>CM076571.1:223373115-223701762 GCA_034641835.2 Pinus albicaulis | reverse complement strand
CTTAGAGCTCATTGTAGAGAGTTTTCAAGACCTGGGGGAGATGAACAGCCCCTCCTTTGCAAGAAGGATTTTCCTTCTCAAGATTGTTGAAGAAGTCCAGCTTGTCACACTCATGCTGAACCTTGAATTGGACGACCTCCTCTGTGAGATGTGCAAACATTTTTTTGCTGCGGTTTCTCGCCATGCTTATTCGGCAGATGTATGTGCTTCCATGAAAAATATTATGGTGTTCGTCCTTAAAGAAAGTGATGCAATATCTCAGCAATTATTGTCTGTTTTTCTCTCCAACGTGACAAGAGAAGCGAGGAGCTCTTCACCGGCTGCACATTCGTTAGCCATGGATGTCGTTGCGTCTTGTGCTGAAAGACTCAGACCATATTTGAAAGAGAAATTTCCACCGGAGCAGGCAATTCATTGCAACTGTGTACATAGGTACGAAGATCTTATTCATGATATCTGCAGAGATAGAAGCCAAGAGATTAATGCTAGTGAATATACAGCTCCTGCTGCGGAGGAGACTGTAATGACATATATCAGAACTCCAGAATCAACTGAATCGCTTGGGAATGATCCAAACTCTCAGGTTGCAAGCTGTCCAGTGTCTCCTGATGGTCGCCATAATGAATCTGTTAATGACAAGAAGAGTGAAGCTGCTCTTAAGTTGGTAAGATTATTTTCACTGATACCTCCCTATCCATTTCCAGATGTTACATCTGGACGCAAACCGCGAGGGCGCGGCGGCAAAATACGATCAGAGGTTAAAGAAGATGATTCCATGTACGTAGAAACAGAATCCGAAGGTATTTTTTCACCAGCGGAGACTGTTGGCGAGTCTGCCAACAACGTTTCAATTTCGAGATCGTTGAAGCGGAGGAGGATAACAAAGAATTCCGCGAGGAAGAGGCGATCCTTGAAGGTAATAGAGACATCTGAAGATAGTTCCACGGATGAAGATTAGATGTTGGTTTCTCTGAAACCCTAATCCAATTATAGGTTGTTAGTAACCTACGATTGAATGTGTCTCATATTGTCTAATGTGATGGAATTTACTGGAACTTTGAATTTATAGTTGTTCATTTTTGTTCGTTGGTATTGATAGAATTCATTGTAATTACAATACTGAATTAATTTTAGTACAAAGGAATGAAATGAATTAGTAATGAAATCATTATTTTTTATTATCTTTCTTTTTCTTTAGAATTGGTTTATAATGTTCTCATTATGTATAAATACAAAGATGTATTGTGACACTTTATCACAAATAGCTTCTCGACATAAGTATCATTTTTGTATATCTCAGATAGTTTTGTACTAAGAAATCACTTTTGATGACTTATTTTTAATGAACCTTAAAGAAAGATATGTATGATAAAATGTTATTTTTGCAGCCATCACTAAAAAAAGAGATTCAGTTTAAACTTATGTATAGATGTGCATTTGGATATCTAATTTTATCATTAAATCGAAGCTGCATTTGGATAATATTTTACCAAAGGGAAGGAAAAATGAAATTAATATATTGCTTTATATTATGTAGGGAAAGAGTATATGGTTATTATATTGTTTTATTTGCCAGAGGTATTTGTTTATTATAATTTGGATAATATTTTACCAAAGGGAAGGAAAAATGAAATTAATATATTGCTTATATTATGTAGGGAAAGAGTATATGGTTATTATATTGTTTTATTTGCTAGAGGTTTTTGTTTATTATATGTTTATAATTTGTTATTTTTGGAAAGTCTATAATTTAGTCTTTACATGATATTAAATAAATGATACTTATGTTTTTTCTTTAATTATGGAATTTAGATTTTTATCTAAATTTATTGCAAAAGTATTTTATTTTTGAAGATAAGTAGTATTTATTTATTTATGTTGCAATTTTTTATATATTTTCTTGAGACATATAATCTTTTTTATTATGGAATTTAGTGGAACTAATTGTTTGGTTGACCTCTAAGAGAACAACCAATCTAGGACTTACAACGTGAAGTTGACACTTTTTTTTTTGTCTTGCTCAAAGTATGAACCAAAATATCTAATAATACTAACAACAAATAAAGTGTCTAGTCTATTGGTTTTATTCCCAAATTCATTACACACTAAAAACCCTCTTTCTCAAAAAAAATTAGAGATGAGTGGATTGATTTCCTTGATCTCATGGGTAGAGGTGATGTACACCAATTATCATTTGAAGAAATTTGTGAAACATGCAAGAACATCTCAAAAGGAAGGGCAAGAATAAGTAAATCAACATCAATATTGGTAAGTCAAGTTGAACTTGGAAATTTGCTTGATAAATTTAAAACATAAATTCTTAGTGATCTAAGTGATCAAGTAGAAATGTTAAGAATGCGAAATGAGAAAAAAGAAAATGTTCATATTTGTGTTGTCCATGCATAATCACATCCTATTAAATATTGTCCATCATTACCAAGGTTGAAGGAATACTACCAACATGATATTGGAGCAAGACAATCACCAAAGTAGCTATGTTATGTAGCTCCAAGAAGGCCATGGAAACCTAGTTAACATGGTATGGTTCACATGGAAGTCTTGGAAATTTAAAGACATAATAATTATTATAATGAATATTATATCACATTTTAACCATAGTTTCAAAATTTTTATCATTATAATGATATTAAATATAATCCTAAAATCAATAAAATATCGTTGTAATTATAGATCAAATAATTAGAGGTTATGCAAGAACAAAAACATAATTATAGGAAAATTTATTGATATTGGCGTAATATACGTGATAGGAAGTGCAGACAATACATGAAATGTAGTGCGGATCACTCTGAATTTGTGCGGATACTAGAAGGGATTCAAGTGCGAAATTCTTATAATGACCAATGTGGATAGGTGGATAAAAAATATTGTGGATTCCTATGTAGAAAGACAATGAATATATGTTGATTAATGAAAATACATGAGTGTGGGTTTCTTTGTGGATAAGAATGAATATATGCGGATTGGTGGATAAACAAGATTACAGATTACTATGTGGAAAAACAATGACTATATGTAGTCTAGTGAACTAAAATAAGTGTGAGTTACAGGAAATATGTCAAGTTATGAATACAGATCATTATGAGTAGCATTCAGATGTCATGGACTAATTATAATGTTATAATGGTTATTGCAGAATGAGAAAAGAAGAAGGTAAATATGTGATTTACCTTCCTGATTACGATCAACAAGAGAAAGTATTATACCTTTAGTATCAAAGATACGTGAAGTAAAGATAAGATCTACAATGATCTTTGAAGATAAACTTAGAGACCGAGATCTCTAGCATTGGTGTAGGACAATGCAGGTTGGTGCAAGAAGAGAAGGATTAGCATTGAAAGTTGTCTAAGGAGCAGTGACAAGATCTTGGAAGCATAAATAAGTCAAGGGTCTGAGTCTTGGTCATGGTACTTGTCATTTGAAGATCTATAAGAATAATTCTTTGCGGGTTTTCCTCTCCAAGAGGGAGAGGTTTTGATCTGGCTCTAGGAACCTAATTTTGTGACTTGTGTATTTTGATAATTGACTTGATGAATGAAAAAAGAAGATAACGAAGAGAAGACATAAGTAACTCAACTAATCTCACAAGTAATTATCAAGAAGAGAATTTTGAATTAATCACTAGCCCTCCAAATTCTCAACACGATTTCAGAGCTAAGGTGCTAGAAAGGGCATAGAGACACTCAAGGATAAGATTTCATGGAAGGCATCAAAGCAAGGTGAAAGGTTGAAGAATAAAAAACAAAGAAGGAAGTCTACACAACAACTAGGATCTTTGTATTAATGAACAGCATTGGATAATAGTATACAAAGCAAGGATTTGATTAGAAGAAAGGTCAGTCTTCCACAATGAAAGAAATAAGAAAATTTGGACTTAAAGACAGTATTATAGTACCATCTTAATTGTTCCAGCAGTTCATTTCCATCTCAAAGTATTTCCATCAAAAGTTTCAAGGAAATTTACCCATCATCCTCAATCTTTCAAGGAATTTGTAGAACATCCTCATCAATCACCATCAAAAGGGAAGCCAGATCTAAAATTTTTGATGTCAAAAAAGGAGAAATCTCCTTCTTTGAAGGAATTTTCATTTGGAAGAAGACCTTTCAAAAGAAGCTTCAACCATATTCAAAGTAATCAAGTTGATAGAAGAAGAAAAAAATCTACTCAAAAGACTATGACAATGAAGTCATGTCAAATTCATGAAGGGAGATATAAGAGCCCAAAGGATTCTTACAGAATCCATAAAAGACTCAATCATCTCCGATGTACCAAATCTAGAATCATCAAAAGGAGTATATGAGAAATTGGTGGAGCTATTCTCTATGAGTACTACAGGAGAAGCAATCTCCCTGATCAAATGTAGGAACTAGGAGAAATAATGTTTGACTCTGAGATGACTATAGTGGTGCTAAATGCTCTACCAGAAGAATGGGGAAACTTCACTTCAAGATTATATGAGAAGATATAAGCCACACCATTCCAAAATTTAGGGTCTCTATGTAAAATAGAGGAAACAAGATTGAAAGCCAAAGTTTTTACAGGATCAAGTGAAGGGAATCAAACCTTTGCATCCATGTCTAGGAAGAAAGGAAGATTTGGTAAGTTTTGGTCCTCAGAGCAAAAGAAGAAATATGGGCAAAGCATAATGCCTTGGATATGATTAAATTTGGCATTATAATAGAAATTATCCTTAATCTAAAAAAGGAAAAGAGAAATAGGGAATGAAGCTCTTCATTCTAGAGAAATTTCTACAGGATGATGAAGTATGTATATATTATATGCCGACATTGGATGTTGTGAAGTCATGTCATATGGTTGCAAGTAATGGATTTCTGTATTTAGAAGTATGATCTATGGAGGAGTATCTCTTGGTACACCAATAGATGAACTCAACATTATATATATCCTCATGGAATATGATGTGGCTGTATATGAGTGAGGAACTAGAAAATGTGTAAGTTCCTGGGAATGAATAATGTGTAGAAAGGAAGAGATCATGAAATGCAACAATGTCAAGGGGTTGTTATCATCCAGAAGCCAAGAAGATGTGACTAGGAGATCTCCTAGAGGATGTGTAGACTCTGACAGAATTCTGGTAAATAAGAAGACCCTTGAAAAAACATATCATTAGGAGATGTGTCAATCTGAATAAAGGATGTCGATGCCTACAAGAATATGTCATGGTGAAAGATCATCACTGAGGTAACTTTTGTTTTAAAAGTTCATATGTATATGTTTATCTGGATAAATTTGTGCAAGGCTACTAATCATGAGAAAGGATGTATGATCCCTGGAGATGATTCGAAGGAAAGAAGCATGGCATAACAGTGGATCAGATATAAAAGACAGACTTGTGACTGAAAGTGATGTATGATTTCTGCCCTATGAAGCCAAAAAGTTGAATATTCCTCGATATCAAAATCCATGACATCGAGGGGAGGAATTCTTCATGAGTCGCTAGATTGCTGCTGCAGGACCCTAGTTCAGAGGGACTTTGGTGGTAAGTTTCTTACTTGGAAGAAACTTGAAGTATGTCCCTCTTGTGTTGAGAGGGAGTGACATATGCGATTATCTATTGTTGGGTTTGTGTTATATTCTTTCCACAACTAGTCACGCGCGGGGTGGTAATAGGGGGGCAGTAGCCCCCCCTATCGGGGTCTGGGGCAGCGCCCCAGAAAATTCTTTTGGTACTTATTTTCTGGTGGGTGGACCAACCCATGGTTTTGTGCATGGGTTTGCACATGGTTTTTGGGCATGATGGTTTTCGGCCCTTGGTATTTTGTAGATCCGGTCAAGGGAACTACGGTTATGTTCTAATCCAGGGTTAATGGATTGGGATTTATATATGCTTCGGCATGTATATATATGTGTTGTAACACTAAAAGGAATATCATGAAAAATCAAGCTGGTCATCTCGTTTTGGGATCCAGAAGAAAATATCTATGTTTATCTGTTTTATGTTTTATGCTCTTGCTATTGTTTATTTTCTGTTTTAATATTCGTTTGCAGATAATTTTTGTACAGGGTTAAAACCTACATTTGGTATCAGAGCAGTTTCAGCTTCAAGGGAATGCGTTTGCTACTGAGGGGTTTTTTGCTCGGGCCTGAGGTAGACCCTATTCAGTGGGATTTGCGAGATCGATTCTTGTGGTGAAAGAAGATGGCGAGCAGCAGGAAGATAAAGTTCGAGAAATTTAATGGTCAGAGTTTTGAGTTGTGGAAGCTCAAGATGGAGGATCTGTTGGTGGATAAGGACTAGTGGATTGCGGTAGATCCGGGTACTAAACCAAAAACAATGTCAGATGAAGACTGGAAGAAACTGGATCGGAAGGCAAAGAGCACAATACGGTTGTGTGTCTTAGATTCAGTATTGTTGAATGTATCTAGGGAAGCTACGATGAAGACCTTGTGGGACAAGCTAGGGACTTTGTACCAATCTAAGTCTCTGGTGAATAAATTGTTCCCGCGGAAAAAGTTGTATAACCTGAGGATGAAGGATGGAGAATCGGTGACAGAGCATCTGAACGCCTTCAATACTGTGGTAAGTCAACTGTCACCCGTTGATATTAAAATATTAGATGAAGATAAGTGCATCAATTTTTTGTGTTCTCTACTAGATTCGTGGGACATTCTGGTTATTGCAATAGGTAGCAATACAACTACCTTGAATTTTGATGACATTGTCTCAGCCTTGCTGTCGGAGGAAATGAGATAGATAAATAGGGAGGGTTAGAATGGAGAAGCCTAACCTGTACGAGGAAGGTCCCATAATAGAAACAAGAATAAGGTTTTGAGTGGGAGATCTAAATCTCCTGGAAAGTTTGTAAAGGTGTGCTGGAAATACGGAAAGGAAGGGCACTACAAAAAGGACTGCAGATATAAAGCTCCTGAGAAAGGAAATGGATCTGATGATGCTCCTTCTGCAGAGGCAAAAACCACCTCGAATGAAGGTGGGGATGTGTATTTGACTTCTTCTTCAAATAAACATGTAGACCATGAGTCATGGTTGATTGAATTGGGTGCATCCTTTCACTTCACTCTCCATAGGGAGTGGTTCTGCGAGTATGAGAAATATGATGGAAATAATGTCTTCTTAGGTGATGATAAGAAGGCCAGATCATCAGACATGGAAAAGTCAAGTTGAAGCTGCAAGGTGGAAGGATTAGAACACTTCCTGGTGTTCTGCACATTCCTGCATTGGCCAGAAATCTGATTTCTGTAAGAAAGATGGATGATGTAGGTGTAAGAATAGTGTTCGAGAAAGATACTTGTAAGATGGTTCGGGGAGCACTAGTATTAATGCAGGGAGTTCGCATTAGAACTCTGTACAAGTTTCAGGGCAGCACTGTTATTGATGGGTGCAAAAGTTCTGTGGTTCCCAAAAGTGGAGTGGAAAGCCTAGCATTCTCTAGAGAAAAGACCATGCTATGGCATCAAAGGCTTGGACATATTGGAGAGAAGGGCCTTCAGATACTGCATGGAAATGGTATGGTAGAAGTTATGTCTAATAGCTCTCTGGATTTTGATTAATGTGAACATTGTGTATATGGGAAGCAAAATCGGGTGAGTTTTCCTTCTGGTGCTAAGAGGGAAAACAAGATATTAGAGCTTGTGCATGGTGATGTGTTTGGACCTATGTTGGTTCCATCACTGGGTAAGTATGTGTACTATGTTTCATTCATAGATGACTTCTTAAGGAATACATGGATATATTTCTTGAGGAAGAAATCTGAAGTCTTTGATAGATTTAAAGAATTTAAGGCTCTAGTGGAAAACCAAAAAGAGAAGAAGATAAAGGTGCGAGGAAAGATAATGGTGGGGAGTTATGCAAGAAGGAATTTGAAGAGTTCTGTAAGAAGTGTGGCATAGCACGATAGAAGACTACTCCATACACACCTCAACAAAATGGAGTTGCAGAAAGAATGAAAATAATGCTAATGGAAAGGGAAAGAAGCATGCTCAGTGGTATCGGATTAGGACAAGAATACTGGGCAGAGGCAGTGGAGACTGCATGTTACTTGGTTAACAGATCACCTTCATCAGAGTTGGAGGATAAGACTCCACATGAGGTATGGACTGGTAAGAAACCCTCTGCTTCGGCATGTATATATATGTGTTGTAACACTAAAAGGAATATAATGAAAAATCAAGCTGGTCATCCCGATTTGGGATCCAGGGGAAAATATCTATGTTTATCTGTTTTATGTTTTATGCTCTCGCTGTTTTTTATTTTCTGTTTTAAGATTCGTTCGCTGATAATTTCTGTACAGGGTTAAAACCTACATCTATTACATGTGTCATGCACTAGACCAGGTCTAACAACCATGAGTCTTAGTGAAGGCCATGTGAAGAGAATGGATAGACACATCATTCTAGTCTTCACCTGGAAGACAAAATGGAGGATTGGTTAATCATCTAGCATTCGATACTCTTTAAGAATGAGATATGGAATTCAAGATAAGAGTAGTCGTGGACTGATATTATTTGAGGGCTGGCTACCCAAGAGAAGAATAGTCCAAGAAGGTTATACTCTGGGAAAACATAGGTGGGGTATGTACCTTGGAGAGACAATGACTATGGTGTTTATTAGTCATGTGTCTCGCCAAAATTTTAGCCCATTTTCTCGTTGAGAGATGGGGCTGTTAGTCAAGGCCTTGCACTAGGAAAATGTTGGTTGATATGATTCTATACAAATGCGATTTCCAATATGATTCTTCTGATGAGATTCTTCAGTTTGAAAGTGATCATGTACCTGTATGAATTCCTCCCTAGTTAAGAGGGAGTGTTTAAAAGTGTAACTAGGTTGGTCTTCATATTGACTATATAATTATGTATTTTATGTAAAGAAGAAGACAAATATAATAAAATGTATATTGGTTGCACTTGCTACATGTGTGGCATGAGAAATATTTTATCTTAGGTTAATATAATTCTTCTTGATGTCTATCTAGGGTTGTCTTCTGGTCATAAATATAATTAAGTGTCTTGTATATGAAGTGTCTAGACTAAAGAAAATGCTCCAAGATCCTTTTCATGAAACCATGAAGAAATGACTCTTGTATGATTCTCTAAGCTACACTCATAACACTGGATTACAAGTCCTTCACGTTGGCCTATGAACATAAGTATAAGTCGGCTTAAATACAGTGGTGAAATCGACTTACCATATTGTTGTAGGGTCGGCCTAAAATTTGAATCAAAGCACCATATATACACTCGTGTCTGCGGCTCATTCATGGCTAAGTTTTTCAGTGATATCTACAATAATAGGTGTGGGCTTTCTCAGTAAAAAAATCCATAATATACCTAATAAGAAGTGAAAAAAATACATGAAATGCAGTTTGGATCACTTTGAATTTGTGTAGATACTAGAAGGGATTCAAGTGTGGAATTATTAATAATGAATATATGTGGATTGGTAGATAAAAAATATTGTGGATTCCTATGTAGAAAGGCAATGAATATATGTTGATTAATGAACATACATGAGTGCAAGTTTCTATGTGGATAACAATGACTATATGTGGATTGGTGGATAAACAAAATTGTGGATTACTATGTGGAAAAACAGTGACTATATGTAGTTTAGTTAACTAACAGAAGTGTGAGATACAGAAAATATGTCAAGTTATGAATACAGATCAGTATGAGTAGCATTCAGATGTCATGGACTAATTATAATGTTATAAAGGTTATTGCAGAATGAGAAAAGTGGAAGGTAAATCTGTGATTTACTGTCCTAATCATAGTCAACAAGAGAAAGTATTATACCTTCAGTCTCAAAGATATGTGAAGTAAAATATAAGGTCTAGAATGATCTTTGAAGATAAACTTAGAGACCGGGATCTCTACCGTTGGTGTAGGACAATGTAGGTTGGTGCAAGAAGAGAAGGATTAGCATTGAAAGTTGTCTAAGGAGCAGTGACAAGATCTTGGAAGCATAACTAAGTAAGGGTCTGAGTCTTGGTCATGGTACTTTTCATTTGAAGATCTATAAGAAGAATTATTTGCGGGTTTTCCTCTCAAAGAGGGAGAGGTTTTTCCTTGGCTCTAGGAGACTCATTTTGTGTCTTGTGTGTTTTGATAATTGACTTGATGAAAGAATAAACAAGATAACGAAGAGAAGACATAAGTAACTCGAGTAAGCTCACAAGTAATTATCAAGAAGCGAATTTTGAATTAATCACTAGCCCTCCAAATTCTCAACGGGCGGACCATTCTGAACCATGTCAAACTCGAAGCCTCTAAAGGAAGGAGAAAATGAACTCTATACTTATACATACCCTTTGGACTTCTATATATTTGTTTATATGCATTCCTATACATTTTTCTCTAAAACTGAGCTAGAAGACTTTAAGAAGAAAACGAGGCATGTGGATGATGAAGTATTTCATCATAGATTGTATGAAGCGGGGGAGAAATTGGAACATGCATATCACACCAGCATGGGACAACTTCAAGCTCTAGAAAAAGTGGATCTTTGTTTATCCATAGGGAGTCTTGTTTTGAGAGCATATGATGGACTCTTTTTCTTTATATACACTGCACATAGAACTGCATTAGTCCATAACGTCAACTTAACATTTTTGAAAAACATCATTGAACGTACCATATTTAAGATTGTCTTGTTCATTCTTTCAGCTACACCTTTTTGTTGAGGATTATAAGGCATTGTTTTTTTATGTTGGATCCCATGATAACGAAGATAGTTTGAAATTCATTTTAAGTATATTTCTGTCCATTATCAGTATGAATAAATCCAATATGAGATTGTGTATTGTTTTCAACCCATGCATGAAAGTTTTTGAAAGTTTCAAAAGCTTCAAATTATTCTTCAATAGATATACCCAACATATTTTGGTGTAGTCATGAATAAAAGTATTCATGTATTTATTTCATTTCATAGAAGGAACATGCATAAGGCCACACAAGTCAGAATGAATCAGTTCAAGCTTTCTATGTGCTTTGGAATGAGAATCATGAAATGACTGTTTGTTGTGTTCTCCTAAGATATAAGCATCACATTGTTTAAGTTTCCTAGGAATGTCGGGCAAACTAGTAACACCATTTATCTTTAATAAATGAAGATTTTCATAGTTCAAATGTCCTAATTTAGCATTCCAGAAGAGAATATATGGTAGTGTACCTTCATCATAATTATATTTGTATGCAAATTTTTATGCACGAGAAGAGGTTCCTTGCAGCTTTAAGAGTATTTCTTCTTCTATCCTAGTCATGACACGTGATTTATATGATGCTTTTCTCACCTCAAACTTACCATAAAAAATGTGAATGGATTTCCCTTGTTGACAGATGTGAACGAAGGACACAAATTTTCTTCACAACTCTAGGAGGTAGCAACATCATGTTGAAGAAAGCTAGGGAGACCATGCAGTTTAGCCTGATGATGCCAAGTCTGGATGGCTTGAGTTTTAATTTGTCTACAATGTATACTGCTCCATTTACATTGTCATTGAATTATTCAAATAAATATCTTTGAAAGGTCATGTTACAGGTTTCTCTTGAATCAAGCAACCATGCTTCTTTCCATGAAGCAAGTGGAGAATTGAATAAGTCTTTAATTACTCCAATATTACAATGTGCCTAATATAATGAGCGGATTTAGGTGCTTTACCTTTCACTAAACTCAATTAATTTCATTTCTATTAATTATTTTTTGTTTTATTTTGTTCCGAGAGAGATTGCATGTGGAAGCATCATTTCCATTGATATTTCAACATACATAATTAATATCAAGTCTTCCTCCTTGGTAATGTTTTCCCCCTGCCTCTGTTATTCTTCTTTCCACGTCCTCTTATGCCACCTCTTCCTCTATAATAATCTTGTGCTTGATTATTCTCTTTCTGTACAAGGCACATAAATTCTTAAAAATATTGAGCAACTACCCTCTTATTCCCAAAATATTTCTCTCTTTTTGTAAAATTCTCCACAAGAGTGTTAAATGAAATCTCCTTAAGTTTTCCACTATCTTGTAATGATCCAAGAAAATGAAAATAAGTGGGATATACTGCCTTGACGGAAGCTGTGAGAGGAAAATTTATTTTAAATTTGGTAGCTTCTTTATCATGCATAATAGCTCATATTTGAAAGGCTATGAAAAGGGGATCATCATCTTTCAATTCAATATTGAGGACTTTAATCATAAGTTGGACTACCTCAACCTCAGAGTGTGAGTCATAAGTTTTTAAAATTCCTTAAAGCTTCAAATGAATTTGTAAATGGTTCAATGTGATGCCTCACCTCTTCATTGAATGAATCTACAATAAAGGCATAAGAATTTTTGTTCTTGTTCTCGTGTATCGTAACCTCTTATCTGAAGTGGTTTTTTCATGAGGATTTCCACCTTATTCTTCACGAAATCCTTTCCATAAATCATTGAAAATGAGGGTATGATTTATCTTTATGGAATTGGGTATGTGTAGCATTCAACATGACAATACCATTCAACGAACTTTTTATTTCAGTATTTCACCACAACACCATTCCGACTGCTCCATGAAATCCCATGGCCAAAGAAACACACCATTCACATGCGCCATTCATTGCACTAACAACATTCAATAACATTCCAAATTTTTAATATTGCTTTGACCAACACATAGAGTGCATGAAGGTTGGATCAATGTTCCTAACCAAACACATAGAATTCAAGTTTGATTCATTTAATGATTTAATTACTCGTGGACTTCAAGACTGAATGTTGGTTCCACAACTCAAGTTTTATCAAATGAAAACCAGAGATACGACCAAGAGTTTGAATGCTTCGATGCATAGGGATATAAATTAACCAACGCACATAGAATTCACCTAAGGGAAATCATACATGTTGGAATTCAATGTATTGTTGCCTAAACTATTAAAAAAGGAACCAATGGACTAGTGTTCAACAAATTCCAACGCTCAACAAAAAGAATGGACAAATGGATCAACACAGAGTGCACAGTTCAATGTTTCTGCACATGGAAAAATGATATAGTAGGGAAAATGGAATAAATAGGAGTTACAATGCATAAAATACTAAAACGAGACTTGTGCTCCGACATCATGGTAGTCTAGAATATTGGTAACTCCACGAATGAATGAGTTTCATTAATAAAGATTAATAATATATACAAGGAGAGGGAGACCCTTGGAGTTCATATTCTAGTGTCTCTTCATCTTCTTTATTCTCTTATTTATAATATTTCCCAATCCCTAAATATTAGGTGTCAATAGTGCGAGTGCAGAGGAAGAAATATTGATTCGATATAGTCCTACTCTTTCACAAACTCCCCTGCAGAATTTCTCTGCACACCCTTTCTCCTACACTTCCCACACACTCTTTATCCACATAGAAAAATAGTATCATTTTGATATTAAATTAATATATAAAATATTCCTCCATGTATTTTTTTAGCACCCCCCACCCTCCCCACAACCACCAAACCCCCTCTCTTTCATAAGGGACCTAGAACCCTGTCAGTTCTCACATCATTGTGTAGGGTAGTAATAGTGTCAGAGCACTCATCAACGAAATTCCCATTCACAAAATTAGTATTTATTTATTTTAAGATTATTTTTCAAGAGCTAACAAATACCAAAAATAAATTTCCCTCCACCAACGGAATTATATCACATAAAGGCTCACTCGGCCAATGAAAAGTTAGAAATAATATTTCCATAAATTATAAATTTATGTTTGAATTTACAGAAAAATGGAAATATTTGAAGCATTTTCCTGAAAATTTGGTTAATTTTTCTAAAAAATCCACAAACTAATGAAGAGTCAATAATTTTAATGTGGGGCGAGTGTTATTGTCCTTGACAAGGCATGTAGTAAGAAGGAGATCCTTTCTAAAATGCTTACACCAACTTTTTTTTAGTCATGAAATTGTTTATATACTTACACCTTTTTTTTATTAATCATGAAAATTGGGTGGAGTTAATATTGATAGGGATAAGAGAATTAAAGTATATTTTAACTATAGAAAATCATAACACATTAATGGAATCAAAGGAACCTAATGGATCATGTTGTATAATATAGGTCTTAATGATTTCATAGATGCCTCATAGCACTTCCTTAGAATACAAAGTTCTTTGTTGTCACCCTTGCAATATCACAAATTAATAAAGTGTTCAAATCGTCATGGAATATGTAATCATATTGGTTTCACATTGCTTACTGATATCTTACCACATTCATTCATAAACGGGATTTTTTTTTAAAACCATGTTGTAACGATAAATCAAAATAAAGTCAATATATCATAGGTAATGGGGGAGTGGATGTAGGGTGGGGGGTTTATAGGTATTAAGGGGTATAAGAATATTTATTCCATAAAAATATGGGATGCCTTTTAAAAATATGAATTATTTTTATGAGAAAGATGTATCGAAGGGGGTTTAACAAAATGATTTTGGGGGGATTTTATCAATATCTAGTGAAATTAGACGTATTATTTAATATCTTGCTAATAAAGGTGCTATGACACAAGTTGACTAAGTGGAGGCCTTATACATATATTATAATACAATATAATATTATATGTGGGTCTATATGAAATGACAATAGTGATCTTATGTGTAAGGTGGTATCATTTCTTCAGTGTTTGAATTAGTGTGAAGGGGTAATAATTTATTTAATCACATTTAATGGTTAAAAATAAAATATGTGTTTGCTTATAGGATGTTAAGAGGAGTAATATATATATATATATATATATATATATATATATATATATATATATATATATATATATATATATATATATATATATATATACATATATATATATATATATATATATATATATATATATCGAGAGAGAGAGAGAGAGAGAGAGCTTAATGGTTAAAAATAAAACATGAGTTTCTTTGTAGGAGGTTAAGGGGAATAAAATATGTTTTATCAGACAAGGTTTGGTTGTGACTTTAAAATTAAATTATTATTATTATTATTGTAGTGGATATTATAAGGCGTAAAAAATGCATTACCACACTAATTTTGACCTCATAATTAAATTACTATGATTATTTTTACAAAGAAAAATCATTCAACCTACAAGTAACAAAATTATATTTTATAGATTCCATGAGACATTCGATCTGCCAACCTTTAGGCGAATGAAAAATAAAATAAAAAATTGTAAAAAAAAAATAAATTTGTTGGGAGTTGAGTGTGTGTTGTAGCCGCTACAACACTGTCCGAAATTTGGTACCCATTTGAAATTTCAGAACCCCTGACTGCTTTGATAAAGGCAAGTCTGTCTCACCCTTAGCCATGAACCTTAAGAAAGTCCACTTCCAATAGGTGTATTTAGAACCAATTGATCACTCCAACTTTTCCAAGTTGGTCACAAAGTCGTAAAGTCGCTCCCCTTGCAATTTTAGAAATTTACGACCACATGACCTTGCGACCCAACGACCTCCAGGTTTCCAAGTCGCAAGGTCGCAATCTTGATCCAAACTCGACATTTGTGACTATGCGACCTCTAGGTCGCCTGGTCGCACGGTCGCAAGGTCACATCCATGCTCGACTAAGCCTGATTTGTGACTTTGCGACCTCCATTAATGACCACACGTGCGACCCCTTTATAAAAACAAGGGTCACGTAGGTTGAATTTGACCTGCGTGACAGAGAAAAAGAGATGCCTGCCAAGCCAATTAGAGCACAATTTTTCCAGCGTAAGTTGCCTAAACCTCTTGGTTTTTCCTTTTTCATTTGTTTTTGTTGTACCTGCCCTAGGCTTAGGCTATTAATTGCCCTTGATTCCACTCATTTGCAACCCCAAAACTCACTATCACTCCAGCTAAGGTTTCACCTTCCCTTTTCTAATCCCATCATGCCTTGACCCATTTTGAACCTCTCCCATCACCCCAGGCCATCGCAAGCACTCCTCTCTGGCCTTCTTGTGAAAATTTCAACTCTGGTTTTGCCCCTTCCTTAGATTCGTCTCCCTTACTTTCCACATATTCCTCGCGGGTCATGATCACCTTGGTTTCCGTAGAAAGCCCTAATGGGAATTTGTGACCTCATGAATTTGCAACATTGTGACCTCGCAACCTGGTCACTGAGTCGCAAAGTATTCATTGACCTTGTGATTGTGACTTTGCGACCTTGCGACCTGGTCGTTGGTCGCTAAGTCACAGAGTCGCAAAGTCGAAATTCCTCATGCAAGTGCGACCTTGAGACCCTACGACCTTGTTGCTATGTCGCCAGGTCGCAGCCTTCCTAATCTAAGCTTTAGTGACTAGCAGAGGTCACATCGACCTAGCCTGAGCAGCCAAAACCATTAGTGGGCCTAGTCAGGCCCTTTATTTTTTATTTCATGTCGTCCGTCTATCATGGGATTATTTTTTGAACATGTCAGGGGATATCGATGCTGAGCTAGAGTATGTCTCCATCTCTCCATCCTCAAGAGACATGGGGCCTCCAGTGGTTCAAAGAAAAGACAAAAGCCCAGATATAGAGCTATCGGAAGGGGACATGCCTCCTCCACCGTCCCCTATCTATGGGGACACCACCTATGTCTTCGGGAAAGGTGACAAGATGACAAGGTATCAAATCTACCAAGAATTCACAAGGCAAGAATTCCTAGAGGACCTCACAGACTGGCAAGTATAAATTCAAGTTAAGATGTCTAAGCTTCACTATGTGGGAGCACACCCACCAATATTCCCATGTGCGGAGGTACTTGAATGGATCCTCCAGAAGGTCAATTCACAGTTCTGGGTCATCTGTGATCCTGAAGGGAAGGCCTTCACCAATCTGATTAGAAAATGTGCAGAGGTATACTATGCACTCCCCACTAGGGAGGAATATTTCAATGCCTAGTGGGTCACCACACACAACGTACCAATACAAGATACCTTGAAGGGATGGTGGGAGGACCCTGAGAAGTTTAAGGGGAAGAAGGATAAATAATACAAAACTAATGGCCTTAGGAAGGTTTACAAGCTCGTTGCAGCTATGATGTGCAGGCTGTATGACAGGAAGTATGCCACTACTTTCAATGGAACATGGGTCCCACTCATGTATGTAATCACCTCCTACGACACTCTGTTCAACTGGGCACATCTAGTAGTATCAGCTCTCAGAGTGAACATATCAAAAACCTAGGTACCAAAAGAGGGATGTGCATCAGAATTTTACATGGCTTCTTACCTCTTAGATGTAGTGTGTGCATGGTACAATTTTGACGATTGGTCACACAACTGGGATTCTATTCACAAATTTTTGAATGTGTTCTGGGCTACCGGATACAAAAATGATATGGAGTCCATTGCAGATAAGTTCTTCCTTGCACTCTACCGACGTCTTTTCAATAAAGGTCCTCCCTGCATGTCAAATAGGGACATGAAGACAATAACCAAGGTAGCTAACTGGTTCCCCATCCCAGAAAGAAATTTTTTTAGGATCTTTGGATCATTCAAGGCACCCCACACACTACTCAAATTTGTCACCGAAAAACTGCTACTACAAGAGGTGTGCTATCAAATAACGAGTGGGTTCTCTAAAACCATCAACAAGGGAAAGAAGAAACCATGGCCTACCCTCCTGCTTACTATGGGTGCCTATACTGTTAAAGAATTCAAGGAAGTATAGGCAGAGGCAGAAGACATCAAAGGGTTTCACTTCGTAACCTTCAACCACCGGTCTTATGATCCTGAAAGGATCATCCCCGCAGACTGCAAGCGAGCCAAATTTAACTAGAACTACTAACACATAGAGTGCCCAGTGAAGAGTAAGTTAAAAACTGGTACAATGCAAATAGAGAAGCAACTCCCGAAGGACCAGCCAACCTGGGTAGATATTAAGAGAGTTAGGATGACCAACTCTAGAAGAGAGAGCAGAGGCTTTGAAATGGAAGGACCTTGTAGGAGGAGCATCGTATTTCCAATCCAAAAGGCTAAATAATACTAAAAGTATTAATCCTCCTAAGGATCACCAAGGGGGAAAGGGCAAAGAGGCCAAAGCACAGGAAGAGGCCGAGAAGAAGCTAAGAGAGGAAGGGCTCAAAAAAGCCCAAGATACCTTGGCACAACAACAAGAAGAAGAAAAACAAAAGAATCACTAGAGAGAGGAATGCATGAAGAAGAAAGAAAAAGAGGCTCGTAAGAAAAAGGAAGAAGAAGAACAATAGAAAAGGGAGGTTGAGCGCAGGTTGAAGGAGGAGCAAGATAAAGAAGAAGCCAAAAAGAAGAAAATGGAAGAAGAAGATGAAAAGAGGAGAAGGGAAGAAGAAACTCATAAGTTATAGGAGGATGCATCCAAAGAGGCAGAGTGAAGCAAGTCACAGCCCTCGAAGACTGGGGGACAAGAAGACTTGCCACATATTGAGGTACCCCCGGAAACTCCCATGATAGGGGGACACCTACCGCTCTCAGAACTCAACATCCTAGAGGAGCATGAGAATGATGTACTAGATCTAACAAGGCTATCTTATGACCATTACACTCATAAAATTAGGAAAGAAAGGAGAAAATTCTTTGCACGGAATCCGGCCGAACCCCTCGAAGTGACTACAAAAAACGACATATTCCTGGACACTAGGACTAACCCCATGATGATAGCATCAGCCAGAACAGCCTTTGCAGCTACCATAGAAGAAAATGTTAGCAAATATGAGCAGAGATATCTTCTTTCTATAGGGCAAACTCCATGCATCCGAGCAAAGGGCTACTTAAGAAGAGATAGAAAAGAAAGCCTTGGAAGCTGAAAATCAAAGGCTCCAACTCATGATCACTTAGGGCAGTGGGCTACAAACCACCATTCAAGGAGAGTTGGATAACTTAGAGAACGCAATGAAGCAGGTGTATGAGGAGATGTTTACCATAAAATAGACAGTCACTCCTTTTCTAGGGGCCCAGGTAGAAACTAGGAAAAGAGCTGCACATCTAAAGGAAGCCGCCACAACTTTGGATAGCATAATTGAATGGTCAGAAAGATACCCACAGGCTCTTGACACCTTGCCAAAGGAATGGATACACACTTAGAACGAAAAGGTGCAGATACGGCTGAAGCTGCAGTCCAGGGACAAGCTTGTAAAATATGTAGAGATGGTGATGTGTGTCTACGTAGACCTAATCAGTGGCATAGATTTGATGGCGGAGGTAAACAAAATTCCCTCCTTAGGGACATTGGCCACACAAAAGACGAGGGAAGGGGTAACCCAGGACATCCAAACATTCTTGGGACTCATCAGACAAGTAGCTGCTTCTCAGAACCTCCCAGCTTCCAAGGAGAACATCGACTAGTACATTGTCACACCGATCCGGATCTACACTAAGCTGCCCTCCCTATTTAATAAGATCACCGTGAAGAGGTGCACTTTAGTTCCAGACACTCTAGAGTGTTTTCATAGGCTGGGAGAAGGCAATCCTCAAATCACCCCAGTAGCCACTGACTATCTGGCCTGGCAGACTTATCTCAGAGAACAAAAATAGATAGAGGCCACAAAACTTTCCATCACACATCTTCCCCCTTGAAAAGGACTGATTTTACAGGTATAAAACACAGGCAAGTCGCAGGTCACAAATGGTACCTAGTCGTAGGTCGCAACCTTAGGCAAGTCGCAAGTTGCAAAGCCTCCCAGGTCCTAGACCATGCCAACAGTCGGGAAGCTGAAAGGACAGGGCAACCCAAAGGTAATTTTTGGTTCTATATGTACTCCTTTGGGAGATAATGTAAAGACATTTTTTGGACTCCACAGAGAGGAGAGATAATTGTACAACATTGAATTCATGATACCGGGAATGAATACAAACCAATGTTTTGACTCCAGTTTTGGATCTGACGGAAACTCATGTGTGTTAACATTATGAATATTGTGTCTTTATATATGTGTTATATTTTATAACTGATTTATCTGTGTTTTTATTCATTCATCATTTATATGTTTAAGCTCTTTGGATGTATTAATGAAATGTGGATGTTTAGCACAGGGATATGTTAATAACTTACTTGTTGATGTTTCCTTAATATTTTGGAAATGCGCTTAAGGAATTGAATGGTATTTCGACAATAGTGAACTGTTTGTCTTCTAGTCAAACAAACCTCTTTATGAGCATGGCCCTGATGATGTGTTTCTAACAATACTTCCTTTGGCTGCATGCTTTGAATCTCACTTTGCCATTTATAATGCTTCATTTTCAAGAGATCCCATCGACTATTTGCTTTGTATCATTCAAGTAGCTGTGCATCCTCTTGTTCTTGAAATATACCTCCATCCGAGAAAGGCATATTCAACGGTAGTCGGGCCTACACCCTGGACGGGATCCCTATCACAAACGGTCTCGATTATAGTTGGGACTTTATGCCAGGGAGATCCCTTTATAGTTGGCAAGGAATTTTACCTCATCAACAGATTTGGCGCTAGAAGGAGGGGCCTAATAACAGGCTCCCACCATGCAATTAATATCCCTATCCAAACCCCACAGGGAGAAATCGTATTTTAAAACACTGGTCCTCCACCTCCCGAGAATACCCCCAAGGAAGACCCACCTTTCTATGAGGTCATGTCAAACCAACTAAGGGCCTTGCGCCCGCTCATGCATGATCTCATTAGAGGTCTGCAAAACCTCCCCTTCACTAGTTCCCTAGCCAATCCACGAAGTCCAAGGACACATTATACTCACCAGGGTGCCATAGTCAACTTCGTGCCTCAAATTATAGGTCTAATGCTCGAAGATTATGAAGATGCGATCAACCGACTCTCAACCGAACCTCCTGACAACCCCCGAGGGGTCCGTGGAGGTGGTCTTAAGGTTACCAGACCCCAACCAAACACCAGCACCCAGCTCGACCAGCCTTTGAATGACAACACCCAATTGAACGACCCACCTGGGGGAGGGGTCGGAAGAGGCTAGGGAAATAGAGGCCAGGGGTAAGGTCGAAACATAGACCATAATCATCACCACCATTGAAACCGAAACAGAATGGCCTTCCTTTTCAAGACCAACTTCGGCGGTTTTAGGAACTTGAGAAAATATAGAAACATTGAAGATATTAGAGGTAACCGAAACCAAGACATGCACTCTCAACATGAAGGTGAAGCTTCTAGTTCTGGCGCTAAAAGCGAGTCCGAGAACGAGATTGGGCATATTTTCATCTCACCCCATCATAGGCCTAGGTAGGTTCAACCCGTATCTTAGATGGCGCAGTCTCCTTTGGGCCTTAGTGGTCTTCTTCACAACATGCCCTGACACCCAAAGAAGCATCTCCCTAATTTTGATCCTGAGAAGGGGACGCTGGCCGAATACCACATTAGTAATTTCTACCTAGACTTACAAATGTTGAGGGTGAAGTGCGATGACGTAGCATGCCAACTCTTCCCACACACCTTAGAAAAAAAAGCTTGTACTTGGTATCGTTCGTTGCCTATCTCTTCCATTTCCACACGGGAACAATTTCGTCGCATGTTCCTCCAAAAATTTTCAGAGGACAAGACTCCTTCTATACTCCTCACAGAGTTGAGTGCTTTGAAGTGCCAAAATAAGGATAAGGTTAAAGATTTCAACCAACGCTTTGCAACCATATTGAACAAATTCCCCCCAAACATGGCCCTTGATGATTACATCACCATAGATTACTACACAAGGGCCCTGCCTCGGGACACCGTTGTGTTCGTGAAACGCAAGGTTAGAGCCACCTTAGCAGAGAATTACACCATTAACCTCATTTTTGATAAAGATATGCTTTCTATAGGGGCCATAGACCATGATGGCCGGGATGACCAAAAATCAATGGGGAAGAGAACACAACCCTTAGCCCACAAATCCAGAGACAAGGATAAAGATTCTTTCAATTTCTAGAACATTGAAAAATACCTAAAGCTATTAAAGAATGAGGTCTCCGATTTGAAGATGAAGAAAAATGACTCTGCATCGGGTATAAAAATTCAAAAACCTTTCTTTAGGAAGAAAAACCTCGCACTTAATCTCCCTTCGCCGAACCCCAATATGAAATTCAACGTAGAGGAGATTGGCAAAGATAATTTCTTCTCTTTTCATCAAGATTCCCAATTTGAATGGACCTGCCCTCAATGGATTAATAATATGACCACTGTGGTAAATCATCTCCTAGAAGATCATACGGTAGGAGAGTTAGAAGAGGAAGCCAACTTAAACAACGAAAAGGTATCTCCCTCAGATGAAAATCTGGGATCAATAGTCCTCTCCTTTGAAGTAATTCACATAGAAGGGCCTCCTCCTATGTCAGAAATAAACCTGATCGGTGATCCCCAATCCAAACCCCCTTGAAATTATACCCTAAGGAGCAAAGGCCCGGTTGCCGATCACTCATTAGAGGAAAATATGAAATCCTTCCTGAGAAAAATCCTGCCACCAAACAGGGAAAACCAGACTGCAACCCTGACCACTGAAAAATCTAGCCCCACTGCTACCCTAGCCACCCCCAAGGCCTGATCATCGTCAAGTTCACCTAGCACTTCTGTAGAGACACTCTCGCACCCAAAATCCGAGTATAACATCATCGAAGACATGAAGAAGACGTGATCCAACATATCCCTTTATGAGCTCGCCCGGATATCCAACCAGCAGGATTTCATTCTCAAATCATTCATTGTCCCATCCTCGATGAACAAGCCCACCTTAGAGGCTAAGGCTGTAAGCTCCACGCCCTCCTAAGCCTCGGTGAACCTCCAGTCCATCGTCAATGCCATCAATGAAAACTCACGAGGATCCACACTGACATTCCTTTTGTCTTTTGAGATCTTCAATTTCAACGTCCACAATTGCCTCATCAAGAAAACTACAAGGATACTTCACCACCGACTGGTCCCATTTGTGGCTCCCATATAAGGGTAGGAATAATTAGATACGGGTCAAGAGTGAAACTTACATGAAGCATACGGTGACTGAACTTGAACCAAACAACGGACCCATCAGCCTTGTAGAAGAGGATCTGGGCATGTGCTTCTTAGAGGATGCTACCAAGCGACTCAGTCCCCAATCTCCCTAGACACTCAGTTAGAACTTCTCCTGTCTACTTCTTTTCACCTTTTTGCACCAGGGGTTCCACTCGATTTCTCTGCCCCAAGTTTCCTATCTGTGCACACATGCGATCTTGAAACACCTAAAGACAAGATCTGTACCCTGTACTACGACGGTTCCAAGACCCACGATGGGGCCGGTGTCGACTGCATCTAGATAGATCCCCAAAAGAAAATGTTTGTAATCTCTTTTTGGTTAGAATTCCAGTGCACCAATAATACAGCCGAATACAAAGCATTAATCCTGGGCCTTGAGAAAGCAATCAACCTCAAATTCGGTTTCTTGAAGTTAATAGGCGACTCAGAAATCATCACCCGACAGGTACGAAACACTATTCACTGCCTATCTCCCCATTTGAAAGGATATCAACAGGAGGTATGGAATTTGATTTCTACTTTCAATGCTTTTGGTATTGAGTTAGTACTTAGAATCATAATGTGGCAACCGATACATTAGAAAACTCTGCCGCTAGGTTTACCCCATTGAGGGATAATTTTTATATTGAATTTTTTTATAAACCTGTAGTTCCAGATAATATAACTAATTTTCGTGTTTTTAATGATGATCAACAGGCATTGGATTTCATGTTAAATGCGGATGTTTTCAAGGACACTGTGATTGAGGAAGAAGATCATGATTTGGCTTTGAAAAAGGAAAGGGAGGAACATAAGGGGAATCCCATACCCAAAGGGGTCATGTCCCTTGAGAAGTTATTTGACCTATAGAACCGATTCTGGGGCCCTCCCAATATGAAGGTGAAAATTTCCACCCCACTGCACGAACAAGTGAACCTCGGGATGGAAGCAGACCCAAAGTTCATCAATCTCGGTACTAAATGCACCCCCCAGGAGCTGCAATCCTTTATTGAATTATTTAAGAAATATAGAGATGTTTTCTCCTAGACGTACGATGCACTATGGACTTATGACACACGAGTCATCCAACACGTGATACCAATGAAGGAAGACATCAAGCCTTTCCAACATAAACTAAGGAAGGTACATCTGAATTTGGAGCCAATGATCCAAAAGGAACTTAAGAAAATCCCGGACGCGTGCATCATCTTCAAAGTCCGACATTCAATGTGGGTGTCAAATTTGGTCCCAGTATGCAAGAAGTCTGGCGAAATTCGCTTATGTGTGGAATTTCAAAATTTTAACTAGTTGTCAGAAAATGATAAATACCCAGTGCCTCCCATGGACAGATTCTTCAAATGGTATCTGGGTCATAAATGTTCTCATTGTTGGATGGTTTTTCGGGATACAACTAGGTATTGGTGGCAGAACCCGATCGTCTGAAAATAATGTTCAGGACCAAGTGGGGTACGTTCGCATTCAGGCGCATGCCCTTTGGCCTGATTAATGCTAGGGCGAACTTCCAAAGGGTCATGGACATCGCCTTCTGGGGGATAATGGGAAAAAGTTTGGTGGTCTACCTTGATGATGTCACCGTGTTCTCCAAGCGAAGATATGACCACTTGCACCACCTCAAACAAATATTTGAAAGGTGATGAAAATACATAATCTCACTTAACCCCAAGAAAATCATCTTTACGGTCTCAGAAGGGAATTTTTTGGGCCACTTCATAACCCGAGACGACATAGTAGTAGACCTGAACCATGCAAAAGCCATCACCCAAATTTCTCCCCCAAGCAGTAAAAAAGCCATGCAGTCATTTCTTGGAAAAATTAACTTCTTCCAAAAATTCATATTAGACTTCGCACAAATCATGAAACCTTTGCAAGGCATGATCAAGAATAATGAAAATTTTAAATGGAATCCATCCGTGAAAGAAGCATTTTACAATATAAAGAAGGCCATCGCAGAAGCACTTGCCCCACATAGCGTAGAATTCAACAAAGGCTTTATCTTGTATACTTTTGCCTCGGATTCATCTCTTGCAGCCATCCACACTCAGAAATATGGCAGTAATGATGAAAAACCCATATATTTAATGAGCACATGGTTTCAAGGTGCTGAGCTGAACTATCCGGACATTGACAAGCAAGCCTATGCAGTATATAAGGCGATTAAACATTTTAGGCCATACATTTTTAAGAACCATGTCACGATGTTCGTACCTCACCCAATAGTATGCTCACTATTCATGCAACAGGAGCTAGGTGAGAGACGAGGAAAATGGATGGCATGTCTTCAAGAGTATGACTTATAATTCAAGCCTACACACATTGTCAAGGTGAAAGGGTTATGCCGGATGGCTGCTGAAGTCGCAGACCCACGGAGCAATGATGGGGAGTGTTGGGATCATGAAATAGAGATGTACCAAGCTGACAACAGACCTCAGCAAAATGCCCCATCATGGTACATATATCTCCTACAATATCTTGATTGCGGTGTCATGGAACCCACCTTAACAACCCAACAGAAATGAGAAATAAGGTTGAAGGTTGCATCCTACCAACTGGTACAGGGTAAAATATTCGGCAAGCATCAAAATAGTGTCTTGATACTCTACCTAGAGCATAGTGAGGCCCAACAGGTCTTGAAGGAACTACATGACAGTCCGGCCAGTGGGCACCACATAAGAGATGCCACAGATCACAAGGTTATGCAAGTCAGGTTTTATTGGCCCACTCTATTTAAGGATGCACATGCCTATGTTCAGAAGTGACTTTCGTGTCATAAATTTGCCAGCAGAGAATCCCGACCTTCTGCCCTATTATAGTCTATTGAGGTATAATAACCATTCCAGCATTGGGGACTGGACGTGAACGAGGAAATACTACCACACTCCTCCAAGAAGCACTGATATATCCTCACGACCATGGAATATTTCACAAGATGGGTTGAATCAATACCGTTACACCAAATCAACGACCAAGAGGTAATATATTTCATCATTCAGTACATCATGACCAGGTTTGACATTCCAACCTCCCTTTTTTTTATAATGCTACTTATTTTCATATTTTAAATTATATGAATTTGCTTTGGAAAAGGGTATAGTACTCAAAAATTCTGCCAACTACTACCCCCAAGGGAATGGGTTAGTCGAGTCAACCAACAAAAACCTTATTTGGATCATCAAAAATACCTTGCTATCCCAACACCAGAATTGGCACAACACCCTCAATAACTCCCTCTAGGCTGATCGGGTCACTCTTAAACCTTCCCTGGGAACTCCCCATTTTTTCTAGTCTACAGGAAAGAAGCAATCCTTCTCCCTTACCTTTCTCTCCTGATCCTTTAGTTTTCACAAGAAACACATGGCACCCCATGCCCTTCCTTGTAAGCCCGCATAGACACCTTGTCGAAATTGGAGGAGGAAAGGCTGAAATCCCAGGAAAAATTCGCCATCCACCAGAGCCAGATAAAACGATGGTTAGATAAGAAGTCCACCAGAAACAAGGTCTTCAAAGTTGGGGACCTCGTCCTCAAATGGGAAAAGGCTCACGAAGATAAGGGAAAACACACCAAATTTTAATACCTATGGACAAGACTATTCCAAATCAAAGATAAGGTCGGTTCATACACATATAGAATCCAAACCTTAGAAGGGAGGATCAAGGTTGTCCTGGTAAATGAGCACGACCTGAAGCATTATTTCACTTGACGGCCCTTGGGCTGTCATAACGCTTTGTACCATAGTTTTGTTTCCTTTGATTTACTGCTCTTGTTTTTCATTTATTTTGTGTTGTTTCAATAAACAACTTTTCTTGAGCAAGTTCCTAGAATTTCATTCCCGAAGTGCTCCAGTTGAAGGATCAACGTAGTAGTTACTCAATGGGAAAAATATAATAGAATATCTGCATGTTAATAATCAACTCTGAAACATAAAATTTCCCAAGTTTATCTGTGATAACCGCCCTGTGGGGAAACGCGACCAAGTCATAGGACTCAAGTGCAAGTAGCTCACCCAACATACCAGCTCGAAAACTGCTGCTAAAGAAAAGGATTTTTTGGTGAAACATGTCACTGGATGGAAGGGGAAAAGAGCCAACCTGAGATGGCAAAAGGATATTCGGGAAAACCTAAAGGTCCCCAAATAAAGACCAGGAGCAACCTCTCTTGCAAATAACATAAGTCGAGATCCCTCATCCACGTAGGCAGTACTTTCCACATACAAATAAGTGCATTCAACACATACAAATAAGTGCATTGAGGACATTCAAATAAGTGATATTAGTACATGAAATAAAGGGTAAAGGATTGAGAAACACTCCTGCACAGAGAGGTAATACGATGACTTCGTTGGGGCCCATCAGGCTTGTTGGCACTAGAGTAACAAAAGGGGACCAAATAACTATATCGAATCCCTTGAAGTCCATAACGTTACTCCGACCCCTCCTGTCTAGTCTTCGGAAATAAAAGCACGGTGAAAAATAAATATTCGCAGTGAAAATGAGTGAAGCAAATGCACGAGGGCCAAAGATGAGGATGGGGGGACCCACGGAAGTGAAAGGAACAACCTTCTAAGCCCCCTCGCCTCCCCCCCCCCCCAAGATTAAGTGTAGGTAGAGATTCTAGATTCTACTAGAGAATCGCCATTTGTTGTAGCTGCTACAACACCCTCCGAACTTTGGCACCCATTTAAAATTTCAGAGCCCCTGACTGCTTTGATAAAAGAAAGTATGTCTCGCCCTCAACCATGTACCTTGAGAAATTCAACTTCTAGCAGGTGTCTTTAGAACCAATTGATAACTCCAACTTTTCCAAGTTGGTCGCAAAGTAGCTCCCCTTGCAATCTTAGAAATTTGTGACCACGCTGGAAAAGTTGGTTGCAAAGTCGCTCCCCTTGCAATCTTAGAAATTTGTGACCACGTTGGAAAAGTTGGTTGCAAATTCGCTCCCCTTGCAATCTTAGGAGTTTGCGACCACACGACCTCCAGATCACCAGGTCGCAAGGCCACAATCTTGATCCAAACTCCACATTTGCGACTACGCAACCTTGCAACCTTGCGACCTCCAGGCCGCTAGGTCATAAGGTCACAAGGTCACATCCATGCCCAACTAATCTTGATTTGTGACTCTGCGACCTCCATGAATGACCACACGTGCGGCCCATTTATAAATAGAAGGGTTGCGTAGGTCACATTTAACTCGTGCGACGGGGAAGATGAGACACCTAACAAGCCAATCAAAGTGTGATTTTTCTCGGGTAAGTTGCCTAAACCTCCTGATTTTCCCTTTTTAATTTGCTGTTGCCTTACCTACCCCGGGCCTGGGCTATTAATTTCCCTTGATTCCACTCATTTGCAACCCCAACCCTCACTATCACTCCAACTAGGGTTTCACTTTCCCATTTCTAATCCCATCATGCCTGGTACCATTTTGAACCTCTCCCATCTCCCCAGTCCATCATAGGCACTCATCTCTGGCCTTCTTGTGAAAATTTAAACTCTGGTTTCCCCCCTTCCTTAGATTTTTATCCCTTACTTTCAACATCTTCCTCGTGGGTCACAATCACCTAGTTTTCCTCAGAAAGCCCCAATGCGACTTTGCGACCTCGAGACCTTGCCCTGGTTGCTGAGTTGAAAAGTTACAAGGTAGAAAATTATTGATTGACTACATGATCATGACTTTGTGACCTCGCGACCTACCGAACTGGTCGCTGGTTACTAAATCACAGTCACAAAGTCAAAATTATTCACACATGTGTGACCTTGCAACCATGCGACTTTGTTGCTAGGTCACCAAGTCACAACCTTACTAATATAAGCTTTAGTGACCAACATAGGTCATAGTGACCTAGCCTGAGCAGACAAAACCAATAGTGGGCCTAGTCAGGCCCTTTATTTTTGCTTTCATGCCATCCTTCTTATCATGGGATTTTTTTCTAAACATTCCAAGGGATATCGAAGCTAAGCTAGAGTGTGTCTCCATCTCTTTGGTCTCAAGTGACATGGGGCCTCTAGCAGTTCAAAGAAAAGATACAAGTCGAGATATAGAGCTATCAGAAGGAGACATGCCACCTCCACCGCCCCCTATCTATGGGGACACCGTTTGTGTCTTCAGGAAAGGTGACAAGATGACATGGTATCAAATCTACCAGGAATTCACAAAGCAAGAATTCCAAGAGGACCTCGGAGAATGACATGTATACATTCAAGTTAAGAGGTCTAAGCTTCACTATGTATGCACTCACCCACCAATCTTCCCATGTGCAGACATAGTTGAATGGATCCTCCAAAAGACCGATTCACATTTTTGGGTCATCCATGATCGTGCAAGGAAGGCCTTCGCCAATCTAATTGGAAAAGACACAGAGGTATATTATGCACTCCCTACTAGGGAGGAATCTTTCAATACCTAGTGGGTCACCACATGATGTACCGATATAGGATACCTTGAAGGGTTGGTGGGATGACCCTGAGAAGTTGAAGGGGAAGAAGGATCAGGAATAAAAAACCGACAGTCTTAGGAAGGTTTACAAGCTCGTTGCAGCTATGATGTTCAAGTTGTACGACAGGAAGGATGCCACTACTTTCAATGGAACATGGGTCCCACTCATGTATGCAATCACCTCCTACGACACTTGGTTCAACTGGGCACATCTAGTAGTATCGGATCTCAAAGAGAACATATCAGTAGCCTAGGTACCAGAAGAGGGATGTGCATCAAAATTTTACATGGCTTCCTACCTCTTAGATGTAGTGTGCGTATGGTGCAATTTTGACGATTGATCACACAACTGGGATGAAAAGTGCGGTGGACCTATTCACAAAGTTTTCAATGTGTTCTGGGCTACCAGATACAAACAAGATATGGAGTCCATCGCAGATAAGTTCATCCCCGCGCTCTACCAGCATATTTTCAATAAATATCCTCCCTGCATGTCAAATAGGGCCATGGAGATAGTAACTAAGGTAGCTAACTGGTTCACCATCCCAGAAAGCACTTTTTTCAGGGTCTTTGGATCATTCAAGGCACCCCACACACTACCCAAGTTCATCACCAACAAATTGCTACTATAAGAGGTGCGCTATCAAATGACGAGCGGGTTATCTAATTTCCTCAGCAAGGGAAAGAATAAACCATGGCCTAACCTCCCGCTTAATATTGGTGCTTATACTGTTAAATACTTCAAGGAAGTAGAGGCAGAGGCAGAAGAAATCAAAGGGTTTCACTTCGTAACCTTCGCCCACCAGTCTTATGATCCTGAAAGGATCGTCCTTATGCACTACAAGTGGGCCAAATTTAACTTGAGCTACCAACACAAAGAGTGCCCTGTGGAATATAAAGTTAAAAACTGGTACAATGCAAATAGAGAAGAGGCTCCCGAAGGACTAGCCAACCTGGGTGGAGATCAAGGGAGTCAAGACGACCAAACTCTAGAAGAGATAGTAGAGCCTTTGAAATGGAAGGACCCTATATGAGGAGCATCATCTTCCCAATCCAAAACGCTGAAGAATACTACAAGTATTAATCCTCCTAAGGATCACCAAGGGGGAAAGGGAAAATAGGCAAAAGCACAACAAGAGGCCGAGAATAATCTAAGAGAGGAAGAGCTCAAAAAAGCCCAAGATACCTTGGCACAACAACAGGAAGAAGAAGAGAGGAACAAAATAAGAATCAAGTAGAATAGGCCCGCAAGAAAAAGGAAGAAGAAAAACGACAGAAAAGGGAGGCTGAGCGTAGGATGAAGGAGGAGCAGGGTAAAAAAGAAGCCAAAAAGAAGAAAAGGGAAGAAGAAGCTAAAAAGAGGAGAAGGGATGAAGAAACTAAGAAGCTACATGAGGATGGATCCAAAGAGGCAGAGGGAAGCAAGTCACAACCCTCGAAGACTAGGGGACAAGAAGACTTGCCACATATTGAGGTACCCTCGAGAACTCCCATGACAGGGGGAAACCTCCCGCTCTCAGAACTTGACATCCCAGAGGAGCATGATGAAGATTTATTGGATCTAACAAGGCTATCTTATGACAAGTACACTCATAAAATCAGGTAGGAAAGGAGAAAATGCCTTGCACGTAATCCAACCGAACCCCTCGCAGTGACTACAGAAAAGGACATAGTCCTGGACACCAGGACTACCCCATGATGATAGCATCAGCCAGAACCACCTTTGCAGCTGCCATAGAAGAAAATGTTCGCAGAATGAGTAGAGAGATATTGTTTTTGCAGGGCAGACTCCAGGCATCCAAGGAAAGGGCTACTCAAGCAGAGACAAAAAAGAAAGCCTTGGAAGCTGAAAATCGAAGGCTCCAACTCACGATCACTTAGGGCAGTGGGCTACAAACCGCCATTCAGGGAGAGTTGGATACCTTAGAGAATGCCATGAAGCAGTTGTATGAGGAGATGTTTACCATAAAATAGACAATCGCTCCTTTTCTAAGGCCCAGGCAGAAACTATGAAAAGAGCTGCACATCTAAAGTAAACCTCCACAACTTTGGATAGCATAATTGAATGATTAGAAATATACCCATAGGCTCTTGACACCCTGCCAAAGAAAGACTAGATCTACAATTAGAATGACGAGGTACAAATATGGATGAAGCTGCAGTCTAGGGACAAGCTTGTAAAAAAAGTAGAGAAGGTGATGTCTGCCTATGAACATCTAATTAGTGGCATATATTTGAGGGCGTAGGTACACCACATTCCATCCTTAGGGACATTGGCTAGAAAAAAGAGGAGGGAATAGGTAACCTGAGACATCCAAACATTCTTGGGACCCATCAGACAAGCAAACGCTTCCTAGAACCTCCCATCTTCCAAGGAGAACATCAACCAGTACGTCGTCACACTGGTTCGGATCTACACTAAGCTCGCCTCCCTACCGAAATAGATCACTATGAAGAGGTACACTTTAGTTCTAGACAATCTAGAGTCTTTTCATAGGCTGGGAGAAGGCACACCTAAAATCACCCCAGTAGCTGCTGACTATCTGGCTTGGCAGACTTATCTCAGAGAAAAACAACAGATAGAGGCCCCAGACCTTTCCATCACACAACCGCTCCCTTGAAAATGGTTGCTTTTACAAGTAGCAGACATAGGTAGGTCGCAGGTCGCAAATGGTACCCAGTCGCAAGTCACAAGTCGAAAATCCTCCCATGTCATAGACCATGCCAACGGCTGGGAAGCTCAAAGGACAGGGCAACCCAAAGGTCACTTTTGGTTCTATATGTTCTCCCTTGGGAGATAATGTAAAGACCTTTTTTGGAATCCATGGAGAGGAGAGATAATTGTACAACGTTGAATGCATGAGTCCGAGAATGAATACAAACCAATGTTTTGACTCCACTGTTAGATCTGAGGGAAACTCATGTATGTTAATGTTATGAATATTGTGTCTTTATATATCTACTATCTTTTATAACTAATTTATCTCCGTTTCTATTCATGCATCATTTATACGTTTAAGCTCTTTGGATGTATTAATGATATGTGGATGTTTATCATAGGGATATGTTAATAACTTAGTTGTTGATGTTGCGTTAATATTTTGGAAACACGCTTAAGGAATTGAAGGGTATTTCGACCATAGTGAGCTATTTCTCTTCTGGTCAAACAAGCCTCTTTATGAGCATGACCCTGATGATGTGTTGCTAACAATACTTCCTTTGGCTACATGCTTTGAATTTTGCTTTTATATTTATAATGTTTCATTTCCAGGAGATCTCATCGACCGTTTGTTTCGTATCATTCAAGTAGTCATGCATCCTATTTTTCTCGAAATACACCTGCATACGAGAAAGGAATATTGAACGGTAGCTAGACCTACACCCTGGGTGGGATCCCTATCACAAATGGTCTCGAGTCTAGTTGGGACTTTATACCGGGGAGATCCCTTTACTGTTGGCAAGGAATTTCCCCCTGTCAACACTGTGATAATAATCATTAAAATTCCCCTTTTTACCATTATTTTTCTAAAATTTTTTCCATACCCCATGGTTGGGATCTACAATTACTATAGTCAATTTTTTTCTAGCTTCTTGTAAAGGGAATTATTTTTCTGAATCCAAACTCTTAGATACATGGTTTCTCTCTGTATCCCCCAATCCCTTTTAATTGAGTGCAACCTCTTTCTGTTTCTCTAGTGATTTTATTTCTATTAATTATATACCCTTTTGGATATGAGTCACGATTCTTGACTAGTCCCTAGTTCCTTCAATTACCTGGTTTCCATGTTGTGCCTAAGAATCCATATTTTGGGCATTTTCCATAGTGTTTTCTTCTCCATCCTAAAAACTGTGAGGTACTTTCCACCACTTTCGCTTATGGGCCTACCCATTTTTCCCTTTTTGTGATATTTTTTGCCTATGGGTATGTGTTATATATGTGTCTTATTTGAAATCATATGCAACATCTAAATTCCATATTCTCATATTCCAAGATCTAGGTCCACTAAAAAATTTCATGTTTTAGGTGGATACAATCACATAGAACTTTAATAAGGTCTATATCTACACAAATTATGGAAAATCTAAAGATACATTTATATATTCTATTATTATCCATTCTATTTTTATATTTTCAAAGAGTATTCCAAATATCTTCGTGGACTTGATGGTGTCAAAAATGGAAAGCCTAGATTTGGCAATATCACCCAAACTAGTATTGCAGTGACTACTTGTAGCATCAAATTCTAGGAACCATGGGGTAATAAAGGGCCCTGCTCTACCCCAAATAAATGGACCATCATTTAGGACTTGTTCCTTGTATTTTTGTGTAATAAATTGAACTATGAAGAAACCATTAGAACATAAGAAAAGTTCACAACTTGGTGTCAATAAGAATGGAGAAAAAAACTATGAGGAATGCACTGACTCATCAACCTTATTGAAGGAAAATCTGGCCACCTAGAATAACCCTCTAGTGGGTTCCAAGGGAGTACTTTCACTCTCGCGAGATGCCTCTAAGTCTTGGTTAGTTAACATCTTGCTTTTTCAAATACGATGAACTATTACTAAAAGAAAAGAAGCTATAAGACAATAATAATAATAACAAATATTATATCACATTTTAACCATAATTTCAAAATATTTTTTTATAATATTTATATTAAATAAAATATTAAAATCAATCAAATATTTTTGTAATTACAAATAAAAAAGTTGGACGTTACACAATAACATAAACATAATTATAGGAAAATTTATTGATATTGGCCTACCATTATGGCTCATGTCAAACTAGGATGCCCCTTAAGGAAGGGAAAAATTAACTCTATACTTAGACATTCCCTATGGCCTTCATTCTACTTGATTATATGCATTCCTATACCTTTTTATCTTACACTGAATTTGAAGGATTTGAGAAGAAAATGGGGTGTGTCGATGAGGAAGTATTTCATCGCAAACTATATGTTGTAGGGAAGCGGTTGGAACATGAAAATTGCACTAGCATGAGGCTACTTCAAGCCCTATAAAAAGTGGAGCTTTATTTATCCATGGTGAAATAATCACATCCTCAATCAATGCCTTAGTCACTACACAAATATTGAGGGATTTTTTATTGGAAATATGTATTGGGAAATGGGTTCAACAAAAGTATTTTGGGAGATAATTTACAATTTATGGTGAAATTAGTGGTATTATTTAATATTTGGTGAACATGCTCTGCCACTGTTTCACTAAATCAATCCACCATGGACATAATTTTCATTCTTAGTTTTGGACTAAAAATACCTTCAATCTTATTTTTGGAGTAAAAATACTTTCACTATCTTTAGTCCTTACCTAATTTTACCCCAATTTATCTTTAGTGAAATTAGTATTGGCCCTAACTATTATCAGCCTATTTTTCTACCCTTGGATCACTGATCCTTAGCCCTTATGGTCAGATGACGTTTTCCTGACACGGGGTGTATTTTTGACCTATTTTGACCCTTAGCAGCAGGCAGACATGTTTGTTCCTATGGCCAAATCCCTATAGCCGCTATCAGGCCCTTTTGTGCCTGAAGCTAGGGCCCTATTTTTCCCTTTATGTGCTTGCGCCAAGGGAATTTTCTAAAGTGACTTAGTTCCTAGGAGAGCAGTTCAATTCCTCATCTATTCGAGTTAGCTAAGACTCATCAATTAGAAGTTTTTGTAACTTCTCATCGTCCTGAGCAACCATATTAATCCTTGTGGGACCTTTCTTCAACCTATTTATACTAGATCATTTGAAAGGGTCAGGCTAGTTTTTAGAGCCATACGAGTTTTTGAAGAGCTATACTACTGCTAGAGAGATGAGATCTTGATCTTATGCTGCCATTTTGCTGCTAGATAGAGAGCTTGTGAGGTCTTGGTCATATGTGTGTGCTCTTCATGCTCATTTCTTATATGTACTAGGGAAAGTTTGTAGGATCATGGAGAGGAAGCGTGGAAGAGAAGGTATAAGCATTTTTCATTTCATTTGATTAATGAAGATTTATGTTATCTCCATTACATGATTATGTTTCAGTAGATATTATTATTAGTTTGTATTATTTTTAATATAACAATCTTCCGAGGAAGATCACTTGTCTTCCTTGAGCATTTGTGATTGTGTGTAGGTATTGAGATCGATTGTAGATGAAGCAGATCACTTGAGTGGAGCACAAGGATTATGCTATGAACTCAAGATTCTCCCCAAATGGGTGAGGAGGCAAGGTGCCATTTCTCTTCCTCATAGTGTAAAATTGATTTCATGTTGCTTGATGATCGTAAGGGATTGGAATATATTTTTTCTTCTTAGTCTTGTCTCTATCTATCTGGTGATCTAATCAGACACTAAATCACAAAGAAAAAAATCCTTACAATTTCTAATACAACACATTCGTCGATTGGGCTCCACCTAATCCATTGATATTTCTTATCATTGATGTGTTTTTGTTTGCCATGTATTCCTATTCCTTTATATGGATGCACCACTAATCGTTCCACCCATTGGGTTTGGTTGATTTTCCAACTTGGCTACGAACTAAAAGTGTCTCCAAGCATCTTTAAGTTTTCTAACTTTGACTTGGGGTGACCAAATTTTACTAGCTCTATTTTTCGATCCATGAGGCCATTTTCAAACTTCCATGTACCATTAGAAATCTCTTTCAGAGCTCTTCTCATCTGATTATGTTGCACCTGATTCTAAGATGACCTGCTACTCCAAAAATATCTCCAAAGTATTTGCACCATTACTGCTACCATGATGATCTTCTTGTGATTGATCCTTTTCCATGCTTTTCCTTTTCCAACTTTGGCATTACCTTTGCCTTTTCCCTTTCCAATAATGAAAACACCATTTATAGTTATTTAAAACTTCTATGCTTTTACCACCTTTGTTACTTTTTCCTTTATCTTTTCCAGTGCCTTTACCTTTTCCTTTACTAATATTTTCCATTGCCTTTAACTTTGCATTTTCCATCAATGACAACATATTTCCAAAAATCTCCCCCTTTGGCATTGCTGGAAACACCAAGATCAAAAAACACATCATTACCAATGATAATGAATTTTCTTTGATTCTTCTCCTCATGCTTTTCCAATGATAATTTTCCATCTTGTGTTTGATCAACAATACTTCTCCCCTTTTGACATCAATGGAAAATATACTAACATGCTCCCCATGTCAACAATATCCCTATGTCTTATGATCCTGTGGACCTAAAAACTGCTTCTTCTTATTTTGAAAATTTCAGGTACCTCTAATATGATCTGAGCAACTTCTCCTTTGTCCTATGTAAAATATTTAGTTTAAGGGAAAGGAATATTTACTTCCAATCTCTACCTGAAGCATGCAAGAGGGATCTCTTGCTGAAACAACACATGCTTGTGCAACTGAGTCATGAGAAAATGATTCCCGTTGGTCTGAGTCTCATCAAGGATTATATTCATAACAATGCTTACCTAGACACATACACATAACCTCTAGCAACAGGAACAACCTTTCCTATGCATGCGTCCATCATTTGTGAGCTAATGAACAACAAAGTACAACAATTAGAAGTGCTTACTTGACAAACATAGAGGGACTATCATCAATGCATGGTTATACCAACAACTGAACTTGCTTTCCTGGAATAATTCTAATGATAACATATTCACCATGATACTTTTGAATCATAATTAAAAATAATCATATAAATCATTACTTTCCTACCAAAACTTGGAATTAAAAACAACATGAACACCATACTCTCAAAAAGAATCTAATGACTGTAAATACTGATTGATATTACCTTCGATGCCAATTTAAAATGATGCCAATTACTAAATCAATGCTACTTTTAGCATTTGTTGAGCACTTGATAACTGAGTAGCCTTATCTTCTAATCGTGCTCCTTTCACCATTATGTCTGATACCATTTAACAATTGGAATAAAATCATAACAGTCAATCCATTTATCATATCATTAACTCAAGATAACATGCAACGAAATCATTATCCTCTGTCATACAACACATAAGTGATACCCGTTAAGTATACCAATTGTCAATGCATAATTTGATACTCAAATCCTAGCTTGAGTATTAATCCCCATATGGCCATGCTCCATCTTTGCATAATAATCTACAAACAATACTTGTATTACCATTAAATATATCATCACCATCTATCTATCAATATGATTTGATAAGGACATTAAATAATTCTCTTATCCTTCAGATGCATTCCTTGGCATGTTCCTTTCTGTTCCTTACATCTAACCTTTTTGGATTTTCTTGAAGCCAACCTATTCTTTGAAATGAAGAATAATAAGAGATCTATTCCCATTGAGTATATTATCTTCCTTTTTCTTCTACACATGGATATGATCTGATTTCATGCACGGGTTTTCCTAACTGGGTGACTGTCTACCATTTCCTGAGCATATATGCCACTGATCATTCTTCTTGTAGCACCAACTAAAGCCAGTTTTTAATTTACCTGTTGGAATTATTTCCCACTATTTGTTCCCTCTTCCTTCCTATACTACAATGAAGAGCCAATAGAGCTACTCCTCCTTTTGTCTGATTTGATTCTCTGCTTACTGCTAGTTATATAAGAGAGGTAAATTGTAGGAATTTATACTCTGATATGTTAGTATTATGATGATAATATTCAAATCCAATTACTGGTCTCTATTGCCTCCATGAACCACTTGATATACCTTTCTTTTGAGTGCTGAAATAGCTCCTACGCAGTTCTCTTTGCTTGCTCTCATCATAATCCATGCCTATGATTTTCGTGTTTTGAAAAGAGGTTTTCTTGCCAAATTTTCATGTAGTTTCCTTATGCCCATCATTCTTACACTTGTAGCATTAAACATTGTTCGAGAAGGAGGAAAATGAATTATTTATCTTACTAAATCTTTCACTTGTCCAATTTCTTGGGCTGATACGCATTCTCTTACTATTATTGGGCCACTGGTCATATTTCCTTTGATGGGAAAAGGCTCTTTGTGCTTGTCTATTCGAGTTTCTCTCAAAAACTCATGGTTGTTTCTGAAATGGAGCATTCCACCTATGTTGTTGCACCTTATTTTTCTTTTTTGGACACTTGGAGGAAAAGTTCCCTATGTTATTATAAAAAAATAATATAAGGGGTTTCATACCTTTTATTTTATTTCTATAAGTATTTTGGTGTTCTTTTGGATGTGTTGACTTCTATGTTACAATAATATTGTTAGGTATATATTTAACAAGGTTGGTGGGTCCCTTCAATGCTTCAAAATTATCTGTATGCTTTTGAATATTCAACAACTGCTCTTTTAATTCTCTATTTTGTTCTTCTAGCTTTAGACTAATGGCTATGAGATTATTGATCTCCACAAGGGCTGATATGAGATGTGTGTTAGTGTTTTTGTGGAAATGGAGTACCAAATAACACCTCCTTAACAATTGGTTGTTCCCTGCAAATGATCACAGAGATAGTTGGTTTTGTTATCGACAGACTTTAACAAGAAAAATAATGGCTAGTATTAGACATAATGCATGTAGAAACACAAGCCTAAACAAAAGAGACAAATAAAAAAAATACTCAATGGAGAAAACATGTCAATATATCAATGGAGAAAGAATCCCTTTATTGTCTACTGGTGATAGAAGAATACAATAGAATGCTAAAAAACTTGTAGAGAATCATTTGAGATATGGAGATCAAATATCCTCAACAAGGAGGTCCCTTTCCTTAATATCTAAGAAAAGCGTCTCCTCTCTCTCAAAATAAGTGTGAAGAATCTCCAATGGTGGACTCGTGTTCTCTTGCTAAGATGTTGGATTGTTTAGAAGCAATATTGCCAACATGGTAGTGCTCTCATTTCTCATGTTTTTCTCTTCTCATAGCTTGTTTATATAGAAAATTTTGAACTCGTCTTCCATTCCTTGGCCCAAGAGTGATAGTGACCCAAAAGTAGGACAAGAGGATCGCTTTGAGGGTTTCATATCTTCAGGGTGACCTCAAGCTGGTTTTCCTTGGACGGTCATGACAAAGAATCAAATGAAACTTTTCCCTTCCCAGGACCATGCATTTTTCAAAGGAAAATATGCGTGGTCCGCACAAACTTTATTTTTTTTTGGTGCACGGTCAAATATTTATCACATATCCTTCCATGATGTTCTCTATTGGAAAATTTTCATTTGTACCTTTTGTTAGAAAATTATAATGTCTCTTGAAATGTACGATTTTCTAGTTTTTACAGTTTCCCCCTGATGTATGAGGTCTAGGAGCAAGTGTATAGATGGAAAAAAATCACCTTTATTTTTTCTAACTAAGAGTTTGTGTAACAACTTTGAGAGAGAGAGAGTAACTTGTGGTGGAGATGAGTAGGGTAACCCCTTGACTGAAGAGAAAAAGTAACCATGCTCTGTAGGAAACCTTAAGTGATAAAATAATAAATGTTTCTACGAGGTAGGAATGTCCCATGCTCGTTATGATGATTAGTTAATACAATCTGATAGATATTGGTTCTATCATGTCACATTGTGGTAAGTTACCTATTGTTGTATGGTAATGACAACTGTTGACGCCCTCAAGGGTGTTTTACTTTGAGAAAATTGACTGAATTTGGTACCACATGCATTGCCTGGGTGAATCACTTTTTGATGAGGTGTTCAATATATGCATGGGTCTTCGAATTTTGAGAACCTCTTGTGCATTTTTAAGTATTTTTGAAAGACATGCTTATCAATACATGGGTCTTCATCTAAATGGAAAAGTGTAGTTTGTTATAAAGTATGATGCCACCTTGAAATGAAAACTGGTGTTGATTTCAAATGTCAGGGGGATCAATGAAATCAATGGGAAATGTTGATTCCCATTGTGCCATCCAAGGATGTTCCCTATTTTGGGGGGAGCCATCGAAGGTACTATCTCAATGCTAGAATATGTTGGTGAAGTCAACAGGAAATAAGCATCAACCATCCAAAATAAGTGTTGATAGAAGGGATTAGGGTTTTTGCTAAAGAAAAGTGTAATATGTTGGGTTAACAAGACATGATAATGAGAGCCAAATATAAATGATGGTTATGGAAAACTAGCTCGAGGTCAGAGCTGTTAATACAAGCAGTGACAGTTAAAACAATTTCTGATAAAGGTGGCCTTGGAGTCGGTAGGACATCTAAGATGGGTATAAGTATGCTCTAACTGATGTGATTGGGCTTTGGTAAAGAATGTGCAATCTCTAACCAAGGGTGACTAAGAACTTCCGTCAGGTATGAAATGTAAAAATTTGGGTGGAAGCCTTTCTCCTAAAAAATATTTGTACACTTGCCAAAAGAATTTAAAATTGTTTTGGACGTACAAACACGGAGCCTGGTGCCCCATTAACATGTATGTTCCTACATGATGATGCACGAATAATATTTTTCTGTTGAGGGTGGGGGGCCCATTGGCTAGTCTCGGTGTGGGGGTGATGAGGTGGATGAAATGACACAAATGGGCTATGTTTGTGGGGGTGTGATAGGCTAAATGTGAAACATGATAATGTGTCATACTGATCCGTCGTAAAATTATTGGTGGTGGCATGGGAGTGGGTTTTATAATGTGATGAGTGAAGAAAAATGAAGATGATAAATAAGGCATTTAAATGAGGTGGTTCTCAGGACGGAGTGGGTGGTCATGGCTCTTGATAGCAGGTGGGGGTATATGAATATGATGGGATCCAGGAGTAGTGATGATCTATTGATTGTCATCAATGTTTATCATGTGTGAGGTGAGGTGATTATAAACATGGTAGAGATGATGGACCCTATGGTGCACTTTGGAGAAATGATGTCAGGATATGCAAAGCTTAAAAGGAAGCCTATCATGTTGAGCGTTGAATGGTACATGCTATTGTACTTTTTATGCCTAGGTGTTGATCAAAGCATGGTGTTTTTGATGTGCCTGCAATATCTGTGGCTAATACCCCAAGTGAAAGCATATTTTTAAAAAATATGAATAATATGTGATATGAATAAAAAAGAGAGAGGGCGTACCTGAGGTGAATTTTGGGGCGTGTGATGGGCCCAAAAATGAGTTTTGGTGGTAACTGGAATGGAAAGTTTCGTGATGAAGATGATGAAGTATTGATCCTTGTGTCTCTCACAATTTTGAGAACGGACATCTCAGGCTCTGGTCATGTGCTCAAGAAAAATGGAAAAATGGTGATATATATGCCAAAAGTGCCAAATTTTAATTCATTTGCACTAGTGAGCTTCAGAGGTTAGATGCTATTATTGGAGCATTTCTTGCTGTTATGGTCAGCCAGAGCACTTGAGATGTGAGCAGAGAGGCCTAGGTAGGAGCTAGAACCTTATATTTTTCATTTTTGCAGCTTGTAGGGTAGGTAGGCCATATAGGGGTCCCCTGTACGACATTTTAGGGTTAGCTCTAGGGGACCGCACAGGTGACTCAGAGAGATTTGTATGGTCGACGTGTGAATCCCTGCGCTTCACACGCCATCCCCACACAAAAACCTGATGCAAGCACATCAAACGACACGTCTGTGTGAGGTACAGATGGAGAGTCAATGCATTTGTGCATAGAACATATGCGTTAATGTAAAAAAATTGGTAAAAAATTCATTGATCCAGGTGGATATTGGTGGCCATCGGCCTATTCCACTTATGGCCCCGCCAATGTTTCTTTCATTTTTTCAGTTTCCTTAATTATAGCACAATTTAGTAATTTTAGCAATTTTTTGGGTCCTGAACTTTCAGAGTCCTTTTGAGGCCCTAAACAAGGATTTTTGGGAAAAATGGGAGCAACATAGTTCATAGACCAATGTTTCTCACTCAAGAATTGTATTCCTTGGATAGATATTTCTAACGAGGTATTGAGCGCATCAAACGAAGATCATATGCCAAAGTTACGTCCCTGGGAAGTTGATGTACCAATTTACCCAAACAGGGCCCATAGTTTTTGCGCTTCATCTCCTAGGGTTAGGTTTTTGGAAAAGATCCAAAAGGAGGAACTAGAAGATCTAGAGGAGGAAGAACATCTCTTCCACTCCCATATGTGGGTAAAGAGTTCCCTGCTACATTTAATTGTCGAGAGTGGAAGCCAAAAGAACCTCATTTTAGCATAGGTTGTGAAGTGGTTGGGCTTGTCGACCAGAACACACCCATAGTTTTACACCATCGGGTGGCTTCACCAAGGAGGAGATCTTCGCGTCAACCAGAAGTGCCACCTTACCTACAATATCAAGCTCTTCACATATGAGGTATTATGTGAAATTACTCCTCTTGATGTTTGTAATGTATTACTAGGCCAACCATAGTTGTGAATGCGACATGCTATGTATGAGTCTTAGCCTCGCGGTGTTATTTTTACTTTGGGAAATAAGTTGTAGAGGATACCAGATGTACCACCACTTGTGGCTATCTCTTTGGTTACTACAAAATAATGTAGTAATCTCATTTAGAAAAATGGGAATTTTTTTTTCTTGATGATCCAACCCTAGGGAAAGAAGAAGACTATGGCCATGACCTCCAGACAGGGCTCCTCCGCATGACAAAAAAAAATGGAAAAGGTCATGGAGGAGTACGGGGACAATTTCACCTCACCCACAAGGGTGCCTCTACACTGTTAGGTCAAGCACCGCATCGATCTAACCCCCAGGTGCGCCGCTGCCCAATGGACCAATCTATCGATGCTCTATTCTGGAGAACGATGAAATCAAGAGGCTGATTCAGGAGCTACTACATAAAGGTCACATCCGGCCAATTTCATTGCCCTGTGGGAGCCTAATTGTTTTGGTGCAGAAGAAGGATGGGAGTTGGAGACTCTATATTGATTATTGGGCATCGAACAAGATCACTGTTCGGAATAGGTACCCAATCCCATGGATTGATGACCTTCTGGATCAATTCAAAGGGAAAAAATATTTCAACAAGATCGAATTGAAGTTTGGATATCACTAGGTACCAATCGAACCCTCCGATGTGTGGAAGACTGATTTCAAAGCCAAGGAGGGCCTTTTTGAATGGCTAGTCATGCCTTTCGGGTTGATGAATGATCCCATAACCTTCATAATGATGATGGGCGATATCTTTTGGCCATTCACCAACTCATTTGTAGTAGTGTACTTGGATGAAATCCTTATCTTCAGCCAGACTTGGGAAGGGCACCTCCACCACATTCGACAGGTTCTCCAAACACTGTGGTAACACAAGTTGTGTGCCAGCTTGGAGAAGTACACATTTTCATAACCCAAGTTTAGATATCTGGTATACATTATTGATGAACAGGGGGTGCATGTGGATCCAACCAAGATCCATGTAATTCGTATTGGCTAGAACAAACCACTCTAACAGAGCTTCACAGATTTCTAAGTCTTGCTAATTTCTACTGCAGGTTCGTGTTGGGATTCTCTCATATCACTTGGCCCTTGAGTCAAGTCACAAAGGGGCAAGCGAAAGAAAAATTCTTTTGGTCGGAATCTCAACAGAAGGCATTCTTAGAATTGAAACATCACCTCTACTCTGCCCCAGTGCTCACATTACTAGACTTGCATTTGAGATTGAGACATATGCCTCTGGCTATGCTATTGGGGAAGTTCTTATTCAATAGGGGAATCCAATGGCATATCACAGTGAGACACTGTCCAACACAGTCCGCAAGTATCCCACTTATGAAAAATAAATGTATTCCATTGTGTAGGCTTGCCTCCAATGGAAGAATTACATTTTATAGAAGGAAACGGTCATCCACACAGACTGCCGACCCCTACAGTTCATGCATACACAAGGGAAGTTGCAGAACAATCGCAATCAGAAGTGGTCCACATATTTGAAACAATTTCATTTGAACATCAAGTATAATAAGGGAAACACCAATAATGTTGCAGATTTCCTCAGCCAACCACCGATCATGGTGCTAACCATTGTTCTCAACTCTTGTGGGCACGCGACTTCTGATGGACTACTTCTCTACAAGAGTGATCTAGAATTCGGCCATACATACAAGACACTCTTGGAGGGTACACAAGTTCCAAATTTTCACCTCAAGGATGCATTGTTATGTCACCTGGGACACCTTTGTGTTCCTTCAAGTGAGCGTGCCAAGATGATTTGGGAAGTAAACTACAGTCGAGTCAATGGGAATTTCGAGGGCGAGAAAATAGTGGTAGTACTACAAAAGTATTTCTATTGGATGAAACTTCAACATGATGTTGGGAAGTACATCAGATCATGCACTTCTTGCGCCATTGCAAAACTGACCATAAAGAATAAATGCCTCTATAATTAGCTACCTACCCCTAGTAAGAAGAATATTATAGTAAGAAGTCACTTCTAAGCTCTTCTTTGAATGAGTGTTGGTTTACTTTAGGATCCCACAGTCTATCATCTCAGATCGGGACAATAGGTTCCTCAACACATTTTGGTTCAGCCTCTGGTCAATGCTGGACACCAAGCTCACAAAGTCCACTACTTTCCATCCACAAAATGATGGCCAGATAGAGGTCTTCAATAGGATGATTGTAGAAATTCTACAATGTACAAGTTAAAGCATCAACACACATGGGATGAGAGCCATGCCTATGTACAACACAGTTATAGTTGGGCTCTCCACAGCTCAACCAACCACATCCCCTTTTAGCTGGGCCTGGGGTTCCAGCCACTATGTCCCATTGACATAGCCATGCCATTTGTGGCTACTCAGATGATCTAGGTGGATATCAGTGGTCGCCCACCTATTCCATTTGGACCCGCAACATCAATTCTTGTAGCTTTTCACTTCCAACAACTTACTATTTTTAGTAGGTTTTCGGGTCCTGCATGTCTGAAGCCATTTTGGGGAATTAATGATCCAAGTGAATATTGGTGGCCACCCACCTATTCCATTTCAACCCCCACCATCAGTTCTTTCCATTTTTAAGTTTCAACACAACTTACTATTTTTAGTAGTTTTTCGAGTCTTAAACTTCCGGAGCCTTTTTGAGACCCTAAATGATGTTTTTTGGGAAATCCGAGAGGAAAATCTACATGTAATCCTCGAATAGATATTTATAATGAGATATTGAGCACGTCAAATAGATATCGGATGCCAAAGTTACATACCTTGGAAGTTGAAACACCAATTTACCCAAATGGGGCCCACAGTTTTGGCATTTCATCTCCTAGGGTTAGGTTTTTGGATGTTTCGGGTTTTACATTGTTTCTCAACAATAAATAGGCCTTCGAGCCTCATTGTAACACAGTTGAGGGTCCGGTACTCGTCACATCTCTTCTCAGGGATAAGCTACCAGTACCCTAGCTCATCTATTTCCATTATGTCTGTAATAGGCCTTCGAGCCTCAATGTAACACAATTCAGAGGCCATGCGTACACCACATCTCTTCTCAGAGATATGCTACCAGTGCCCTAGCTTGTTTCCATTATGTTTGTAAGCTTATATCAGTCATATACCTATGGTTACCAAATTTTATCACTCAAAAGTTGTATTCCTCGGATATATCTTTCTAACCAGGTATTGAGCGTGTCAAACAAAGATCGTATGCCAAAGTTATGTCCCTAGGAAGTCAATGTACCAAATTACCCAAACAGGGCCCATATTTTTGGCGCTTCATCTCCTAGGGTTAGTTTTTTGGATGTTTAGGGTTTTCCATTGTTTCTCAGTAATAAATAGGCCCTCAAGCCTCATTGTAACACATATTAGAGGCCTGCAGCCACCACATCTCTTCTCAGAGATAAGCTACCAATGCCCTAGCTTGTTTATTTCCATTCTTTTTCTAAAAAAATTTCAGTTCTTTGATATTAATGAACTTAAGTGTTATTTCCACTGCATTTTTGTATTTATGGTTATATGTGTATTTGGTTGTGTTCCTTCATAAATTCGGATCAGTGGTATCAGAGAAGTCTGCTCTTTCTTAATCCTTCTTTGCATGTCCCCAACGAGGCCGGGGTATAAGGAGTTAGGGCTTGATCTGGTTGAACCTTTACAAGATCAACCTCAAAAACCTCGACGACTGCCCACGGGGGATGAAAATAAATATGAGGGAGTATGAGATCCTATCAAAATATTGCTCGAGGAGGCCCTCGAAAAACAAGGGAATATGATGTTCGATAAATTTTCCCAAATCTTTCAACGACTGCCCACCGGCGGTGCATCTGCATCCAGCAGCCACTCTAGAGGCACAACTCCTTTTAAGGTACAAGTGAAATTTGACATTCCCATTTTTGAAGGCCAAATAGATGCAAATGTTGTAGATAGATGGTTGAATCTATTAGAAGGATATTTCTTGTTTCATGAATTTTTTGATGGGGTGACGATTATTTTTGCACTCCTCAAAGATACCCCCCATGTCAAGGATTGGTGGGAAACCTACTGTGAGAAAAATGATGAGGGGGAACCCTCTCTGTTCTTGGTCATACCCACTTGGAATTATTTCTGAGACACCATTAAGGAACAATATTATCCCGTGGGGAACTATGAGGAAAAGTACACACAATGGACTATGCTGCAGTAGCAAAGGGATCAAAATGTGCATGAGTTGATGAATTTGTTCCATTCCCTGCGCACAAAGTTGGGTATCAAATAATCCGGAAAACATTTGGTGCTGAAGTACCGCAGTTGTTTGCACAAATACATTCAAGAGGAAATGGAGTTCCTCGACATCTTCTCGCTTAGTACGATATACCAGTATGCTGCCAAGATTAAGTATAAATTCAAATAGAAGAAGCGAGACTTTGGATTTGTGAATAAAAAGAAAAGGAAAGGTTCCCCTAAACCATAGAACAAAGGAAAAAGACAAGGCCTGGAAGCCAAAGATAACATACCGAAGCCACAAGAAAAGAACAACACCGTGAATCCAAAGAAGGACATGGGAAAGTGGTGTGAGTTCCATAAGATATCCAACCACAAAACAAGTGAGTGTCAAGACAAGAAGTCACTGGTGGCCAAGATGAGGGCTTCTAAATCAAAACCTGAAAAGGGGAATGAAAAAGGGAATCAGATTAGTGATGCAGAGCCTAACGCCACTCTTGCCACTGCAAAGATCCAGAAGGAGGAACCAAACAATCCAGAGCAGGAGGAGTGTCTCTTCCACTCCCAGATGTGGGTAAACGGTTCCCCGCTACAGTCCGTTGTTGATAGTGGGAGCCAAAAGAACCTCATTTGAGCAGAGGTTGTGAAGCAGTTGGGCTTGCCGACCACATCACACCCATAGACGTACACCATTGGGTGGCTTCACCAAGGACGGGATCTCCGCGTCAACCAGCGGTTTCGCCTTCCATACAACATCAAGCCCTTCATGGATGAGGTATTATGTGACATTAATCTTGTTGTTTGTGATGTATTATTAGGCCAACCATACTTGTGGAAGCAACTGTAATATTCCCAAATGGGGAAAGCAGTAATATAAGACATAAAAATGGAAAGTAGCAATGAAGATCAATTCATAAACATGAGAGGCCAATATGGATCCTTTTTATTCATAATATCAGCAGAAAAAATGTGCAATATATTGAGGCATAAATCATACAACATAAACAAACAAGCCTCCCATGATCAAACCCTCTCAAATATGAGGTGCTGCTAATATACAAAATGCTGGAAGCTGCTACAGCGCAGTCATAATGAACATAGATATAGTAGGGGATAATACAATGATGTAAAACTATTGATATATGCCTCCAAATGAGTTGTATATGAAGATCAAGGCTCTATATCAACTTTCCAAGACAACGCAAGAGGGTTTCCAAAAAATCCACAAAAGCTCCAAAAGTGAGCTGCAGCCCTAGGGCTGAAGGTTTACTATAGTAGAATAAATGGAGAGATATGGCTGAAGCTGATATAGAAATATGTGTCTCTTCTCCAATAGATCCTCCAGATAGAAGGTTGTCCCCTCCACTGAAGAAATCACCTCTCAAATCAAACACTACAACCACCACTGAAACTCCTCCCTAAAATGACATAGATCCAGACTGAAACTGCGTTGTAGGGGATAAAAAAACCTTGTACTAGTGCCAAATATATCAATAATTCTCAAGGGCCTTCTTTTCTAGCCTCTAAATGGAAGGAAACCTTCCTCCACTGAAAAATAGCTCAGAATAAACCCAAATCAACCCTCCACTGTTGCACCCAGTCTACACGATTTTCACACACAAGGGTGCTTAATCAAGCCAATAAGATGATCTCCATTCACATTAGGAGTGATTTTATTCCTACTAAGCATATTTATGGGTCTCCATACCCTATTATTCTTATAACTAAGAAAAAAAAACAAAATTTAGTATTCCAACTAGCTTAAAGATAATTGGGAATATTACAGTCCTCCCCTCCCAAATGTTGCTTGTCCTCAAGCAACTGTAAAGGTGAGTGTTGTAACTCTCCTCCTCCTTCCTTGGTGACACCTCCATATGATAAGATCTCTCATATACCAAGTGTCTCCCAATCAACCTCTCCATGAAATTCTCTTCCCAAGTACTCATGAGATGCCAATGACTCACCTCATAAGGAAGCAAAAGATCCAATGTAGTAATCATGGTTCGCCCAATGTTCTCCCTGAAACATGAAGCATAAGAAACATGGAGCATCTCACTCCCAATGGGAATATTCAATCCTTGCATCCTTCCTCCAATCATTCCCACAATAAGAATAAGGACATCATTAATGTATTGGATCATAACCAAGGATACATAAGCTGCCATATGTACTATTGGAGGAGGATCATAGTCCCACATGTGGAACCAGTGTAGTATGTCTCTTGATTGCCTCAGAACACGATATAATAAGTGATTTCCCCACCACTTTTTTGCTTCCATAGTCTCCTCACATGCTTTGAGACGGTGAGTAATGTTTGGTGTCAATGGAGTACACCCTCAGTGATATGTCATCTCCCTAAATCCTCCTAGGGAGTGGGCATGCTCAACACTGTTTATGGCCTCAATTTGACCATGAAGTTTATAAGGAATAATGCCCCTAGTTGGAGCAATGGCTCGCACATAAATGGTAAAGGAATGCAAATATTCATCAAGTAAATCATTATGCATAAAAGCATGATCCTTACCATATACTTTGATCACACTAATGGAGTGGCTCATAGATAGGTCCCCTCTCATCCCCAAAGAGGAAAGAGGTGGTTGTGATAACTCCATCAAAGAGTCATGTCTCTCCTCCATATCCACATGATCCATGCATCTCCTAAAATGATGATATATCTCCTCTTCAAATCATTCCCAAGTAAATCCCTTCATGATGGTATGGTATGATCTCATGGAATACGTGTGGTTGAAGAGAAAATCTTCATGTGCTGCTTGTAGAAACTTCTTCTTGAGCCTGGATGCTCTATATAAGAATATCCTACTCTAATAGTATATTACCCCATATCTTATTGAATATCCCTCATCTGGTAGCTGGTCATCAAGTATCATGCATGTAAAAAGATCCTTGGAATATTCCACCAACAGCTGGGATTTCCAATAAGGATCTACCCCCCATAGTGATAGCACTGATGATCTATCATGTTGTTGTAGCCGCTACAACAACACCCAAAATTTTGGGGTATATTTAAAATTTCGGGTTCCCCCTCTGCTTGCTTAGGCGTTAAAGTCTTTCACCCGACCTGTAGTCAGTGACATCTCACCGACCTATCCCCAACCCCTCATGAGATTTCTCACCATCATGATCAGATGATGTTGCTGCAATCACGCCATGAGAGGGAGGGACCACCCACCATACGTTCGAATAAGAACTTTCCGTGCACTCAGGATGTACATTAACAGCTCCCTCGCCATGGGTGATTAAGCACGTTGTTTGAATACTTCTCTTATGTTCATTGGTCTCATATATTTTATCTAGGGGCACCATTCGCAAAGAATAAATGTGAACTAATTAATGCTATGTTGTTTATACAGGTCAATCCCCCGACTGATAAAATCATCAATGATTGTCATGGCACCGAGGGGAATAAGATTAAGCTCAATGACAAGGTCACAGCTGTGAACCATGACACATTCATCCACATGTACCGCTTAGGTGGATATGAGACATAAGGCCACCTTTGAAGACCATGGTTAAGGTAGATGACAAGGATGCACCCACAAGTGAGGTGGAAGAGCAAGTTAACATTATTTTCAGACGGAGGATGATGTGGTGTGTGTTCATTCACTCAAAGAAACAAGGAAGCACTAGGCACCAGAAAAATATTATAACACCGTTGATATCAAAAGACAAGGGTTTCTCACATTACTAATGGAGATTCCATATTAAGAGCGCACATGTTGATGTTTGCAAGACAATGGCACAGAAAAAAGGGTTTCTTCTATTTTCCACAGTTGAATGAAATGGTTCACGGGTTCAAAGTGCGTCTTGATAAGCATCGAAAAGGTCATCACTGTCAATTTGGTGATTAAGTATGGACTTACATCGACAAAGTAGGAGTGATCTATGAGTATGATCCAATTTCTCCAAGTTTACATGCCTCAATTGTTTTCGGGAATAACGATGAACTATAGAGTTCATCACTTTAAATCCGACACTTCTTTCAGTTTCATCATCACCCATAAAAATACAGTTTTTAGGTTTGATGGTTCAGGTAATGGGTGCATTGGCAAGTTTTGGCACAATTTCAAAAATCTAAACACACCTTTGGGAAGAAATCTTTGTTAAACCTAAGCTACATGGTGGGTGAAAATCGATGGACCTAGGCTATGGTTTTAAATATCATATAATTAAACCAAGGCGCAAAGTAATGTAGTGTCTAAAACATATAAAATGGCAGATCAAAACTATATGAAAACACATTTCAAATGGGCCTAAATATTTCTATGGCAGACATAGTGATCAAAACTTATGTTTAAAGCATGGGGCGGAGTGTATGACAAACCATGGTGACATGTCATAATAAATATGGTGCGTTGCAACTAAGGCACGAAAGGGATAAAGCAATAAATTTCAAACCACGTGAGATGGGGCAAAGAAACTACATGGACACGTGACATGGAGCCCAACGTTCGATGGCAAGTTTCCATCTCGGTAAATGTTTGGAGAAATATATAGACATAGTGGTCAATCTTTCAACTAAAACGTGGAGTAGAACTACATCAACACATACAAATGGACGCCAGCATTACGATGGTGGAGTTTCGCACTATGGTAAATGTTGCAGTGGATATATGAAAGTGAAATATTACAACCAACCCACTGCGGAATTGTACAGTTTATGGTCAAAGGAAAGCAGAGTTGACAATCAGGCATTCACTTACCGCATTCATTTATGAGGACGTGGAAAGAAATAAAAGAGCCATCGAAACATTGAATGAAACACCTGTTTTTGAGGATTAGTGGTTGGGCGTTCTATTCCCCAGGAGTGTGCAGGCAGGTGAGGTGTTTGATTTAGCTTGCCGGGATCAGTCCGAATGGAGGAAAACGTGGAAAAAACATAAACGCTTGGACAACATCTGGGTCAGGATTGGGTAATTCACCTGTCGCATGAGTGTACTCCGCAGGTCAGGTCAGTGATTGAGCATGGATGGTGGCGATCTCATCCTTGTGGTGGGCACGTCGAAATAAAATGAGGACGTCAAAGATTTGATTGAGCCATCGGTGTTACACTTGCACGATAAGACTTACTGGTTGAGGAGGAGTGGGCGTTCATTGAGAATACCATGAAATTGAGCAGTGACTGAGTATGGTGGTCTCAGTACGATTTTAAAGCACACGGTTTCAAAAAAAACATGTGAGATGGCGGAGCAGAACCATATCAATACATTACAAAGGGGCTAAAATTACTGCATGGCGGAATTCTGACCCATGACGAACATTCGGAGTATATATATATATATATGTATGTGGTGGTCGAATACACGTTTGAAAGATGGACCAGAACGTGATAACAAATCTATAACAACGTTGTTATAATAACTGTGGTGCAATATATGGAAAGCACGTAAAAGCAGGTTGTTGCCATCGTATTCTCTGTATGTACGCACGTAAAAGCACTTAAAATCAAGCTGTTGCCATCATATTCTTTGTATCAGGCTGTTGCCAGAGCTGCCTTCGACATATAGAATGAAAATTCCTCCCGGCATAAGGGGTCAAGAATGTGGAAGTTTTCCTCTACGCTGCTGGCTACAGTTTTTTTGGGCATTTGTTTGGTCGTTAGAGATGGCGTGCTAACACCGTGCGTACACGTATTTCTCTACGCATTAAGGATGGGGGGTATCGTAACGTATGGATTTGTGAGAAAACGAACGCTCTAGTGAACGAGCACAACGTCGACGTCTAATCTCTAATTCTTTATTCTGTCGGTTTGCTCTCTTCATGCATTTTCCTCATGGATTTGTCTTTTACTAGACATCGTCCCACACGGGGTTTCTCCACGACAGTTTCGCTACATAAAATTGGTGCATGATCTATCATTCTGCGTTATTTGAACTTGGACGAGACATACGCTTCACATCAGGAGGGGCCTCTTCACAGCGTTCTCTTCCACAGAATGTCCAAGTACTCTCGAGTACCAAAGCAGACGGTGGCCTTCAAGATTTATCATTTTAGGATGCAACAAAAAAAGCAACGCAGATGCAAAGTTTTTGAGCATGACTGGCGTGGGATCATGATTGAAGGTCGCAGTTTTCCTTGGTCGCTGGGTCGCAACACATCCAAAGCGAACATCATGCAACTTGCCCAGAATAGCAACTATGCGGCCCCCCATGAGGTCGCAGTCTTCCCCGGTCGCCAAGTCGTAGCAGATCCAAAGCAAAAAGAATGTGACCTACCCAAAATCGCGACTATGCGACCCCCCATGAGGTCGCAGTCTTCCCCGGTCGCCAAGTCGCAGTAGATCCAAAGAAAACAGAGTGCGACTTGCCCAAAATCGTGACTATGCAACCCCAATGAGGTCACAGTCCTCCTCAGTCGTTGGGTCATGTAAAAGCAAGGGAACAACGATGTCTACCTAAATGAAGAGAGATTCCAGCTACCTCCAAATGGTGCGCAGCTGGGCATTGCAATTACAAGTGGGTTGGTTTCAAGATCTAACAAGAGACTATTTTCTATGTCGGGGTAACTCTTGAAGAAGTTGGTTTCAAGTTCCCATGGGGCACATAACTTAGCAGACTATAATTGTAGCCTTAAGCTTCCCAAAAGGTTTGTTGTTATGTATTCAAAAATAAGTGAGGACCCTACCAAGAAATAGTTAAAGGCAGAGAAATCTGTTTTACATTCATTAGCAGAGCCTCAAAAGAGGGAAGAAGCGAAATGCCCTACCCCTTCTGCTGGGGCATCAAGAGTACAGAATTGGCTGCGTCTTTCGAGTGGGGTATCCATTTTACCCTAACCTTTGGATTTCACTATGATCATAGAGAATAATGATGATGCGCCTCTGTTTGACTCAAACACATATAGGGTTGGCATACTTCCCTCGATATTTGAAATGTTGAGAGGTTTTGTAAACATATATCATGACATTGTTTCGTTCCCTGAAGCATTTGCATCCTTGTACCTCTATTTCATGAAATGGTCAAAGAAAAAAATATACCTGAGATTCTCCGATTGAATATGACAAGTATTGCTCCTCTAATGAATGGGAAAATCAATGAGCATGAAGACCTACGGCGACCACTGAGAATGTGAATGAAGAAGCCCATGCCTATCAAGTAATTTAATCCAAGACTTGAAGAGAACCTCATGCATGGGAAAGATTATGATCCTAACAGAGAAAGGGCACAGAGAAAGCTTACCCTAGCCATTCTCTCCGACGATTCAGTAGTTGACCACACAGGGTTCTAAGTTATTATTTTCATTCTTACAATTGATTAAAATGCCCTTAGCATTATTATTATTCAATCACGAAGACATGTGACCTATGTTATTTTATTGCAGGAAGAACCTTTCTGTTTGCACATAAGAGCCAAGTTTTTCCCCAGCAAGCAAGGGGACCTTTTCAAAACAAGTGGATGCTGGCGAACCTCCAAAGAGCTCACTTTAAGTTCAAAGGCACCTGGCCCCGTCCACCGAAAGGAGGCCACAAGTAGCTGACATGCCCAAGGTCGCAGGTCGCATATCTGCCAAGTTCACAGGTCGCAGACTGCCCAAGGTCATAGGTCGCATATCTGCCGAGGTCGCGAGGTCGCGAATCCAAGGAGGTCACGAGGTCGTAAATCCAAGGAGGTCGCAGGTTGGAGATTTTCTTGAGGTCGCAGGTCGCGAATTGCCCGAGGTTGCAAGTCGCAGAGGTCACCAGGTCGTTAAGTCGCATCCCCTACTAAATGCTCGACGGCGCGACCCAGCGACAAGGCGACTAAGTTGTTGTGCTCAACTTAGTGTTCCTAAATTGAGTTTATTAATTGTCAACCAGGGCTAGTAAACTGCTGAAGTGTGGTGCACTATATGTGCCTAGGTATTTGTTTCTCACTACGTTGTGTTTAGTGTTTTTATGATGTTTTTGGTTTTATGGGTTTATGTTTAAAAGGAAAATAACTAAATGTTGGGAAAGAGAAGTGAATGGTTACACTAAAACAAAGAAAAACCTTTTCTAAACTTGTGTATGGCACTAAAGAACAGAAAATGCAAAGCTTGATAATGACTCCTAAATCACAACATGAACTCAATAACTCAGAGCATGAACTTATCCAATTTATTCATTAGAGATATGTTGGAATAGCTTGAAAAGAGGACAAGTTTAGAGCAAATGAGGTTTTCCTAAATAAACAATTATCTTATAATATTACAAAGAATCTCATCCATGGCTAGAAGTTTATTGGAACACAATTTGGAAAATATTATTTGTAGCATAATAAGATTTATAATCTAAATTAACTTGCAATACTAAGATTAATCCATTCTGCAACTTCAAATTATCACTACTAAGCCTTGTTCAAAAGTTAAAGATTTGAATAATTTTGGGAAAAAGGCTTATTTATGAAATTGCAAAAGTTTGCAAAACAATCAAGGCCTTATACTGATATCACTAATTCTTGTTCCTATAAAGATGTATAAATAGAAATTCAAAACAAGATTAATTTGTAAATAATGAAGGCCGTGAAACCTAATTTTGATAGCTTACAATGCAATGGGTGACACTGAACTAGAATGCAACTGATAAAACTTAAAACACAGTGACCAAAACTAAACTAAGATGTCATGAACCTAACTTGAAATGCAGTGAACTGGAGCTGAACTAGAATGTCACTAATCTAACTTGAAGTACAGTGAACAGAGTTATACTAGAATGCCATTATCAAACTTGAAATATAGTGAACAGAATTAAACTAGAAATTAAACTAGAATGACATCTACCTCCGGAGTATTGACTGAGCTAAAATGCAACTAATTCTACGAAATACTACAGCCCTAATTTGTTCAATATGAATAATGTTTTGGAATAGCTTGTAGAAACAAGTCTGGTTGTATCATTCCATGCATAAAACATAAAATATAAAGTTCAAAAAAACGCAGTAAGCTCTGAAACACCACCACAGCTATGTCTCATCCGGAATTAGTGATATTTTGGAAGAGATTGATAAAAACAAGACTAGCTATAACAACTGATGTGATTGAGCATGAGAAAATGAAGCTTAAAGAAATGTAACTAACTCCTAAAATAATACAGTTATGCCTCATTCCATATTAGTAGTCTTTTGGAAGAATTCGTGAGAACAAGACTAATCTGTAGCATCCAATTCAAATGAATAAAAACATGAAATTCAGAAAATTGGTTAAACTAAGAATGCAGTTACTTATCTAAACATATGAACAAGGCTGCTCAGGTAGCAGGGTCCCTCTACCACCGGAGTAGCATGCAAAATCTACTTCAATATTGGCTCAGCGCGTTCAATAAAGTGATGTTACTTTCATTAAAGGAGAAATAACTTCAAAACAGAGTGTTTCGGACTTCTAAGATCTAGCAACCAAAAATAAAATCTAACCTAGTCCCTCGGTTTCCCGAGCCATATTTATATCAAAATTACATAACTGTCTTCGAGATAACATAGGGATGATTATCTTTCCAAATTAGAATCAAACTAGAACTCTGATAGTGGTTTCGTAATATGATTAAGGACATCTGGGCTGTCCTTGTCCTATTAGGAGTCCATCTCCTAGTTTGAGTTCCCACGTGCATAACCACCTATAGAATTTTGTTCAAACTTCGTGAAGAGCAAAAAATGATGAGGGAATGATGTGGAATAAGACCATATGTGTTTTTCCCTGAGATGACACCTGGAACCTGTGTAGACATGAAGACAGCTGCATAATCGACAACTAGCTACAGAATGTCTGCATTCTGTAGCTAGGTGTAGTCAAAAAGTAATACAACAAGGAAATAATGAAAACATAGAAAGTTAGACATTATATACAATCTCAAAGAAATTTTAACTAATCTTATTGATCATTTAAGCTTGAAATTAATAATGGACAAAGGAAATGAAGTGGAATGTGGTGGAAGATAAGAACATCTTTGAAGCTCAACATACCCCCACTGCTAGGTTATTGCATGTCCTCATGCAACTATTCCATGAACTCTGAGACCTCTACAAGGACATCCAACCCTCTTCTTCTACTTTTCCTGGCAGTTAATGGCCTTCTGGGCTTCCTTATGACTAGCTGGAATCTCAAATTTGTGAGTGCTCTGGTTAACCTTTTATTTTTCTTTCTCAAATTTTCACTGGCCTTGTACAACTTTTGCATTTGTAGAGACAGAGTTGAATTCATATCAGTTTTCAGCTTAACCTGCTCTCTTAGAATTTCATTCTCATTCTTGATATGCCTATTGAGTATTTCTAACTCATATTTATCTCTTCTTAGGATATCAATTGCAGATTTTGGTGGACTAGGAGTTCTGTCTCTACATTCTGAAGCTCTCTTCTCTAGTGTCTCAACATAATTGTAAATTTCTTGCTATGCTGGGTCTATTTCAGGAGCTTCTTCATCAAAATCCTCCTCATACTGATGCTCAGGTGTTTCTTCATCCTCAATGTTTATAATTCCAGTTTTTCTAACCTCTGTTTTCTTTATTATCCCTCTAAGTCTGTGGCTCCGTCTTGGTTGAGATGGCCCTTCTCCTTCCTCTCTAGCAGATTTCCTTATTATCCTCTCTTTCTTAAGCTGCTTCTTAATTTGGGCCAATTTCTCAGAAATCATTTCTTCACTATCCTCTTGTATTGTTTTACCAGTTTTTGTTTCAGTTTTGGAGGTTTTCCATCTTCTGCTTCTTTTTGTAGATTTGTCTTTAGGTTGAGGTTCCTTGGGTTCTTCAAAGTGATTTCTCACTAAGAACTCATCCCAATTATCTCCCATTTTTCTCGAATGATGTTCAATAAATATTTTGACTAAACCATGGTGGTATAAGGTTGTTTCCAGAAATTGAACTCTCTTTTGAACACTTGAGGCCATTTTCTTTAAACTATGAAGCAAGAAAAAGGGAAAGTTGATTTCTTCTTCTAAGAAATTCATCATTAACCGAATATGGTAAACATAGAAGGTACCAAATCTACCTTCACAAGTAATAATTTTTTGCAAAATAAGCAACATGTTTCTCCTTTTTTTCTTTAGTGTTGAACTAGGGATACCCTTTTTAAAAATGGAAACATCCATACCTGGTGACTTGAGTATTTGCTTCCATGTCTCGTTATGAAATTCTCTATTTTTGAACCACCTTTCTCCCTGCCTGGGTAATTCCATTGCTTCTGCAATAAAGGCTTTTGTAATGGTGAATTTGATATCTCCTATTTCGACCTCAGCTCCATTGAAGGACCGTGCAAATGTTTTAGTCACCTCTTTGTGAAAACCACTAAATTTCTCCAAAAATTGCAACCACCTGGCTTGCTGTAACATTTCTCTGATTTGTGGATAACTCTCCAAGTACTTAGTTCCAACCGGTTCAGTCCTCACTATGAGACCCATAGTTTTTCTTTCCAACCTTCAAATTACTGCTCCTCTGCTCACGGTGAAAATGACTATTAAAGAGATGTTTTTGCCCCACAGATGCTTCCTCTGTTTTACAGACTGAAATGGTTAAGAGTTGGCTACGGGAAAGAATGACATGGAGTGGTTACAGAATGAGTATAATGAGGTGAGGGTGATGTAAACGAATTAATGAGTTGGGAAATATCTTGGAAGAAAAGACCGCGGAGATATTTCGTAGGAAATTCAAAATCATCATTAAATGCTTTGGCCTAGTGACGTGACTAATCCAATCATCTGAGTACTTTAACCGTTAAGTTTTTAAATGATGATCAGATATGGGATTTGGAATGGCGGAATAGAAGGAATTTTATCCAAAGTTTTTATGAGAGGTTTGTTAGGCATGATCAACACAATTAATTAAAACAACTTTTTGAATTATACATAACTTAACTATACTAAATTTTTTCATGATCTGTCATTATAATAATTTCATAACTTTTACCTTTGCCTTTCCTCTGATTTTTGTGATCTTCATATGCTTTGTTCTCCACTGAAAATCATTAATTTTTGAGTCTTCATAACTCCCTTGATTTTTCTTGTTGTCATGGATATGCAGGATCATTTTGTTGCAGATCAAGTAATTACTGGACAGTGCCTTCAGGGTCTCTAGTTGCAGAATGTCTGTATGGCTACAGAATGTCTGATTAGCTGCAGAATGTCTGACTGATTGCAGAATGTACCTATAGAAGACTTGAAACATGAAATGGAATGGTTTGGAGCATGAATGGAATGTTGTATGGAATGAGTGAAAATGGATAATGAAATATGGTGTAATGGAATATGAATGAAGTGAATAATGGAGTGAAATGTATCACAACTTATGAAGTGGAGTGGAGTATGAAAAGTAGCATGCAATTCATGATGCGTATTATTCAATTGCAGAAAAACATCAAACTTAAAAATCTAGGATGGAAATGAGGTGGACCATGGAGAGAAATGAATGAAGTGTGGATGAATGAATGAAATGGAGTATGAAGTGTGGATGAATGAATGAAATGGAGTATGGATGAATGGGGTGAGATGGATCATAAGTGAAATGGATCTGCACTTATGATTTTGTAATAACTGCTTGCAAAAAGAACAGATTTGAAAAGCTAGAGTGTCAGAAAGATTCTGCTTTTTTTTTTTTTTCAATCATCCGACTTCAGAAAATTTAATTATGTTGATGAAGAAGAAAAATTATTCTTCATTAACTTCACATCACTGTTTTCCTGGAATCTCTTGACAAATTCTTATCTTGAGAGTGGTTTGTGATACAAATTCAATCTATGACCATTCACAAGAAAAGTGACCTCTTCTTCATCTATTGTCCTGATTTTTATTGCTCCATTGTCAAAAATTTTCACAATTTCATATGGTCCAAGCCAATGTGTTTGGAATTTACCTTGAAAATCTTTGAACTTTGAATCAAACAAGAGAGCCCAGTCACCTTCTTTGAAATTCTTTTCTTTGATGTACTTATCATGCCATCTAGTCCTTTGATGTTGGACTATACTTGTTTTCTAAACTGCATCTTGTCTGATCTCATCCAATTCGTTAATCTGCTCCAATCTGTGCTTTTGTGCCTCTCTTAGATCAAGTCCTAGCTGAACTGCCATTTTGAAAGTTTGAATCTAGAATTCTATGGGAAACAAAAATTGCTTTCCATAAACAAGTTCATAAGGAGTATGGCCTGTTGTGCTTCTCCATGTAGTTCTATAGGCCCACAAGGCTTCAGGAAGCCTATCTGCCCAGTCTCTTCTATGTAAATGAATAGTATTTGTTAGGATCCCTTCAATGACCTTATTAGTAGATTCCACTTGACCATTTTCTTGTGGATGATAGGGAATAGATTTTCTAAGTATGATTTTGTACCTCTCCATCATTTGTTCCACTAGCCTTGATGTAAATTGAGCTCCTTGATCTATAAAAATTTCCCTTGGGACACCAAATGGACTAAAAATATCCTCAAAAAGAAAATTAACTACAGATGCTTCAGTAGCAGAAAGTAATGGTTTGGCCTCTACCCATTTGGTAACATAATCAGTGCAAACTAATATATATTTCTTTTGTCTTGATGGAGGACTAATAGGTCCTACAAAATCCAAAGCCCATTTTTCAAAAGGTTCAATCTGTACCTGAGGCTGCAATGGCATCTCACCTGAAGGAGAAGGTTTCCCTACCCTTTGGCAACTGTCACACCTTTTGAGATACTCTTTAGCATCTTTAAAAAGGGATGGCCAATAATATCCTAAATGAAGGACCTTATAAGCTGTCCTCTTATCAGCAAAGTGTCCGCCACAAGGTTCATCATGACATGCTTTGAGAATCTCAGGTATCTCATCTTCTCGAACACATCTCCTAATGATAAAATCTGGACCTGTCTTGTACAACTCATTAGCAACCCATGAATATTTTTCACTGTCATAAATGATTTTTCTTTTGTCTCTTGCATTCATTATTGAAGGAAATTTCCTTGAAACTAAATAATTAGCAATGTCAGCAAACCAAGGAGTTTGGGTAGAAATTGATCTTCAACTGGAGTGTCATCTTTAATGTTTTGGAGTCTAGATAGGAAATCAGCTACTGTGTTTTGTTTTCCAGGCCTATCTAGAATAGTAATGTTGAATTCTTGTAAAATCAATAACCATCTTTTGACTCTGCCATTAGTAATTGATTTATTCATTAGATATCTAATTGTAGAATGATATGTGTGAACAAAAGTTTCATAGCCTGTTATATAGTGTCTGCATTTGTTTATGGCATGAACAATAGCTAAAAACTCTTTTTCAGTTACAATATAGTTTAACTCTAAAGGATTCAAATTTTTACTGGTATAGTAGATGGCATAAGGAATCAGGTCTTTTTGTCCCAATACTGCTCCTAGAGCTGTATCCGAGGCATCTGTTGAAATATGAAAAGGTAACTTCCAGTTAGGTCCCCTTAAAATAGGTGCTTTAGAAATTTTTGTTTTCAGGGTCTCAAAGGCTAACTGGAAATCATGATTCCATTTGAATTCACAGTCCTTGGTAAGTAACTTGAAGAGTGGAGATGCTATCTTAGTGAAGTTTTCTATAAACCTTCGATAATATCCTGTAAATCCTAGAAAACTCCTTACATCTTTTTGACAACTTGGAATAGATAAATTAGATATGACTTCAACTTTTGACTCATCAACTCTAATCCCATCCCCTGAAATGTGATGTCCTAAAACAATTCCTTCAGTAAACATGATAAAACACTTCTCATGACTTAGTGAAAGATTTTCTTCTTTACATCTTTTTAAGACTTTTTCCAAGTTTGCTAAGGCTTCTTCAAATGTATTTCCATAAACTGTGAAATCATCCATATATACCTCTACACAATCATGTATTAGATTTGAAAAGATTCCTAATACTGCCCTTTGAAATGTTGCAGGTGCATTGCATAATCCAAATGGAAATACTCGGTAAGAATAGGTACCCCAAGGACAGGTAAGTGTGGTTTTGTATTGATCTCCAAGTGCTACTTGAATTTGATTATAACCACTAAACCCACCTAGAAATGAGAAGTACTTTTTGCCATCTAAGGTATCTAACACTTGATCTATGAAAGGTAGGGGAAAATGATCTTTAAGAGTAGCTTTGTTTAATTCTTGGTAGTCAATACATACCCTCCATTTACCATTTTTCTTTGGCACAATTACCAAAGGAGAAACCCACTGACTATCTGAAATAGGATAGATAAAGTTGACTTTCAACAATTTCTGCAATTCTTCTTTAACAATCTCCCTAAGATTTGGATTCATCCGTCTTTGAGGTTGTCTGATTGGTTTACAATTTTCCTCTATGTAGATGTGATGAGTGCAAGTCTTGGGGCTTATCCCTTTCATATCAGTGTACTCCCATGCATATGCGGAAGAATGTCTCTGTAATATCTTGACTAGCTCTTCTTGTTGAGATTTCTCTAAGTTTTTGTTTATGTTTAAAGTTTTGCCTGGAAATATCTCAATTGTAGAGCTGCCAAATTTATCCATGGAATAAAGAGACATCTGTCTTGATGATAAAAAATCAATGTTGGATTCTTCTTGAAATTTTTCATGTTTGTATTCCGAAGAGGATTCAAAGTTTTCTAAGGTATTCAAAATTTGGCTATCTTCACTAATTTCTGAAATTGTGAAGAGAGGTTGTAAGTCTTCTTCATCCTCTATCCATTGAGTATCATCTAATTCTGTAATTGTTCTTGCTGGAGGATACAAGGTAAATTTCTTAGTTGAACTACCATTAGAGATATACATATCACCGGATCTACAACTAATGAAAGCATCAGCTGTAGCTAACCAAGGTCTTCCTAATATAATAGGGTGTCCTCCTAGATTATTCTTAGGAGTTAGGATCATAAAATCCACAGGATACTCCCAAGAATCTAGGGACAATGGAATGTCTTCTATTACCCCATCAGGTTTGATCACAGATCTGTCTGCTAATTGTAATAATGTGGGTGTAAAAAGAAGATTAGGAAGTTTCAGTTTATCCATGATTTGTCTACTCATGATATTGATTGCTTCTCCTAAATCAATGAGTGTGTTTTGGATCTCAATTCCATTGATGTGAATTTTGACAACTGGATTTCCTGGGTCTAGATACTTTGGAATAGCAATCTTACCCATCATAATGTCTGCTATTTTTCCTGCCAGTTGAATTTTTTTTGTCTCTCTTATTCTTTTTCTTGTTTTCTTCATGCTCAACTCCTTTATTGTCTTTGCTAAAATTGGAATTTCCTTGATAGCTTGTAATAATGGAATCTTAATGCAAACATTTCTCAGCTCATCTAGGAAATCATAATTAGGCACCATAATTTGTTTTTCTACACCCTTATCAATTTGTAATCTTTCTGGAAAGGGAGGTGTAGAAGTGAATGTTGATGGCTGCTCTAATATAGGAGTTGAAATTATTAGTTCTTTTTGTTTTGATTTTTCAATATTTGGGTCTTCAAAAGATGTGTTCTCTTCAAGAATTTTATTTACCCGTAGAGAATCTTCCTCAGAGTTGTTTTTCTCTTGTATGATTACAGAAGGTTTCTTCTTTTCAAGTATTCTTCCAGACCTAAGTTGAACATCATTAAGGTCTAAAGGAGTAATCAAATAGGTTGGAAACTGTTGGCCTTCTATCATGTATGTGTTCTGAGGATTTTTATTGTTGGGGTTTGGTATGGGTTGGGCAGGCAACTGATTTGTTTTCTGAGGAAATGGTAATGGAAGTGGTTGATTTTGATGTTGTAGATTTTGGGGATTTGGTTGAGGATTTTGTTGAGGATTTTGAGGAGAAAAATTTGGATATGGTGGATAGGATGGTGGATACTGATAGTACTGGGAAGATCTTCCATAGGGATTTTGTACTCCTTGTGCCCAAGCTTGATATTGATTTTGAAATTGGGGCCAAGGTTGCTGCCAAGAATTCCAATTTGGTGGAGGTTGATTATAAATTTGATCATGGAATCCTTGTGTTTGAGGTCCTTGCCAAGGCCTTCTAGAGACAAAATTGAGAGATTCTTTGGAATTTGTAGGAGTTTCTTCTTGAAAGATAGCTTTAAGACCAGGAAGTGAAGGACAACTCTTGGTCTCATGTTTTTCGGAACAAATGACACAAGTCTCTACAACTTTTGCATCCAAAGGACACTCTCTCAAGGCATGCTTCTTTCTACATCTGAGAAAAAAGATTTCTAAGGCATCAGATTCAGCTTTTTCCTTGTTTTGTAACTTAAGGGTGTCTATTTGTTCACTAAGACTCCCTAAGATGTTGTTGTTCTCAACTTAGTGTTCCTAAATTGAGTTCATTAATTGTCAACCAGGGCTAGTAAAATGCTGAAGTGTGGTGCACTGTATGTGCCTAGGTATTTGTTTCTCACTACGTTGTGTTTAGTGTTTTTATGATGTTTTTGGTTTTATGGTTTTTATGTTGAAAAAGAGCTAAGAAGTTTACACTAAAAACAGAGTGAAACTATTCTAAACTAGGTGTGCACTAAAGGACAGAAAATGCAAAGCTTGATAAGGACTCATAGCAAAGAAACAAATGACAACATGAACTCAGTAACCCATATCATGAACTCATCCAATTCATTCATTTGGAGATATGTTGGAATAGCTTGAGAAAAGGATAAGTTTTTAGTGCAATTGAGGTTTTCCTAAGTCAACAATCAACTTACAATGTTACAACATCTCATCCATGGTTAAAGGTTTATTGGAACATAATTGGAAAAGAACATTTGTAGCACAATAATATTTCTACTCTAAACTAACTTCTAATTCTAGTCTGCAACTCAATTTAGCACCACTAGGCCTCATTCAAAAGTTATAGATTTCTTTTTAGAATAGTCTTTGAGAAAAGGCTTGTTCGTGAAATTGTAAAAAAGTTGCAAAATACTCAAGGCCTTAAACTGTTATTGATAGTTCCTGTCCATATGATGATGTATTAATAGGAATTCAGAACAAGAATATTTTGTAAATAATGAAGGCCGTGGTATCTAAATTTAACAACTAATACAATTTAAAATGCAATGGATAACAACTAAACTAGAATGCTAATACAATGAACTAAGACTAAACTAGAATGCTATTATATAACTTGAAATGAATTGGAACTGAAATAGAATGATACTAATAGAGTGAACAGAGTTAAACTAGAGTACCATTATCAAGCTTGAAATATAGTGACAGAATTAAACTAGAATGACATCTACCTCCGGAGTATTTCAATTGAACCAAAATGCAACTAATTCTATGAAATACTACAACCCTGTCTTGTTCAAGATGAGTGATATTTTGGAATAGTTTGTACAAAAAATTCTGGCTGTATCATTCAGTCCAAATGGGCATAAAATCATAACAATACGAAGGTAAACTAAAACACTACAACTAAGTCTTATCCAGAGTTAGTGATATTTTGGAAGAAATTAATGAGAATAGGACTAGCTGTAACAACTAATTGTAATTGAACACAAAAAAACGTAAAGTTCTAAATTGCTACAATTATGCCTCATTCCGGATTAGTGATATTTTGGAATATTTCATGAGAACAAAGCTAAACTGTAGTATCCAATGTAAGCAAAGTTCAGAAAACTATTTAAATTGAGAATGAAACAAAGCTATGGCTATTTATCTAAACCAAATGCATAACGCTTCACGGGTAGTAGGGGCCCTCTACCACCGGATCAGCACATGGATCTGCTCAAGATTGACTCAGCTCGTGCAATAAAATGATGCCTCTTTCATTAAAGGAGAAATAACTTCAAAACAGAGTGTTTCGGACTTCTAAGATCTAGCAACCAAAAACAAAATCTAACCTTGTCCCTCGGTTTCCCGAGCCATATTTATATCAAAATTACATAACTGTCTTTGAGATAACATAGGGATAATTAAGAGGATACCTCTTCTCTCTATCTATGAGAGGATATCCTTCTTATGATGACATATTGTCTTAAGATGCACAGTCTGAGCCAAGTTTGTGCTCCATATTCCCTAATGGGGAAAGCAATAATATAAGACATAAAAATAGAAAGTAGAAGTGAAGATCAATGCATAAACATGAGAGACCAATATGGAGCCTTTTTATTCATCATATCAGCAACAAAAATGTGCAAAATATTGAGGCATAAATCATACAACATAAACAAACAAGCCTCCCATGATCAAACCCTCTCAAATATGAGGTGCTGCTAATATACAAAATGCCAGACGCTGCTACAACACAGTCATGATGAACATAGATATAGCAGGAGATAATAAAATGATGTAAAACTACTGTATATGCTTCCAAAGGAGTTATACATGAAGATGAAGGCTCTATATCAACTTTCCAAGACAACCCAAGAGGGTTTTCAGAAAATGCACAAAAGATCCAAAAGTGAGTTGAAACCCTAATGCTGAAGGTTTACTGCAACAGAAGAAATGGAGAGATATGGATAAATTTGATATAGAAATATATGTATCTTATCCAATAGATCCTCCGGATAGAAGGTTATCCCCTCCACTGAAGAAATTACCTCTCAAATCAAACATTGCAACCACCCCTGCAACTCCTCCGTAAAATAACGCAGATCCAGATTGAAAATACATTGTAGGGGATAAAAACACCTTGTCCTGGTGCCAAATATATCAATAATACTCAAGGGCCTTATTTTTTGGCCTCCCAATGGAAGGAAACCTTCTTCCACTGAAAACTAGCTCAGAATCAACCCAAATCAACCCTCCATTGTTGCACCCCATAACACAACACAAACCTCAACAAAAACTACGCTGTAGAAGAAATATGGAGCTTGGCCTGATGGTGGAATGTGGAAATATAGTGCAAATACTTCTCCTAAGTGGGCACTCGAAGTCCCTCGAGGATGAAGGAGGGATTCCCGCTTGGGAACACCCTTGTGCTAAACAACACTATAGTCTTAGCTAAACAACTGAGGAGAGCAATTAGTCATATAGACCATAGACAAAAAAATAATCAAAACATGCCTTCTATGGCTACCATCCCCTTCCTTATATGCCTGGTGAGATCTCTCACCTTGGGCACCACTCATTAAAGCCACTAGCTCCATGCATGGAGTCTCCCTCCAAAACTGCAATGTCCCTCAATGAATGCCACTCCTTCCATACTAGCATTGTTGATTTGGTCAAAGTTAACCCAGTCTACATGCTCCAGCCCCTTTTCACACACAAGGGTGCTTAATCTAGCCATTAATATAATATCCATTCACATTAGGAGTGATTTTATTCCTACTAAGGAGATTTATGGGTCTCCATACCCTCTTATTCTTCTAACTAAGAAGCAAAAACAAAATTTAATATTCCAACTAGCTTAAAGATAATTGGGAATATTACAACAACATGTCGTGTATGAGTCCTAGCCTCCCGCTATTATTTTTACTTTGGGAAATAAGTTGTACAAGATACCACAGGTACCACCACCTGCGGCTATCTCTTTGGTTACTGCAAAAAAATGCAGTAAGCTCATTTCCAAAACCAGGAAATTTGTTTCCCTGATGATCTGCCCCGAGGGCAAGAAGAAGAATGTGGCCACAACCTCCAGATAGGGAAATTATTACTCAATAGGGGAATCCAGTGGCATATCACATTGAGACACTGTCCGACACAATCCGAAAGTATCCCACTTATTACAAAGAAATGTATTCCCTTGTGCAGGCTTGCCTCCAATGGAAGCATTATATTTTGGGGAAGGAAATGATCATCCACACAGAACAATGACCCCTACAATTCATACAGACACAAGAAAATTTGCAGAATGATCACCATCATAAGTGCTCCACATATATGAAAAAATTTCATTTGAAGATCAAGTATAAGAAGGGAAACACCAATAATTTTGTAGACTGCCTCAGTCGACCACTGATCATGGCGCTAACCACTATTCTCAACTCTTGCGGGCAAGAGACTTCTGATTGGTCACTTCTCTAAAAGAGTGATCCATAATTCGGCCACTCATACAAGACACTCTTGGAGGGTACATAAGTTCAAAATTTTCACCTCCAGGATGCACTACTATGTCACCTCAGACACCTTTGTGTTCCTTCAAGCGAGCGTGCCAAGATTATTTGGGAAGCACACTATTGGACATTGGGTTCAACACTCCCCGTGTGTTTCGCAACATGGACTAACCACTTCTTGTGGATCCTAACTCTAGCTATTCTAGCAGAGACTAATGCCTGCGGGTTTTGGTCTAACGGTAATCGTGATTCCAACAATTGGTATCATAGGGACATGTCTCGAGTTCAAAACTCACCTAGCTCGTGTCGGGGGGAGATTGTTGGACATTGGGTTCAACACTCCCTCTGTGTTTCGTGACGTGGACTAATCACCTCTCGTGGATCCTAACTCTAGCGATTGTAGTGGAGACTAATGCCTACGGGTTTTGGTCTAATGAAAATCGTGATTCTAGCACACACTACAGTCGAGTCACTAGGAATTTCGGGGTCAAGAAAATAGTGGCAGTTCTACTAAAATATTTCTATTGGCTAAACCTTCGACAAGATGTTGGAAAGTACATAAGGTCTTGCACTGCTTGCACCATTTCCAAACCAACCATTGAGAAGAAAGGCCTCTATACTCCACTACCTACCCCTATTAAGAAGAATATTAGAGCAAGAAGCCATGGCTAAACTCTTCTTTGAAAGAGTGTGGGTGCACTTTGGGATCCCACAGTCTATCATCTCATATCGGGACAACAGGTTCCTCACCACATTTTGGTCCAGCCTCTGGTCATTGATGGACACCAATCTCACAAAGTACATAACTTTCCATTCCCAAATTGATGGCCAGACAAAGGTCGTTAATAGGATGATTGTACACATTTTGTGCATGTATAATTAAAAGCATCCACACACATGGGATGATAGCCTTCCCTATCTACAACACACTTATAACCAGTAAGTCCACAGCTCAACTCGACACAACCCTTTTCAGTTGGGCCTAGGGTTCCAGCCACTATGTCCCATTGACGTAGCCTTTAAAGTAGCCACCATAGATTGTATCATGGAAATAGAAATCAAGAACACTCACAAGCAGAAGATTCGACTATATCGGGTTGTCAAAGCTGGCCAACTCCTGCACCAAGGCAAGTGGTTCACTAGGGACAATGTTCAGCAGAAGTTTTCTCATCTCATGGAGGACTCAACGCAATGGAGACCATTGCTTCCTAAGGGGGAGGAATGATCCATGTGCATATTGGTGGCCACCCACCTATTCCACTTGCGACCCCTTCATTTTTTATTTCAGTTTTTCAGTTTCCTTAATTATAGCACAATTTACTATTTTTAGCATTTTTTGGGTCATGAATTTCCAGAGCTGTTTTGAGGTCATAAACGACGTTTTTTGGGGAAACCGGTAGAAACATGGGCCATATACTGATATTTATCACTCAAAATTTTTATTCCTCAGATATATATTTCTAACGAGGTATTGAGTGCGTCAAACAGAGATCGTATGCCAAAATTACATCCCCGAGAAGTTGATGTACCAATTTACCCAAACAGGGGCCATGGTTTTGGTGCTTCATCTCCTAGGGTTAGGTTTTTGGATGTTCCTGGTTTTCCATTATTTCTCAATAATAAATAGGCCCTAGATCCTCATTTTAACACAGTTCAGAGGCATGTATCCACCACATCTCTTCTCAGAGATAAGCTACCAATGCCCTAGCTAGTTTATTTCCATTCTGTTTGTAAAAAAAATTCAGTTCTTTGATATTAATGAAATGAAGTGTTATTTCCACTGCATTTTTGTATTTATGGTTATATGTGTATTATTTTGCATTACTTCATTAATTAGGACCATTCATGTAAAAATATATAAGACCACGGTCAATGGGACATGGATTCCAAGATGAATGGCATGAAAAAGATCATAGCGGGTGTTCATTTGGTTTATTATGGCTAAAGGAAATTAACAAAGGTTGTGGCTAAGGCATTAAAGAGGGAAAACATATTTATGGCACATTTGTTTTTGAAAATAATGGAAATTAGGAGAAAAGGAAGGTGAAAGGTCACAAGATACATGTGAGGAGGAAATGAAGGAAAATAATGGAAATTGAAGAAAATAGAGGCCTCATTAATAAAAAGACTTATGAGGATAAGTTGGTAATATTTTGGTTAGTGCAGTGATGGAGAGTGTGGATACTTGGTGATTTGGAGCAAGAAGGAAAAGGAAGAGTAGGAAATCACAAGAGGACATCGAGATCATCATCTATGACAGGTTCTTGGTGTAGGTACTGAGTTGCATGTATGTTTCCCTCACCAGTTTTGGCATGCATGGTGTATGCATGTGGATTATCCTAGCCTTTCAATTTTGGGTTGAGTTATTAGTTCTAGGAAGCCTTGGTTGGAAAAATTCTCTAGAAGCCTGACAGACAACTATGGGTTCAGTTACTAGTCTTGGAAGCCTTGGTAGGAAAAATGCTTTGGAAGTCTAGCAGATAAATTTGGTTTGAGATACTAGTCATGGAAGCCTTGGTTTAACAAACACTCTAAAAGAGTTAGGTGGGTTGAGTTATTATTTCCTGGAAACCCTGGTTGGACAAATGCTTTGGAGGCACTATAACAGTTGGGGTTGAGGTACTAGTCCTAGAAGCCTCGGTTGGAACAGACACTCTGGAGCCCTGGAACAACTTAGATAGAGACCAATCCATGATGGTTGTGATTTATTACCATGAGGTGGAGTCACTGGTTGAGGGTTGAGATGGATTAGCCTCTAGAAGCCTTGGATTGATTATGATAGATGTGTTTGATGATATCCCACATTCATGCTTGGAATATGGCACAAGGGTGATTGCCTAAAGTGAAACTTGGCTCATCTAATCTATGGTCGGGTGGAACATGGTAGTCCCATCTCTCATTGGTTTTTACATTCTGTAATGAAGAGATCATTCCTATGTTATTCAGTATGAAAATGTATTGGTTTATGTATGGATTTTTTTTTTTGTATGCATTGTATTTGTGTTGTTATTGTGTTGGTTATAAGCATGTATTCGATTAGTGACGATGTATGGCTCTATTCATTTTTCTACCTGTAAATGAATACACAATGTATCTATGGTAAAATAGACTATATTGTAGCTTATGATGTAGGGAAGCAACGATTCTTATCTATTATGAGAAAAGTAAGAAACCCCCATGTTTAAATATGTTGTTTATACCTATAGATGCAATGTTTGTGACATGTTTGACGAAATTCCTGTCATGACTAGGAGGGATTCGTATGAGTTCTTGATGATGTGATTACTTCCATACCTTTTTTTAAATACTATTTATCATCTCCTACAGTTTCATGAAGTTCTGGGTAGTGACCTGGGCTCTGGGGCTAAAAAGGTTGCACTAATCTCGGAGTTACAGGCACATAACTGAATTTTTGGGGCCCTAGCCGATACCTTGCCTTAGAATGCCCATGGATATAGGTTTCTAGCCACTTTATTGCCCTTACATGCCCGTGGATAAGGCTTAAATTGGTAAAAAATTAGTCCCCTTTTCGGTTTCAAGGGTTTGGGAGGTTGGGTTTCCTCCCGAAGGTGTTGTTGAGGCTGTGTAAGGTATTTTTATTGGGTTTCTATCAGTTCCACTTCCTTAAGGTCATATAGGAGTTTGAATTTCATATGATTAGCCTCTCGTCGCATGTTTACCCCAGTTGGCCCATTACTTGGGTAGATGTGGGAAGAGGGTGTTACAGTTGACTGATCATGTCGGTCGACATGCCTGTTCATTGAGCAGAAAATGTTGACACTCATGTTTTTTGAACATATGTGCGCGATGCACGCACCTATGTAGGAATAAGATGCGTAGTTAAGAGAAATATGTTTTTCTTACTTTTCAGCAAAAAGGGACCAAAACATGATATTTTTTGGTTTTTTTGCTAGCAGGATGACGTGGAGAGAGAGATACTGGACCACCCTTCACGATGAGGTGGCTCAAGACCCAAGTGTTCATGAGACTCTGACATGGTGGGGGTTGCTGAAGTTTCTTTAGAAACCCATCCTAATATCCAAGGATAGGTTTTACAATTCGTGGTTCGCTATTGGGATTGAGAGTGGAAGATTATGGTAGTGAGATAAGCTAGCATGGCTATATCGGCTCAGCTAGTTGTGTATTTTGTGACTTCTATTCTACCTCGCTGGGATTTTTTGCCTTATCCACTATCACCTGGGGTGGTGAAAATTCAGAATTGGGAAGAGTAGGAGAAACAGTGTGGATAGATGTATTAATATTTTAACTATCGTGAGTTTGATAGAGCATGTGACTCTGTGGATGATTGTATGCTTGGTGGGGTTGGCTTTGCCCCATAGAGTATCAGGGCCACATGTAATATTTTTGTAGTAGTCATCGGCGGGCCACTTCTTTTATTGGGCCCGCTTGGTTCATCGTTGTATGACATTCCAGATTGCATGGGTATAACGGGGGACAAATCAGACCTTCTGCTATGCCATTATTCTATGTAGTATTATGTATGATAGGATTTTCATGTTACGACCCTTCATTGCGGTGTTGGTTGGTCCTGCAAGGGATCCTTGTATACGAAGGTGGGAGCCTGTTATTCCCCGAAATGGAGGGGGCGTTGTAGGGAGATATTGGAACAACATTGTGGAGGGTTGGTTTGATTCCAACCCTTAACTGATCTTAGAGTTTATCTATCATGGAGTGGACTTCTGTGGTGACCCAGACATGGGTCTCCCTTCGCATTATGCATGGGGGCTAGTAGGTATGATTATTTATATGTTCAACATTTGAGTATTATATATGTGTTTTGTGTGATTACACTGATACCATGTTTGTTTACCTACAAATTCAGGTCCTGGTGGACAACCTCTAGCCTACCTTGTAGGAAAATATGCTCATGGGATGGGAGTATGAGGGGTAGCACAGGCTCCATGAAGGCCGTGTTGAACCTCATAATTATCCTCTCTCTGACATCCTTTCTCACCTTTTTCCCCTTACTTTCTCATAATTTCACATACTCCAATCAATGATAAATGTCATGTTTTGTCTCAAGGAATGCATTTAAATGATTTCCATGTTATATTCTGATGTTCTTGCTATTTGAATGTATTTTTGTAATTTGGCTATAGAACATAGCCTATTCGGCAGCTAATCATGGGTTCCGTAGCTAGTCTCATGGTCTGACAGGTTCTATGATTCAAATGGAGAAACGAGCCACATGGGAATATCTAGAATCATCTCCACATGGATTTCATCCTATCTACTTGATCGATAGAAAAGGATGTTAAGTTTTTGCTGAAACACTATGTATTGTTTTTAGAATATGTTATGTTGTAATACACAGATCTTGTTCATGCCAATTTGCTTAAGTTCATCTTTAAGCAGCTAGGATCTGAACCGAATCTGTTGCAGACAGCCCCTGCACAGGAGGAGGTTTTTCTTTCATTATTTTAGATTAATTTCCTTACTATGTTTTGTCAATTCTATTTTCTGAGTAGATTAATGTTAAATTTTAGTTTTGATCAGTAGCATAGAGTTAAATCATAACTATGTAATCATTATTCTTCTAAAACATTTCGCGAGGATAGATATTTCTATTTTCAAAGTGAATCAAGATTGAAGCAATAAGAATTCACAGTTGTCTAATTTCCTTTACTATTCTGTCATTTACTTTCTTAGATTAGAACTATAAATTAATTGTACCAATGGATGTTCTCAAAGGTCATTTCAAGAATATGATTCTAAATGATTGAATATCTAATTCATACAATTATTGAGCTTTCCTCTGCATATTTTACTTGATTTTTAGGAACTTAGAAACTAAAGTATAATTGATTTCTTACACAACATCTCAAGAGGATAATACTTCACATTGAATACTGGAGTAATCAAACATACATTAGTTGTTTACAATTAATTACGCTTTAAATTTTCATGCCTTTACATTTGCTTTTAGATCCTCATTTAATTGCATCACTGATGTTCCTAAAGGTCATTCCAAGAAGTTGATTTTATCATATTTCTAGACTGAATGATTGAATATTTAATTCATGAAATTACTGAGTTTTACTTTGTATACTTTACTTGATTTTCTAGAACATTATAAACTAAGGTATAATTGGTCACTTAACATCATCTAAAGAAGGTGGCACTTCATATTGAATGCTAGAGTAACTAAACATACATTACTTGTTTTCCTTTGCATACTTTACTTGCTTTTCTAGATCAATAGAAATTAAGGTATAATTAGTTTCTTAACATCATCTCAAGAAGGTGACACTTCATATTGAATGCTGGAGTAACTAAACATACATTAGTTGTTGTCTTTTTCTACTTTCACTTAGAATATCACTGCAATTTAAATTTCAGTTATAAGATTTATCCATGGAATAGAACTAATGTTAAAGTAGAAGTCATTAGAATAGATACTCTGTTTTCAGATTAGCCAAGAGTCTTTGATTTAGTTTTATGCAAATTAGTTTAACTTAGGAACACTTCCTTTTCTTCCTTCTTAAAATTCATTAGATTCATTTGATTCCTTTCATATTTTTAGATTAACATCCTTATATATAAAGAAAAAAACCCCCAAAACAACATAAAAATACATACAACGAAGTAAGAAGAAGGTTAAATAATCACATACAGTGCACCACACTTCATCAGTTTACAAACCTCGGTAGATAATTTATGTAAGAAATTTAAGACATTAAATTGACTGAACATTTTGGCGCTGTTGCTGGGGAAGTGTAATTCGATAGCCTTATTTCTTACATCTAAAAAAATGATATGTGTAGAGAAAGAGACTCTAGGGGTAGATTCATAGCTAGAGGCAGGAGTTTAATTCCTACAAAACCACTCACTCCACCAAGACTATGAAGTGATACACCTCCATCTCAAACTCATATTCCATACTTCACTGGCCATAGACTTCTTGAAGTCCTAAGGCCAAAAATCCAATTAGGAGGATCTCCTACTTCATCCATTGAGGTAGTATTATAGGTGGAAGATCTTAGATCTCCAATAGAAGGAGTAGTCCTTTTCACCTCTACAGGGGAACATATTTAAGCTAAAGAGTTAGAAATTCCTAGTGGAGAGGAAGAGGTTGAAGAACCTTTCTTCAACATAACATTAATAGAAGAACCAGAGTAAGAACAGTTAACCTTGCAGGTTGAATATTATATTAGCTCTGAAAAATATATAATGATAGGAAGAGGAGAAGGAGGAGAAAGAGAAGGAGAAATTATAAATGGAGAAAATGTAATATTTGGAGGAGGTAGAGGAAATGCAAGAGGAGGCAAAAGAAATAGGGAAATTGATAGTTGTTTTGGATTCCCTATAGTTGATGGAGAGACAAATGGCACAATGAAAAATATCTCATCTTCTGTCCTCCCAAATTTTCATGGATTAAAAGGTTAAGATCCAGAAAGCTTTTTGTTTGAATTTGAAGTCTTATGAGAACTTATGATTATTTATAAGACTCTCAAAAACTTAAGTTGTTTCCTTCAACATTGAAAGGAACAACTTTAAAATGGTTTATGGTTTTAATCAATCAATCTATTAGAACATGGAATGACATGAAGCAAACAATTTTAGAAAGGTGTTTGGGTTATTGCATACCCATCAATCACAAGGATGAAGTATTTAAAATGATGCAAAAAGAGGATGAGAATTTGGAAGATTTAATTGAAAGGTTCAATTATAACATAAAAAGAGAAAAAATGGAAAATTTAGATCAAGATAATTTAAAAGATATTTTATTAAAATCCATTACAGATGAATGGATATACATCCTCAACATGATGGGAAAGGGAGATATCTCTCAACTTCCATTATCTGACATTGGTGAATTATGTATTCATCTCTGAAGGGGAAAAGAAAAAACTAGGAAAAGTCCAAGATATCCTTCTCTTGTTAGAGTAAATAAATCTGCAACTAAAACAATAAGTAGGCAGAAATTGGAAACATGCTTGATGAATTTATGTAATATTCCTAAATTAGCACATAGCTAATTGGAATATTAAATTTTGTTTTTTCTCTTAGATATAGGAATAAGAGGGTATGGAGACCCATAAATCTCCTTAGTAGGAATAAAAGACACTTCTAGTGTAAATGGAGGTCATCTAAAAGCTGGATTGAAGACCCTTATGTGTGAAAAGGGGATGGAGGATGAAGACTGGGTCAACTTTGACCAAATCAAACAACATTGTTATGGAGGAGTGGCATTCATGGTGGGACATCACAGTTTTGGAGGGAGATTGATTGTATGGAGGTAGTGACCTAATTGAGTGGGTCCAAGGGTGATGAAGCTCATAACTTATATAAGGAAGAGGATGAAAACCATATGGGTTTATGTTTTGATTATTATTTTGATATGTCTGTCTAGACTTGTTGCTCTCTCCAGCTATTTAGCTAAGATTGCAATGCTGTTTAGCATAGGGTGTTCCTGAGTGGAAATCCCACCTCTTTCCTTGAGAGGCCTCTTGTAGGAGTATTGCACTACATTTCAAAACTAAAGCTTAATTATAAGCTACAAATTTATTCATCAGTGTGGTTTTTGCAGAGTATCATGCTTTGTTGTAGGGTGCAACAATGGAGAATTATATTGGGCGACTTCAGAGCTATTTTTGCAGTGGAGGAAGGTTTCCATCCATTAGAAGGCCTGTATAGAAGCCCCTTGGGATTTATTGACATATTTTGAATCAGGCCAAGGAGTATTTATCCCCTACAATGTAGTTTCAGTCCAGATCTGCGTTATTTTAGGGAGGATTTGCAAGGGTGATTGCAGTGGTTGTTTTGGGAGGTGATTTATTCACTGGAGGATCCATTATTTCATCCAAAGGATCTATTGGAGAAGAGTTGTAGGTTTCTACATCATCTTTAGCCATATCTTCTCATTTCTGTTGTTGCAACATACCTTCATTCCTAGGGTTTCAGCTTACATTGGCACATTGTGTGCATTTTCCGGAAACCCTCTTGGGTTGTCTTGGGAGGATGATCTAGTGCCCAGATCTGTATGTCTAGTATCTATTGTGGCCTATATCAGTATTTTTATTTCATTTTATGATCTCCAGCTGTAGTTATGCTTAATATTACTGCGTTGTAGCAGCTCTCCAAAATTTTGTATTGTATCAGCAACTCATATTTGGGAGTGATTGTTTATGGGAGGCTTGTTTTCTCATTTCATATGATTTATGTCTCACTATTTTGTATTGATTTGTTGTTCTCATACATAATTTTATGGCTCCCTATTGGTCTCCATTGTTTATGTGTTGATATACACTATTATTTCTAGTTTTGTGTTTATATATTGCTGCTTCCCCATTTGGGAATATTACAGTGGTATCAGAGCATAATCTTGGCTCAGCATGTGGATCTCAGCCATTATGCTATCAGGAGGATAAGAAGAAGGAGAAAGAGATCAGAATGATGGAAATAATGAGTTTCATCTCATCTCTTTTCATATCTAAGAGGGACCTCACCAAGGAGGTCAAGAAAAGAAGAATGGAGAAGAGCAATGCAACCACACTAGGGTTTCAAGATTAGGAAGGTCCATGTACTTCCTATCAACAAAAGAAAGATATAGTATTGCATAGAGTTCCAAAGAAACATGCTATTGCCTTTCCTTTTGAAGAATAAGACAAGAGGCATGGAGATGGATGACACTTAGATCATGAGATTCTAAGTGAGTATCTTGCAGAGTACAAATATGAAACAAAAGCCTTCAAGGAGAATATTCAGCTCAAAGAAGAAAGAAGACCTTGAAGCAATAGATTTTTATTATCTACATTTGATGGGTCATCCACATGCACAACAAGAGCTTGGGGAATGAAGATGGATGCATTCTTACTACTACACCTAGTGGTGGAAATAGAAGTTGTTGAGATTGCAGCACTGCACCTTGAGAGTGAAGCAAACATTTGGTGGTTCAACCATTTGAGTCATGCAAGAGTGATTGGATATGCAGATTTTGTTGGGTGTGGAGCCTGATTATCTTGTTTATTTTGTATCACAATGTTGGAATCATGTACCTTAATAGGGGTAGCAACGCCACTCGTAATTAAACGCTGCCTGGGGGGTCCAGGGGGGGCGGTTGCGACTTCATGGAGCCCCCCCTGGCGGGGGGTTTCGGGGGTAGTGCCCCCTGTTGGTCCTAAATTAACATTAGTCACTCTTATGGTGGGTTTAAGAAAGCCTTGCATCAAAAGATATGGTGGATAGTGAAGCATTCAAACAGATGGCTGAGAAGCGAAAGATGAGGGACTAAACATAAAGCAATAAGGCAAGAGAAATACGAAAAACGAAGGCATAGAGCAAAAGGGGACTATGGTATCATGGAGGACGCAAATTGCATCCATCACAGATCCGCCCCATCGCAAAATCGAAAAAGCGCAGTTTTGCTGGTGCCACTTTCATCCATCGCACTTGGCATTTTTGCGATTTGCGCTCTCATCGCACTTTGCATCCATCGCAGATCCGCCCCATTGCAAAATCGCAAAAGCGCAGTTCTGCTGGTGCCACTTTCATCCATTGCACTTGGCATTTTTGCGATTTGTGCTCTCCATATCAGGACCCGAAGTAATGAGGATGACGTGGCAAAGTTGACGCGTGGGACCTGAGTATCAATATGTTATGTCTAGAATCTGCCTTATGGGAAATATATTCAAGAATCGTCGGATTCTTATGATAAACAGGTAAGGTAAAGTCCATTAGGTAACTGGTACTAAGGCCCGTACCAATATTAAACCTGGCACGAGGCGCCCACCTGTACTTTCGCACACCCAATCCTCACGCGCCGCGTGCCTCACTGTCAGTGTCCTTAGGACACTTGCCTCCCATCGTATTACCCATCCGTCTTTTGGCTCGAATTACCCATTCAGAGATAACATCTCCTCCATATTTCTCTCCAGTAAAAAGTCGCAGGTTCCCGTCTACAACATATACCGAGTAGAAAAGAGCACCTAGTCTACCCAATCATTGTCAGAAGTTCCCTGCGTCACTTTCCCGAGTAGATTTACCTTCTGTTCCGGTAATCTGCCATTCATTCTCCCTTTGTTTTCCTTTCACTTTTTCAAATTATTGAATGTCAGCCATGGGAAGGGGAACACCAAAGAAGAATGAACCAGAGACCCCCCAAGTCCGTGAATCTAAGAATCCCCCTGAAGTTCGACCCATTCTCTCTCTGATTGCTGGCCGTTTAGGGGTAAGGAGTCCGGAAGACATTTCCATGCCAGCACGCCAGTTCATCTGCAAACATGCCCCCCACCAGAATCAAGAACTGCCCCCACTCCGCCTCGCCTGTGATTATTTGTAAACTCATGATTTGGCCTTAACGGCCTGTTTTACTTTTACTCAGATAGTTTCTTTTTAAGTTTTCGAGTGGACGGTTCTTTCCACTCTTGCACCTTAAATTTTCACTGAACTTTTATTTAAATTTCCGTTTTAAAGAAGAAAACGGCCGAGGGCCTGATTATACATGATGGGAGGCCTGATTCCCCATCATGAGTTTTGTGGTTTTGGAAAATGACATGTAACAAATTTTTTTATGCGAAGAAGATATTTTCCCAGAAAATATCTTCTCGCTAAGAGGAAAAGAAGCCTATATAAGGTAGAACAAAGGAGAAAACAAGGTTCCAAACTTTTTGAAGAATTGACTGTGTAAGAGCTTCTTGTCTGTAAATTTTGTGAAAGTTCTGATATGAATGAAAAGAGCCCGTAGGGCCTCAATGAAAAGGAGTTTTGTTTTAGATAAGGATTCTGGTCTTGATCCTTCACAGTGTGTTATTCTCCCTTGTGTGTTATAGTGTAGCTATTCATTTCGCTTATATCCATATATCTGGTATTGCATTCTGGAATGCGAGTTGCTGGCTGCTTCTGTTATGAATTTATCCCTGTGGATACTTATTTCATTAGCTTCTTGGTACTTTAAATATGGCTCAGGTGTAATATGTTGTTCCATTTTCACTCCATTCACCTTTCTGCTATATTGAATGTTATGAAGTATTATTTACGAACGTGGTTATCATGTATGGAATCTTAATGTTTAAGCCCACCACATGTTAACGTGTGTTTCTGAATACTGTCTTTATAGCAATTAATATCTTCTTCCTTCTACATTCTCAGTAGATACCCTTATATCATCCTGCTCTGTGAAGTATTTGGGAATTCAGCCCTTATTACAACGAACTGTCTTGGAATTGTCTTATGCATTTATATTGGAGTTTAACATCTTATTCATTCATTACTGTTCATTCAACGTTGAGCTTCTGAAGTGTTTGGTACCATTTAAATCTAATTTTTCTACCTACAAAGAAATAGTATGAGAGCCTGATTCTGCTGAGATTATCCTTATTACATGGTCTTGACTCTCTGCTACATAAGATGACCTAGGCACTGGTCTATGACAACTCTAGATTGTCTCTAGGAATTACAACATATTTTTTGCGCCGTTGCCGGGGAACGAAGTTGAAGAATCTTAAGATCCCTAGGCCTCGAAAAAATCCATTCACTCTTCAGCTAGGTGAGCACGAAGAGTTGAGAGTTGTGCACCCCTCACCTTGGCGACTCCACAGTCATTTTACAGTTAAACCTTTTTGCAGTCCTGGCTCCCCGTAAGCCACACTTAAGGTCAGATACATCTCAGTCAAGGACACCTTCTGTGTCTGACCCAGAAAGTATCCTACATAGAAGATGCCGGAGGGAAAGGCAGTCAGTTCATACAGAGATTCCTGAATTCTCCCTAGAAAAATTTCCATATCTCCCGTCCTCTTGTTCTCAAAATGCCCAAATACAAGGCTCTAACCCTATTATAAGAGATACTGGTTAATTTTCAGAGAGCCCACCTCGGGGAGGCACCCATATCAAAGACGAATCCGAGTCTAGCTATACTCCGCATTACTCTTTCCACCCTACCCTCGAAGTTGAGGAAATTAAGGAAGTTACTGAAGTATCTGCTGTTCATAGCCCAACATTCTCGTCAACCCCTCAAATTGCTGTTCATTACATCCCCATCATTATCCATACCTCACTTCCACCTTCTCCTCCTCCTCTTACACCTCAGCCTCTTGTATTACCTCCACCTCCCCCAATGGCGAATGTCCCTGGCTTCCTGCAAAACAGATACGCTCCTTTGCAGCTGCCTGCAGTACTAAATGACATGCCGCAGGATTATTTAAAGATTCTGCCCAGATTTAGCAGTGAGAATGACATTGAAGCACAAAAGCATGTCGAAATTTTCTGCTCTTTCGCAGAGAATTTTAATGTGGAGCATCTAGATGTAGTTCTAAGGTTGTTCATGCAATCCTTAGATGGGGAAGCCAGAAAATGGTTCAAAACCCTTGGAGCTAATTCCATTAACACTTGGGAAGAAATGGAGGATGCCTTCATCAAAAAGTGGGGGGAAAGGAAAGATCACGGTGATGTCCTTACTGAGTTTAACACTCTGAAAAAGAAGCACAATGAAGGGGTATCAGAGTTTATCAGAAGATTTAACAAATTGTACCTGAGTCTCCCCGCTGAGATGAAGCCTCATCAGACCGCTGCCAAGGTCGTTTTTGTGGCAGCATTTGATTCTGAATTTGGTTTCTCACTAAGAGAGAGAAAGCCAGCCACCCTGGATGACGCACAGACAGACGCGTTGGAGATAGAAGAAAATTTTGTCTTGACTGGCAAATCCAAGGGGAAGCAAGAACACGATGTCAGAAGGAGGGGAAAATAAGAAGTGTCCACCTCAGGCCAAGACAAAGATTTGGCCAATGACAAGATTGAGGAAATGAATAGGGTGATCAAGAATCTCTCAAATAAGCTGGTCAAGCTTGAGATGGAGGCCAAAAATTCACCCCCAAAGAATTTCTAGAATGCTCCAAACAGGGGATTCAATCCTCAATACAGGAAACCACCCTTGCAGATACCGCGGAGGGGATAGAAGGAGCAACAAGATCAGGTACCGCATCCTTTATACTTGGAGGGGCAAGTGGAGGCTTCTCCTGAAGATTCTGCCTATGAACAAGAGGAGGCATGCCCCGTCTTCTCAGAAAATGATGACATAGAATGTCCTGTGCAAGAAAGTGAGGAGGGGGAGCTCCAAGCTCACTCAGAAATAAGGAACAACGAGGATACTGAAGAGCCTGAGATTGATGATTACTGTAAACAGTTCGTTGACTTCATGCAAGCCCAGTTTAATAGAAGATATGACCTCAGGTCATCTAGAAAGAGGACCCGCACTCAAGATGAAGAGGAGGACACACCCCAAAAGTCAGCATCTGCATAGAAAGAGGTCAATACTCAAAAACCCCCAGAAAAAGGTAAGAGGCCCCTTAACCAATCTCTGCAATCTGATATTCAAATGCCTTCGTCTTCACAAGTAGCTGTGTCTTCTGATAATAAGCCCACAGTAAAAGAATTTAAGCCTCCCCCACAAAGTAAGGAGTCAAAAGAAAAGGAAGTGTCAATAGATAAGCCTTCATCTGTCTTCTGTTTACAAAAAGAGCTTGAAAAAGTAAAAATACCAGTCCCCCTGTCTGAGTTATTGAAACAACCTGCCTATCAGTCACAGGTCACTTCCTTCATCTCTCCTCCTGACGTACCACCCATTCTAGACAGTCTTAACCTACAAGAAGAAATACCTATGGTAGTGTTCAGTCCACACGTTGAAGAATTAGATCCCTCCACCCCTCCCTTTTATGTATCTTTAGTGATCCATGATCTATTATTGCATAATTTTATGTTAGACTCAGGAGCGTCTCACAACCTCATGCCCCTATATGTCATGGAGCAATTGGGACTCCAAATCACTCGCCCATATAAAGACCTCTATTCTTTTGATTCCAAAAGAGTGAAATGTTTGGGCATGATTAAAGATCTAGCAGTAAATCTAGCTCAGATCCCTACCAAAAGTGTGGTGATGGATATTGTAGTGGCTGACATCCCAGCTCGCTTCGGTATGCTACTGTCAAGGTCTTGGGGAACCAGAATCGGAGGATCAATTAAGTTGGACCTGTCCTATGCCACTATCCCTGTCTTTGGTGGCCAAGAGAGGAGATTGTATCGAGAAACCAGATTTGTTAAAACAGTCACCAAGGTAGGGGACTCGGTTAATTCTCCAGTCTACATCCGAGATGGGGATTTCTCCTGTTTGATGTTAGAAGAGGATCAGGAATATGCCCATGAGCCCTCATTCTTCTAGATAAAGGCTGAATCATCAGTGCAGGACTGTGGATCTGAAATCTAGACACTCCACTTTGATGGGGCAAATTCCAGGGAAGGAAATGGAGCTGGAGTGTTGCTAATTTCACCTATGGGTCAATGGGTCCCCTTGTCCTTCAAATTGGAATATGAGGCCACAAAAAATGTGGCTGAATATGAAGCACTCATATTGGGGCTGCAGACAGCAAGGAGTATGAAAATACAGAATCTAAAGGTGCTGGGAGACTCTGAGTTGGTGGTTAGACAAGTGAAAAATCAGTGTCAAGCCAAACATCCTAGGCTAAAGGCCTATAGAAATGAAGTTTGGGATCTGGTAGAGAACTCTTTCTTGGAATTTAACATTCAATTCATGCCCCGAGAACATAACAGAATGGCAGACTCCTTGGCTGTGGCTGCTAGTACCTTCCGCCCACCTCAGAACCCTCTTCTGAGATATGAAATCGAAGTAAGGTACTAACCTTCAATCCATGATAACGTCAAGCACTGGTAGGTGTTTAAAGATGAGGAGCAGGTGAAAAGGTTCCTAGAAACTGTTGGGGAGTTTTCCAACATGGAGATTGACAGTTGTGAGGAAGAAATTGGAGACGTTCCAGAAGATAAGCTGGAAGAGAGGATAGCCGGTCACAAATTCCTGCAGTTGAAAGGGAATGTCATTCCCCAAGGGCTGGTGCCTTTGGAGAGGCTGTTTAACAAAAATGATGTTCCTTTACAGCCAAACAAAGTGGTGGCAGAAAACCAGGTCAAAGACCTCAATCTGGGCACTGAAGAGGATCCAAAAATTGTGAAGCTGTCCAGGAAGGTCCCGGATGAATACAAACAATTGTATCAAAAGTTGTTCCAGGCCTATAGAGACGTGTTTTCCTGGTCATATCAAGACCTGAAAGCTTTTGATGTCAATGTTATGCAGCATAAGATCCCACTGAAAGGAGATGCAAAACCCCACAAGCAAAAACTCAGACAGATTAACCCCCTGTTGCTGCCTTCAATTGAGTAAGAAATAAAGAAACTGCTGAAGGCTAAAATTATAGTGCCACTAAGATATTCTAAGTGGGTGGCCAATTTAGTCCCAGTGCGAAAGAATAATGGAGAAATAAGGTTATGTGTTGATTTCAGAAACCTGAACAGGGCATCCCTAAAAGATAATTACCCGCTGCCTAAAATGGACCATATCTTGCAAAAAGTAGTTGGAGCTTCCCAGATGTCCATGATGGATGGGTTCTCGGGCTACAATCAGGTGGCAGTATTACCAGAAGATCAAAAGAAGACGGCCTTCACCACTCCATGGGGAACGTTCATGTATGCTAGAATTCCTTCTGGGCTGAACAACGCAGGGGCCACTTTTCAGAGGGCCATGGATATTGCTTTTATTGGAGAGCAGGACCAGTTCGTGGTGGTATATTTGGACGACATTACTGTATTCTCAAAGAATGATGTAGAACATATAGAACACCTGCACAGAACCTTCGAGAAGTGTAGAAGGTATGGCCTCTCCCTTAACCCACAGAAGTCCCTGTTTGCACTAGAAGAGGGCAAGCTCTTGGGGCACATTGTAACCAAAGATGGAGTGAAGATAGACCCTAAAAGAGTTGAAGTTATAAATGGCATCTCCCTGCCCAGAAACAAAAAGGAAATTCAAGTATTTTTAGGCCGAATAAACTTTCTGAGGAGGTTCATCCCTAACTATGTTGAGATAGTTAGGCACATCACCGACATGTCAAATAAGAACAATGAAGTGAAGTGGTCATTTGAATCGAGAGAGGCCTTTACTAGAATCAAAAATGCATTTGCTGAAGCCCCTGTATTGGTTGGGCATGATTATTCCAAACCTTTTATGATTTTTTCTTTTGCTTCACCCCACACAGTGGCTGGAGTTCTGTTGCAGAAGAACGAGGAAGGCTATGAGCAGCCAATTGCATTCTTCAGCCAAGTATTACGTGATGCCGAGCTCAAATATAACATTTTGGAGAAGCAAGCCTACGCTCTGGTGAAATCCCTCAAGGCTTTCTGAATGTACGTTTTACAGTCCCATATCACTGCATTTGTTCCCACAGCAGCCGTTAAGGACATTCTCATCCAAGGGGACAGTGAGGGAAAACGAGGAAAATGGATAGCCAAGATACAGGAGTATGAGTTGGATATTCGTCCTACCAAATTAATCAAGGGCCAAGGCCTAGCCAAGATCCTATCTGAGTCAAATTTCCAGGCCTTGGGTATCAATCTGTCTATGACAGCAAACGAAGATTCCGAGGAAAATGAAAAACCACAGGGAGTGGAGATAGCCTCCCAGAAGATACAGATGAAATACCTCACCAGCCAGTGGTACAAGGAAATAGTGGAGTACCTCCTAACGCTGAGCTGTCCACCTAGCTGTGAGAAGGCTAAATACAGGGCACTCCAGTTGAAGTCGCAGAAATATATGGTTGCAAACGGCCGACTGTACTGGAGGGATCCCTCAGGTATCCTGCTTTTATGTCTGACCGAGGAAGAGGTGGGAAGTATTATAGTAGAGTTCCACGAAGGTATATGCGGGGGCCATTACAGTTGGAGGGCTACCGCTCACAAGACCCTGAAGGCTTGTTTCTACTGGCCAAAATTGTTTGGAGATGTTTTCACTTGGGTCAGGGCATGCGACAAATGCCATAAATTTGCAGAAAAACAGAAACTCGCAGCTTTGCCTCTGATTCCTGTACATGTTGATGAACCTTTCAAACAGTGGGGAATTGACTTCATAGGTGAGATTCACCCACCCTCAAGTGGGCAGCACAAATGGATCCTAACTGCTACAGATTACTTCACGAAGTGGGTGGAAGCCATACCTGCACGAAATGCTACAGACACAGTGATAATTAAATTCATGGAGGAAAACATTATATCCAGGTTCGGATGTCCTGCTAGGATAGTAACTGACAACGCCCAAGCCTTCAAATCTACAAAATTCGTGAATTTTTGTCAGCAATATAACATCACTCTGGGCCACTCTACAGCTTACTATTCGCAGGGAAATGGTTTGGCGGAATCGTCAAACAAAACGCTGGTCAGAGCTCTGAAGAAGACAATAAATGAAAACCAGAGGAACTGGGATTCCCAACTGAAGTTCGCTCTATGGGAAAACATGATAACCAGTAAAAGGGAAACTGGAAAATCCCCCTATGAGTTAGTATATGGGTGAGCAGCTGTTTTCCCTATACAGCTGGCCTTGCCAGTGGCTTGATTTATGCAGGAGAGCCAGGAGGAACCTGATGATGTCATCAGGAGAATTAATCAACTGGTAGAGCTCGAAGAAACTCGCAGTCAGGTGAACCAGTGGCTTGTAGAATACCAGGAGAAGATGAAAGAGTTGTTTGACCAGCATACCAAGGATAGAAAGCTACAGGTGGGAGACCTAGTTCTCAGGTGGGATGTACGAAGGGCCGATAAAGGTAAGCATGGTAAATTTGATCCCCTTTGGTTCGGCCCTTTCAAGATTACAGAACAGGGAGGAAATAATACCTTTAAGCTGGATAATTTGCAGGGAGATCTATTGGACGCCCCTGTAAATGGGTAGTTCCTCAAACCATACTTTCAGTTCTGAAGCAGGCTGAAAAAGCCTGATTGTATTATATTGTACATTAGCTGCGGTTTCTGCTTTTGAATTGAATAATGCATGAGTTATGTTGATTGATGAAGGAGGAAGAGGGCGTTCAGAGAAGACAGGTGGTCTGCGTAGTTCTCGACACGCTCAAGGATGAACGTGCCGTCCCCAAATGGAGCCAATGTTGGTCCTAAATTAACATTAGTCACTCTTATGGTGGGTTTAAGAAAGCCTTGCATCAAAAGCTATGGTGGATAGTGAAGCATTCAAACAGATGGCTGAGAAGCGAAAGACGAGGGACTAAACATAAAGCAATAAGGCAAGAGAAATACGAAAAACGAAGGCATAGAGCAAAAGGGGACTATGGTATCATGGAGGACGCAAATTGCATCCATCACAGATCCGCCCCATCGCAAAATCGCAAAAGCGCAGTTTTGCTGGTGCCACTTTCATCCATCGCACTTGGCATTTTTGCGATTTGCGCATCCATCGCACTTTGCATCCATCGCAGATCCGCCCCATCGCAAAATCGCAAAAGCGCAGTTCTGCTGGTGCCACTTTCATCCATCGCACTTGGCATTTTTGCGATTTGCGCATCTCATCGCACTTTGCATCCATCGCAGATCCGCCCCATCGCAAAATCGCAAAAGCGCAGTTCTGATGGTGCCACTTTCATCCATCGCACTTGGCATTTTTGCGATTTGCGCTCTCCATATCAGGACCTGAAGTAATGAGGATGACGTGGCAAAGCTGACGTGTGGGACCTGAGTATCAATATGTTATGTCTAGAATCTGCCTTATGGGAAATATATTCAAGAATCATCGGATTCTTATGATAAAAAGGTAAGGTAAAGTCTATCAGGTAACTGGTACTAAGGCCCGTACCAATATTAAACCCGGCACGAGGCGCCCACCTGTACTTTCGCACACCCAATCCTCATGTGCCGCGTGCCTCACTGTCAGTGTCCTTAGGACACTTGCCTCCCATCGTATTACCCATCCGTCTTTTAGCTCGAATTACCCATTCAGAGATAACATCTCCTCCGTATTTCTCTCCAGTAAAAAGTCGCAGGTTCCCGTCTACAACATATACCGAGTAGGAAAGAGCGCCTAGTCTACCCAATCATTGTTAGAAGTTCCCTGCATCGCTTTCCCGAGCAGATTTACCTTCTATTCTGGTACTCCGCCATTCATTCTCCCTCTGTTTTCCTTTCGATTTTTCAAATTCTTGAATGTCAGCCATGGGAAGGGGAACACCAAAGAAGAATGAACCAGAGACCCCCCAAGTCCGTGAATCTAAGAATCCCCCTGAAGTTCGACCCATTCTCTCTCTGATTGCTGGACGTTTAGGGGTAAGGAGTCCAGAAGATATTTCCATGCCAGCACGCCAGTTCATCTGCAAACGTGCCCCCCACCAGAATCAGCAACTGCCTCCACTCTGCCTCGCCTATGATTATTTGTAAACTCATGATTTGGCCTTAACGACCTATTTTACTTTTACTCAGATAGTTTCTTTTTAAGTTTTCGAGTGGACGGTTCTTTCCGCTCTTGCACCTTAAATTTTCACTGAACTGTTATTTAAATTTCTGTTTTAAAGAAGAAAATGGCCGAGGGCCTGATTATACATGATGGGAGGCCTGATTCCCCATCATGAGTTTTGTGGTTTTGGAAAATGACATGTAACAAATTTTGTTATGCGAAGAAGATATTTTCCCAGAAAATATCTTCTCGCTAAGAGGAAAAGAAGCCTATATAAGGTAGAACAAAGGAGAAAACAAGGTTCCAAACTTTTTGAAGAATTGACTGTGTAAGAGCTTCTTGTCTGTAAATTTTGTGAAAGTTTTGATATGAATGCAAAGAGCCTGTAGGGCCTCAATGAAAAGGAGTTTTGTTTCAGATAAGGATTCTGGTCTCGATCCTTCACAGTGTGTTATTCTCGCTTGTGTGTTATAGTGTAGTTATTCATTTCGCTTATATCTATATATCTGGTATTGCATTCTGGAATGCGAGTTGCTGGCTGCTTCTGTTATGAATTTATCCCTGTGGATACTTATTTCATTAGCTTCTTGGTACTTTAAATATGGCTCAGGTGTAATATGTTGTTCCATTTTCACTCCATTCACCTTTCTGCTATATTGAATGTTATGAAGTATTATTTACGAACGTGGTTATCATGTATGGATTCTTAATGTTTAAGCCCACCACATGTTAACGTGTGTTTCTGAATACTGTCTTTATAGAAATTAATATCTTCTTCCTTCTATATTCTCAGTAGATACCCTTATATCATCCTGCTCTGTGAAGTATTTGGGAATTCAGCCCTTATTACAGCAAACTGTCTTGGAATTGTCTTATGCATTTATATTGGAGTTTAACATCTTATTCATTCATTACTGTTCATTCAGCGTTGAGCTTCTGAAGTGTTTGGTACCATTTAAATCTAATTTTTCCACCTACAAAGAAATAGTATGAGAGCCTGATTCTGCTGAGATTATCCTTATTACATGGTCTTGACTCTCTGCTACATAAGTTTTCCTAGGCACTGGTCTATGACAACTCTAGATTGTCTCTAGGAATTGCAACACCCTCGAAGCTAAAAACAGATGTAAAATTGCCTTGTAAAAGTATAGTAATTTCTAGTCAATCTGGGCCATTGATTAGGCAAATGATCTGACGGTAGAAGTTATGTTTAGTTTAGGGTTTTTTCCCTAGAAGGCACCCCCTCGCTTGTGTGAGGGTATTTTATTGCGGCTGTGTATGGTATGTGTATTCGCGGAGCGAGAAACAAAGAGGGAGACTGTGAGAGAGAATAGAGGATATTACAACGGATCTATTGTAGCTTGTGTCTCTTCATTTTGCTGGATAATAGAAAGGACGGACTGTCTGTTCGGGGTGGATGTAACCCAAATTGGGTGAACCACATGTATCTGTGTATCTCTAGTTTTATGTGTTTTGTGTGCTTGTGTTTTCTGCATATTTTACGTGTTTCATTGCTTTGTAATATTTAATTTTCTAACAACTGGTATCAGAGTCGAAGGTCTATTTGGCTGATAAACTCGCAGGAAAGAAGGGTTTCCTGGTTTGAGTGGGAGAAATGGCGGAAGATGGTAAATTTAGGGTCGAGAAATTTAACGGCCAAAACTTCCCGCTGTGGAAGATGCAGATGGAAGATTATCTGTATCAGAAAGATTTTTACCTACCATTGAGTGGATAAACAAAAAGGCCGATAGCTATGACAGACGCAGAATGGGAGATTCTCGATAGAAAGGCACTCAGAACAATACGGTTGTGCCTCGCAGTGTCGGTAGCCTTCAATATTTCGAAGGAAACAATAACAAAGGGTTTGATTAAGGCGTTGGCGAAACTATATGAAAAACCCTCGACCTCACACAAGGTATTTCTTATGAAACATTTATTTAATATGAAGATGTCGGAAGGTGGATTTGTTGCAGATTATTTAAATGATTTTAATATAGTTACTAGTCAGTTAAGTTCTGTAGGGGTAAACTTTGATGATGAAGTTAGAGCTCTATTATTTCTGTGCTCATTACCAGAAAGCTGGAATGGTTTAGTTATGGCCATTAGTAACTCTATCTCTGGATCTAGTACTTTAAAGTTTGATGATGTTGTCGGTGCTATCCTTAGCGAGGAAATGTGATGGAAAAGCTCCGGTGAGACATCGGGTAATGCTTTGAGTGCAAAGTCTAGGGGAAGGAGAATGGAAAGAGGAAAGAGCTTGGGATATCGCAGAAAATCAAGGAAAGGTAGATCCAAGTCCAGATCATGGATAGTGTGCTAGAAATGTGGAAAGAAAGGACACCTAAAGAAAGACTGTAGATCTCGGAAGGAAAGAGAGAGACACACAACAAGAAAAAAATCATGAAGCAAATGTGACGGTGATGTGTTTAGATGGTTTGATTCTTTCTTGCAAAAAATATTCTTGATTCTTGGGTTTTAGATTCGGGGGCCTTCATTCCATGCCAGCTTGATAAGAAACATTTTTCATGACTATGTTCAAGGATATTTTGGACAAGTCTGTTTGGGTGATGATAAACCCTGTAAAATTGTTGTAATGGGTAAAGTTCTTGTAAAACAACAGAATGGAAACCAATGGTTACTAAAGGAGGTAAGGCGTGTTCCATATCTGAAGAAAAATATGATTTCAATAGGGAAGTTAGGCAGTGAAGGTTGTATGACAACTTTCACGGATAAAACTTGGAAGGTCACCAAAGGAGCCCTGGTAATAGAAAAAGGTGAAAAGGTTGGTACATTGTATTTATGCAATGGTATTTCTAACTCTATTAATTCTTTAACTTCCAAAGGAGAAGATGCAACATTATGCCATCATAGGCTCGGACACATGAGTGAGAAGGGGATGAAGATTCTTCACTCAAGAAATTTGCGGATCCACACATTTTTTAAAATGTTGAATTTTGATTCTTGTGAAATTTCATTCATGAAAACAAAGTGGTTTCTGAGTTGGGAAAGAAAATAAGAGTGAAAAATTAGAGCTTGTGCATACAGATGTATGGGGACCTGCTCAAGTATCATCACTCAGTGGCTCTCATTATTATGTTACTTTATTATTCAACTAAGCTTGGATTTTGTATTCGAACTCTGAAATACAGTCTTATTTGATGCTTTCGAAAATTTGAAAGCTTTGGTTGAGATTGAGACAGGAAAGAAGTTGAAGTGTCTCAGATCAGACAATGGAGGTGAGTATTGCAGCAAAGAGTTTGATAGGTACTGTTCAGAGCATGGAATTCGTAGAGAGAAGACAGTTCCAAGAACACCACAAGTAAATGGTGTGTCAGAAAGGATGAACAGAGCAATCATGGAGCGTGCAAGGTGCATGAGATTGCATGCAGGATTGCCTTTACAATTTTGGGCAGATGCTGTAGATACTGTTGTTTATCTAATAAACAGAGGGCCCTCAAGTTCCTTGGATGGTGGTATTCCAGAGGAAGCATGGACAGGTAAAAAGATAAACTACTCTTTTTTAAAGCCTTTTGGTTGTGAGACCTTTGTCCATATTAATAAAGAAAAAAGAACCAAGCTTGAGGAAAAATCAAATAAATGTACCTTTATTGGATATGGTTTTAATGATTTTGGTTATCGCTTATATGATTATGAAAATCACAAAATCATTAGGAGCAGAGATGTAATATTCAATGAAAAGATATTTTATCCACGAGTTACGAGGAAAGAAAGGAGAAACGGGGAAAAAAGAAAACAAAGAATACACGGACCTTGATGAGATCACAAAAAAGGTAAAGGTGTACGAAAATAATAATAATCAAACCACAACAACAACAACCACCACAACGGCAACGAGGCACCCCAAACCCTTTTGAAAGTGGTGTTATAATATCTACCAGGATAAGTAGACCCCCTAAACGATACTCTCCTTCATTATATTATTTACTGTTGACTGATTTTGGTGAACCTAAATGTTATGAAGAAGCAATGCAGGTTGAAACCAAGAAGAAGTGGGAGCTAGCCATGGAAGAAGAGATAGACTCCTTAATGCATAACCAGACTTGGGACTTAGTCAGGTTGCCTACAGGTAAAACTACATTGCATAATAAATGGGTTTACGGGATGAAGGAAGAATATGGAGGAAAACAGAGGTCCAAATCTAGGCTTGTGGTGAAGGGGTTTGCACAGAATAAAGGTATTGATTTGATGAAATATTTTCTCCTATTGTTAAGATGACTTCAATCAGAACTATTTTAAGTATTGTAGCAGTGGAATATTTACATCTTGAACAGTTAGATATAAAGACAAAATTTCTCCATGGAGATTTGGAGGAAGAGATCTATATGCAACAACCAGAAGGATATGAGGTCAAAGGGAAAGAAAAAATAGTGTGTAGGTTAAAGAAGAGCTTGTATGGCTTAAAACAGGCTCCAAGACAGTGGTATCTAAAATTTTACAGGCTTATGTCTAAACAAGGTTATACTAGATGTCACTCTGATCATTGTGTTTATCTAAAAAAGAAAAATGATGGAAGTTCTATATTATATTGTTATTGTATGTAGATGGCATGCTTGTTGCAGGGTCATACATGCAGGAAATAAATGTGCTCAAAAGAAAATTAGCAAATTCATTTGCAATGAAGGATTTGGGAGCTACAAAACAAATCCTTGGTGTGAGAATAACCAGAGACATCAAAAATCGCAAATTAACACCGTCTCAAAATGAGTACATACAAAAGGTGTTGAAAATATTTAATATGCAGAATGAAAAACCAGTTAGTACACCTTTTGCTCGCCATTTCAAACTTAGTAAGGATATGTGCCCCAAGACCCAAGAAGAAATGGACTATATGTGTAAATTTCCATATGCATCAGCATCGGTAGTTGGAAGCTTAATGTATGCGATGGTATGCTGAACGATATTGCACATGCGATAGGGTTGTAGCGGTTACATGAAAAATCCGGGGAAAATAGAAATAACATTGGATGGCAGTAAAATGGATTCTCAGATATTTGAGAGGTACCACAAATCAAGCATTATGATTTGGTGGTTCAAACATTGCTCTACAGGGATATGTCGATGCAGATATGGAAGGTGACAGAGATAACAGGAGGAGCACTACAGGATATGTATTTACTGTAGGTGGAACAACTACCAGTTGGGTTTCAAAAATCTAGAGTGTTGTTGCACTTTCAACAACAGAAGCAGAGTATGTTGTTGCTACAGAGGCTAGTAAGGAAATGATTTGGTTACAAAGGTTTATGGATGAATTGGGTAAGAAGCATGATATGGGCATCTTATACAGTGATAGCCAAAGTTCCATTCATCTTGTAAAGAACTCAGCATTTCATTCTAGGACTAAACACATACAGCTCAAGTACCATTTCATATGGTCAGTATTGGAAGATGGACAGTTGAAGCTGGAAAAGATACACACTAGCCAGAATCCTGCAGATATGCTAACAAAAATTGTAACTAGGGAGAAACTGAGAATATGCTTAGTTTTAATTGGTCTTCAAGGATGACGATGAAGATGAGAAATTTCCAGGTCCAAAGAGGAGTCATTGTCCAACAAATGAAGTAGCGGTGGAGTTGCTACAATCAGTCTCCAAGTGGGAGATTGTTGGGTGTGGAGCCTGATTATCTTGTTTATTTGTATCATAGCTTCAGAACGTTGTACCTTAATGGGGGTGGTAACGCCACCCGTAATTAAATGCTGCCTGGGGGGTCAAAGGGGGGGCGACTACGACTTCATGGAGCCCCCCCCTGGCAGGGGGTTTCGGGGGCAGCTCCCCCGAAGCTAAAAACAGATGTAAAATTGCCTTGTAAAAGTATAATAATTTCTAGTCAATCTGGGCCGTTGATTAGGCTGATGATCTAACGGTAGAAGTTATGTTTAGTTTAGGGTTTTTTGCCCTAGAAGGCACCCCCTTACTTGTATGAGGGTATTGTATTGAGGCTGTGTATGGTATGTGTATTCTCGGAGCGAGAAACAGAGAGGGAGACTATGAGAGAGAATAGAGGATATTATAGTGGATCTGCTGTAGGTTGTGTCTCTTAATTTTGATGGATAATAGAAAGGACGGACTGGCTGTTCGGGGTGGATGTAGCCCAAACTAGTTGAACCATGTATAACTGTGTCTCTCTGGTTTTATGTGTTTTGTGTGCTTGTGTTTTCCGCATATTTTATGTGTTTCATTGCTCTGTAATATTTAATTTTCTAACATATTTTACTCAAAGGTTGATCCAGAAGTTTGAAAAGAAGAAATTAGAGGAGAGGAGGCATTCACCACCACTTTCTACAGGAGCAATTGCATCAAGAGAAAGAACACTTGCACCTTTGCAAAGTGGTCTTGATCTCTTGACATTTAGAGTCCCATGCACTATTCTAGAGATGCATGAGGAGGAGGAGACTTGTACCAGCGCTGATGCAACCATAGAAGAGAAGCCATCATCATCAACAGTTGGGGAAGCCATCACACTAGAGGAAGGAACCATTGTAGCAGTACAAGATGTTCCCAAGCTTTACCGAGGTATGCACATGTTTCCACTTTCTGTTATTTCAAAACATCATATGGAGAATTGTGGGAATATACCCTGATTTGGAGTGGAAAGCTATCACTATGCTGAGGACCTTTGATTTGTTCAAGGACAAGATATATAGTCATCCTGATTATTCATTGTTGAGTTTCACACAAATCTTGGGGTTTGAGTGTAGATTGTTGGAGGGTAGGATGAGTATTATCCTAAAAAATGCAATGCAAAAATATATGTTCAACATTGAACATGATCTTAAGAAAAAAAATGCACCATCATGGAGATCAGCAGCGCTTTCATTAAGCAATAGTGATGAGTTGGGGGCCCTACCATTATTGGAGCATTCCAATGACCTTTCTACATGTATAGTAGAAGATAGGCATATGGTTGATGGAGGACATCTTATGATGGATACTTATTGATGAGAACCTCACATTTTGATGAGAAGTTTTTGTCTACACCTTATTTGGATCCTTATGGGGTTAACTTGGTCATTGATGAGTGGTCTTCATTTGGAGATCTCCAGGGGATTGCATTTCAACATCCCATGAAATGCAAATATAGAAATCTGATTCGGGAGGATGGTATTCTCCATTGGAGGGATACAAATTTAAAGCATGATGATAGACACTCACCAAAGGTTGGATGGGTGATGTTGATGAGCAAGAGGCTAGAATGCCACTTGCAGATCTATGACACAGGGCAACAGGAGGAAAGGCTGCGTTGGCTACTCTTGAAAGAGTTTGGTCATCATATGACACATTCTATTTCAATAGTATGTCGGTGGAAGGGACTTGGCGTGGCACTTGCATCATATGGCAGCAAGGAGTTTGGGTGCATTGTGTTGATATAACATTCTTCATGTCAAACATCAAGTTTTCACCTCATGATTTGTATGATGGAGGTATGAGGGGGCAGCGAGAGCTATTGTTGCTCTGGATACTCTTGGGAGAGTATGGGCTGAATTTCTCCCATACTTAGCAAGATATTTCAGGAGGAAGGAATGGCACATCCAATTACAAGGAGGCTACCCTTCAACATTGAAGGATCAGGAGGTGCTTCCACATAGGAAAAAGACTTCCACACATAACAACATGATGGTGGATAAATTTGGTATATGGCATGTCAAATAATGGAGTCTTGGAGTGGCAAGAGCCTTATCAATAAGGCCAACAACGTTGTCACTTGGGAGTATGTATCTATTGATGTAGTGTTCCAATGGGAGCGTGCATCCCTTCATTTTGTAGACCTTTATGAGGAGATTCTCATGGGAGGGCTCATCTATGGACCTCACTTCAGCCTACTCACAATGCATGGTAAGAAATCTATTTCTATACTTATTGATCATTTCATAAAGTATTTGCAACTTCTCACAATCTATGTACATTTCATTAATCCACAAGAGGGCAAGATTATCTTTGGGTTTCATGGTCATTCTAGGACCAAAATTTGTGATGGAGATATCCCCTCTTTGCATGAATTTTGGAAAATGTGGTGTTATTCTTGTTATGCTCAGCTGATTTATAATTCCATTTACTACCTCATAGTAGATTAGCAAACATGCACAACTAGCAACTTGTTGGGAGACAACTTTCCACATGATGTTCTACAACAGCAATTGGTAAAAATGTGTTGTATCCACTAGAGAAACCATTGGTACCATCCAAGCTTGCACATAACCTTCAAAAATTTTCTGATTTGGATACCACATGGTGATGATGTACCATTCACTTTGTATGGAATGGCTTGGGCTCATGAAACTAGAGGATGGGTCTTTGGAGATCCAGTTGTCCTTTTGTATCCCGAGGGAAACATTATTGCAGCCTAATATCAGCAACAGCTCTACACTTTCCATAAGTGGAGAGAGAGACAACGTGAAGTATGCCATTTGGTCTACCATGTTCAGTTATGCAACCCACCTACATTGTAGGAGCCAAAGGTGGAGGAGATTTTTCATGAGCTGCCATGTTGGAGGGTGAGTCACTTTTTGTGGATGATAGCTTGGGGATGGAGGCTTCACATGGGAATGATAGTTCCAAATATATTTTAGATTCCATGTCTCAAGAAGGCCTCTAGACCACATATATTTTCTTCCATGGACATTCCACTTGTTAATGATGAGAGCCAATTGGATTTTTCACCAAAGGTATACTTATATATTTGGGAGGAGAAACTTGGAGACTTATTGATGAGACATCATCTTGTTCATATGAGGAACTTATCATATGAGGATGCCACTAAGGAAGAGGAGAAGCTCTTCAGTTCTATCCTTGCAGTTGATTGAGGACAAGCAACATTTGGGAGGGAAGGAAGGTAATATTCAGAAATTAGCACATAGCTAATTGGAATATTAAATTTTGATTTTTCTCTTAGATAGAGGAATAAGAGGGTATGGAGAACCATAAGTCTCCTTAGTAGGAATAAAAGACACTCCTAGTGTGAATGGAGGTTATCTAAAAGCTGGATTGAAGACCCTTAGGTGTGAAATGGGGTCAGAGCATGAAGACTGGGTCAACTTTGACCAAATCAAACAATGTTGTGATGAAGGAGTGGCATTCATGGTGGGACAACGCAGTTTTGGAGGGAGATTGATTTCATGGAGGTAGTGATATAATTGAGTTGGGCCAAGCGTGAGGAAGCTCATAAATTATATAAGGAAGAGGATGGCAGCCATATGGGGTTATGTTTTGATTATTATTTTGATATGTCTGTTTAGATTTATTGCTCTCTTTAGTTGTTTAGCTAAGATTGCAGTGCTGTTTAGCATAGGGTGTTCCCGAGCGGGAATCCCACCTATTTCGTTGAGATGCCTCTTGGAGGAGTTTTGCACTACATTTCCATACTCGGGCTTAATTCCAAGCTACAAATTTCTTCATCAGCGCAATTTCTGCAGAGTATTGTGCTGTGTTGCAGGGTGCAACAGTGGATAATTATATTGGGTGACTTCAGAGCTAGTTTTGCAGTGGAGGAAGGTTTCCATCCATTGGAAGGCTTGTAAAGATGCCCTTTGGGATTTATTGACATATTTTTCATCAGGCCAAGGAGTATTTATCCCCTACAATGTAGTTTCTGTCCAGATCTGCATTATTTTAAGGAGGAGTTGCAGGGGTGGTGGCAGTGGTTGTTTTGGGAGGTGATTTCTTCAGTGGAGGAGCCATTCATTCATCAGGATGATCTATTGGAGAAGAGATGTAGGTTTCTGCATCAGCTTCAGCCATATATTCTAATTTCTATTTTTGCAGCATACCTTGAGCCCTAGGGCTGCAACTTACATTGGCACATTGTGTGCATTTTCCGGAAACCCTCTTGTGTTGTCTTGGAAGGCTGATCTAGTGCCAAGATCTATATGTCTAGTATCTATTATGGCCTATATCAGTATTTTTATTTAATTTATGATCTCCAGCTATATTTATGCTTAATATTACTGTGCTATAGTAGCTCTCCGACATTTTGTATTGTAGCAAAAACTCATATTTGGGAGTGATTTTTTATGGGAGGATTTTTTTCCCATTTCATATGATTTATGCCTCTTTATTTTGTTTTGATTTTCTATTCTCATGCATAATTTTATGGCTCCCTATTGGTCTCCATTGTTGATGTGTTGATTTACACTGCTATTTCTAGTTTTGTATTCATATATTGGTGCTTCCCCATTTGGGAATATTACAATTTAAAACAGATATTTTAGGGAGTATTAGTGAACAAATAGACACCCTCAAGTTAAAAAACAAGAAGAAAACTGAGACTGATTCTTTAGCTATTTTCTGTCCCAAATGCAGAAAGAAGCATGCTTTAAGAGAATTTCCTCTTGATGCAAAAGTCATAGAGACCTGCATTATTTGTTCAAAAAGTCATGAAACTAAGAGTTGTCCTTCAATTCCAGGTCTTAAGGCTATTTTTCAAGAGGAAAAAAACTTCAAATCCAATATAATCTCTTTTCTTTGTCTTTAGAAGACCACGGCAGGGGCCAAAAACTCAAGGCTTTAACAATCAAATGTACACTCAGCCCCCACCAAATAATTGGAATTCTTGGCAGCAACCTTGGCCTTAATATCAATATCAATCTCAATCTTAGACACAAGGAATGAAAAATCCCTATGGAATATTCTCTCAATACTATCAATATCCTCCATCATATCCAAACTATCATCCCCAACAAATTCCTCAACAAAATCAACAACCCTTACTCCAAAACAAAAATCCATAACTTTCATTACCATTTCCACAAAGACCAAATCAGCTACCTGCCCAACCATTACCAAAACCCAATAATAAAAATTTTCAAAATACCTATATGACAGAAGGACATCAATTTACAACCTACATGATTACTCCTCTAGATCTCAATGATGTCCAACTTAGATATGGTAGGATACTAGAAAAGAAAATTCCTTCTGTAGTTATTCAAGAACAATCTAATTTTGAGGAAGATTATCTACAGCCAAATAAAATTTTTGAGGAAGGAACATCTCTTCAAAACCATAATTCTAAAAATGAAAAACAAAAAGAACCAGTAAAATCAACTCCTAACATAGAGCATCCGTCAGTACTTACTTCTACACCTCCTTTTCCTGAAATATTACAAGTTGATAAAGGGGTAGAAAAGCATATTATGTTGCCCAATTATGATTTTCTAGATGAATTGAAAAATGTCCGCATCAAAATCCCTTTATTACATGCCATTAAAGAGATTCCAATTCTAGCCAAAACAATAAAAGAGTTGAGCATGAAGAAACTAGGAAGAAAAACAAAAGAGATAAAATGAATTCAGCTAGTAGGAAAAATTGCAGACATAATGATGGGAAAAAATGCCATACAAAAATATTTAGATCCAGGAAGTCCAGTTGTAAAAACACATATCAATGGAGTTGAAATTCCAAAGACATTGATTGATTTAGGAGTAGCTATAAACATCACGAGCAAACAAACCATGGAACAACTCAAACTTCCTAATCTTATGTATACACGTACATTATTGCAATTAGCAGATAGATCTGTAATCAAGCCAGATGGCATGTTAAAAGATATTTCATTATCTTTAGACTCTTGGGAGTATCCTATTGATTTTATGATCATAACTCCTAAGGACAATCTAGGAGGACATCCACTTATATTAGGAAGACCTTGGTTGGTTACAACTGTTGCTTTCATTAGCTTTAGATCTGGTGATATGTATATCTCTGATGGTAACTCAACGAAGAAATTCACTCTATATCCTCTAGCAAGAATAATCATAGAGTTAGATGACAAAGAATGGATTGATGATGACAATGATATACAACCTCTCTTTACTATTTCAACCATTAGTGAATATAGTCAAATCTTAAACTCAATGTAAAATTTTGAATAATCTCCAGAATATGAACATGATCAATTTCAAGAAAAATCCAATATTGAATATTTGTCATCTAGGAAAATGTCTCTTTATTCTATGGAAGAATTTGGTAGCTCTACAGTTGAAATCTTTCTAGGGAAAAATTTCAACATAAACAATAACTTGGAGAGATTACAAGAGGAGAAGTTAATCAAAACAATACAACAACATTCTTTTGCATATGCATGGGAATACACTGAAATGAAAGGTATTAGTCCTAAGACTTGTATACATCACATATACATTGAGGAAAATTGTAAACCTATCAAACAACCTCAAAGAAGGATGAATCCAAATCTTAGGGAAATTGTGAAGGAAGAGTTACAAAAATTGTTGAATGTGAACTTCATTTACCCAATTTTAGACAGTCAGTGGGTTTCCCCTTTAGTGATTATGCCAAAAAAGAATGGTAAATGGAGGGTATGCATTGATTATCAAGAATTGAATAAAGCTACCCTGAAAGATCATTTTCCTTTACCCTTTATAGATCAAGTATTGGATACATTAGCAGGTAAAAAGTATTTCTCATTCTTGGATGGTTTTAGTGGTTACAATCAGATTCAGGTAACACCTGAAGATCAAGATAATACCACATTCACTTGTCCATGGGGGACTTATTCTTACTGATTACTTCCTTTTGGATTATGCAATGCACCTGCAACATTCCAAAGGGTAGTACTAGGAATTTTTTTTGATCTAATACATGATTGTGTAGAGGTGTACATGGATGAATTTACAGTTTATGGGAATACATTTGAAGAAGCTTTTGAAAATTTGGAAAAGGTTCTTAAAAGATGTGAGGAAGCAAAACTTTCACTTAGTCATGAAAAATGTTTTATGATGTTTACATAAGGAATTATTTTAGGACATCACATTTCAGAAGATGGAATTAAAGTTGATAAATCTAAAGTTGAAGTCATCTCCAAACTATCAATTTCGAGTTGTTAAAAGTATGTTAGAATTTTTCTAGGATTCATAGGATATTATAGAAGATTTATAGAAAATTTCACTAAAATAACATCCCCAATTTTCAAGTTACTTACCAAAGATTGTGAATTCAGTTGGAATCCTGATTGCCAGTTGGAATTTGAAACTTTAAAAGAAAAAAATTCTAAAGCACCCATCTTAAGAGGTCCAAATTGGAAATTACCTTTTCACATTTCAACAGATGCTTCAAATACAGCTCTGGGAGCTGTATTAGGACAAAAGTATTTGATCCCCTATGAAATATATTACACAAGCAAGAATTTGACTCCCATAGAGTTAAATTACACTTTAGCTGAAAATGAATTCTTAGCTTTTGTTCATTCTATCAACAAATTCAGAAATTATATCACACACTATGAAACCTTTTTTAATACAGACCACTCTGCAATTAGATACTTAAAGAATAAATCTATTACTAATGGCAGAGTTACAGGATGGTTATTACTCCTGCAAGAGTTCAACATCACTATTCTAGACCGACCTGGAAAACAAAACACAATTGCTGATTTCTTGTCTAGAATTCAAAATATCAAAGATGACACTCCAGTCGAGGATAAATTTCCTGATGAATATCTTTTTGCAATAACTACTCAAACTCCTTGGTTTGCAGATATTCCTAATTAATTAGTCACAGGAAAATTACGTTCACATTTTTTTCCTAGGGAGAAAAGAAAAATTGTTCAAATAAGTGCTAGATACTTATGGATTACTAATGAACTGTATAAAACAGGTCCAAATCTCATTATCAAAAGATGTGTTCGAGAAGATGAAATGCCTGAAATTTTTAAGGCATGTCATGATGAACCTTGTGGTGGAAACTTTACTGACAAGAGGACAACCTATAAAATCCTTCATCTAGGATATTATTGGCCATCCATCTTTAGAGATGCCAAAGAATATGTCAAAAGGTGTGACAACTTCCAAAGGGTATGGAAACCTACTCCTTTAGATGAAATTCCATTACAACCTCAGGTACTCATTGAACCTTTTGAAAAATGGGCCTTGAATTTTGTTGGACCAATCAATCCACCATATAAAAAAAATAAATATATTTTGGTATGTATTGATCATGTCACTAAATGGGTAGAGGCTAAAGCATTACCTTTTGCTAATGAAAGTTCTATAGTTAATTTTATTTTTGAGGACATCTTCACTCGTTTTGGTGTTCCAAGAGAAATTGTGACAAATGAGAGATTCCATTTTACATCTAAGTTAGTGAAAAGGCTCGTGGAATATTACAAGATCAAGCATAAAAAGTATACTCCTTATCATATGTTAGCCATCTCTAAATTATGTTATATCTCATGATGGATAAATTAGTCTTCAGTTTTCAAGAAACAAAATTTCGTGAAAATATTGTGAGTTCTTGAAATCTCACTCTGTTCATTATCCATAAGAAATTATTTCACTGGTAAACTTCACTTAACCCTTCCAAGTTATCCCGTTGATTCAAATAAAATTTGTTTTCAAGCCCCTCTTCTACCATTCCACCTTCATAAATTCCTTCAAAAATCCCTCCATTTCACTCATTATTTCACCTATCCTAACAACCATTTCTTCCTTTCTAAAAGGCCCCTTTTCCCCTTTACCTTTATTCATTTCCCCCAAGAACCCTTTAAACCTTATAAAACCCCTTTATATGGTTTTAATCACCCTTTTTAATCCTATTAGAACCTCTAACAAATCTAAAAAACCCACTTTTTAGGCCTTTTTCCGACCCCTTCTTAAAAGTTAGGCCTTAAGCCCCCGTGGGTTTAGGCCCTCAACCCCTTTCTCTATGTGACCGAGGCCCAAAACCAGGGACTAAGCCCAGAAAATACCTTTTAAGCCCTTGGTCCTTTCCTTTCTTCGTAAAACATTTCCATGCCTTATCTAACTCCCTTCCTTGTTATTTCATTCCTCTGTGCCATATATTCCCCTTGATGAATCTCAACCATCGATCCTGATGATCCAACAATGATCTCTTCCCCCTCATCATCCTTTATTTTGACAAACCTCTTTTCCGCTACCCCCATATTAAATCTCCTCTGTTGATCTTGCAGATCCAACGATCAAAATTCTTCCCAACGCATCAACCCTGCCTGATAAATATTTCACCTCTCGACAGTTTAGCTGACATCACCTCCCGATCCCACCTATCCCCACTTCTCCTCTGGCTGAGCACTTTGTCCCATCACGCTCCCTCTTCGCCGTTGATCTGGCTCCCCTAGATCTGACGACCCATAACTGATATCGCGCCCATTTCACCAAAACCTTTTAACGCGTATTTTCAACGCGAAAAAAGTGGTTTTGGGTTGAACACGTGTCAGCGCCTGTATGGTATCACATTCGAAAGAACCGAAACCGCTAACCACCTAATCCTTGTGCGAATACCGCCCTAGTTTCCTTCAAAAGCTTCTTTCCTCATTTTCGCTTCGATGTTTGAATTTATTTCCGTTTCTTCATGATTCCTCCATGAAAACCCTCCTCTACATAATTTCCTTCCTCTGCATCGCTGCATAACCCATCCCCGAGCCTCTGTTAGTAGTAAAATCCACAAACGTAGGTTTTTATAATGGTTTTATGTTTTAAGTTGCAGGTTTAATGGCGACCAATTATGCAGGTCATCCCACAGCCAAAGACACAGTGGCAAAGCCTAGGATGATGATCCCAACAGCTAGATAAATGCAAAAGGGACCCAGGGTTTGGTTACCAAGGTTTGATCAATGTCTCATCACCATTGGCTAAATGAAGCCCTCTAGTGCATAGAAGCCACCTGTACAAAAGAAAACACAGAAGAACAGTGAAGATTAAAATTAAAGAAGATAAAGGTTAAGGTCAAAGGCAAGAAAATAAGGACTTAACCAACGGTTTACAAAGATAAAGCACAATTAAAGAAAAACCAATCAGTAAAGGCCTAAAAGCCAAATCAAAGGCCTAATCAGAGTTAAATCCACCAAACAGACAGATCAGCAAGAAGGAATGCTTCGAATGACACATCCACAGAAGCAATTACTCCTCCAAAGGATTAAAATGCCACCTGCCAGCCTATTTTCCCCTAAGATACAAAAATTTATTACAAGACAGAGATATTTTTTAAAGACAGCTCAGAATTTATTTCCAACCTACCTAAAAAAGCCTAAAAGTCAACAAAAACAACTAAGTAGTTCGAAAGAGTTAATATTGTGCAGAGTTATACTTAAATACATTTTGACTTGGGCATTGCATGGTCTTAAAGGTCAAAAACATTAAACTATGTCATTTATGAAAAATTAGAGACTCTTTCTTTAACTCCACCTCCTCATTAATCTATAAATATTGTATGAGGAGCTCATTTTTATTGTTGGTTGGATTATCATTGAAGTGTAAGATAGTTACTGAAGCTGTTGAAGTGATGTTGAGTAGTTGAAGAACACTAGGCTGAGAAGAGAAGTTTTGAGCTGTAAAGACCTGTTGGACTTGAAGTATGTAACTGGTTTTAACATCAATAATACAAGCTAATTCATGGGATCCTGGTCTATATTAATGGTGATGTTATTTCTCATTGTTTTTGTCTTTCCTTATTTTTTACATGCTGCCCATTTTCTTTGATAAAGAACATAAAATCTAGAGTAGGATTTACTGAAAAGTACCCTATTTTTGTCTGAAAGCTTTATCTTTATGTTTTCTTCTGCTAAGGTATGTTTAGAGGATTCTTAATTTCCCTCTAGGTTTATCTAGCTTGTTGTTTTGAGAATGATTTAATAGAGTATAACTAGTGAAGAAATGTTGGTGAGCCCATGTCTTTCTGAGTACAACTTGAGATATTGTTTTTGAATGCTCTTTTCAAGGTTTTATAAGTAGAGTTAACCCAATGAAGTCTATGGTTTTCCATGTACTATGGCTAGTCTTTAACAATTTCCTTGAAAGATCCCTAAAGAGTATGCCAAAAGTAGGCTAGATTCATAGTTTCTGTCTGATCTTAGGCTATTTTCCTTGTTCTCTTATATGTTTTCTCCTTTCTGAAAGTAGTCTTAGGATTACTAGATTGTTGTCTGAAAAGTGTGCTTTAATAAAATTTTGTCCAACGAAGTCTATGGTTTGCCCTGTCCTTTGGCTTGCTTCAAACAGTTACTTTGAAAGGCTTTCCTTGTTTTAGTGAAGTTAATATATGCTTAATTGGTTGTTATCTTTGATTCTTTCACAATATCTTAAATTTTTCATATCACAATTCAATCCTAAAGATCCTTTGATATAAATGACTTTCCCTATGGAAACCCTTTAAGAGTTGTTGTAAAATTATATACTTTTGTGACTCCATAGCCCAATGGGTTAATACTGTTTCATGACCTATCTTTTCAGCCGAAACATTCTTCAATATGATCTAACCTTCACCCTTCAACTAACCTCTTCAGTTAATGATATCCATCCTAACCAAACAAAAAAGCAAGTTCCTAAGAGCTTCATAACTAGCCTAATATCATAAATATAGCATAAAGATATATCCTTTGAAAACACTTAATAGAGAGATCCCTCTCTGAATCTAGGAAGGCTAGGTCATAGGATTCCAAAGTGGTTCTGATGTGGCCCCCTGCAGCGTTTATTCTTTCCATTCTTGTAAATCACAGGGAGCCAACATAGTGGCGACCATACTGGGGAAACTGAGTAATAGATAACTTCACAACTCAGAAAACCTCTTTCTTAAAAATGACTCAAGTGTCTGCCAAGAGTGGTTTCTAATTTTTGATGGTGGACAACAACCGTCCTAAAAAACAAGTAAAAATATTCCACCTGGTGACTCCACTAGTTTCCAGTAGGCCTGTTGATTCCCCTTGCTTTTCCATAGACTCCACTGGGAAACTTATGTCATCATTAAAACATCATTAAAACCCAGTTAAGAGAAATTTTTGGATTTAAGTTCTCTTGCATAGATTAGTTTGCCTTCAAATACTGTCATACTTGGCTAAATTTTTCTTATCTTTGGGTCTAAATCCTGGCTTCCAAAAGAATCCATACTAGATCCCATCCTAACCCAAACCCTCCTACAATAGTTGATAATCCAAGAAGCATTCTTAGGAAATATCCTACATCTAAGAACCCAACTATTGTCAGACCAATTAACAGAGCAAGTTTAGTTCCTGAAAACCTTACAACTCTACAAGATACCCAGGTTGACTTACCTTTCATAAGAAACCTATCTAGAACTAAGTCACAAAGTGGTATAGATCAGATAGACTTTGAGCTTGTAAGTTCACAGCACAATAGCAGTAGAGAAACCTCCCCATCCACTCCACCTGATCTTCATTTCATTCATAAATTTGGTTTCTCTCATCCTAAATCTACTCAAAAATCCCTTTCTGATCCAAGTACTTCTGTTTCACTCACTCACACATCCACAGTTCAAACCACTCCACTTCATCATATACCTCCTGTCACAAATCCTCCTCTTGTAAACCCCCCATTTCTCCTACAACTTCATATCATGGCAACATGGTATGCTCCTCTAGTCCTTCATTTGCCTTTAGTTATCCTACCACAAGACTATCAGTCCAATATTCCATTATATGATGCTATTAGTTCTGCTACAGCTCAGAAACATGTGGATAGAATGAATGATTACTTTGGCAGACAAGAAATAGATGATGAGACTGTAAAGCTTAGGATGTTTGCTCAAAGTTTAGGGGGAGAAGCAAGAAAATGGTTCAAAGGCTTAACCCCTAACAGCATCAATGGCATCCCCTCTTTTCATCAATTATTCCTGAAAAAATGGGAAGTCAGAAGAAACCCCCTTCAAATCCTGTCAGAATACAATGATCTTAAAATAAATACTGGAGAGAGTGTCCAATATTATTACACTAGATTCAATAGTATTTATAATGTGCTCCCTCCACAAATAAAACCCCCACAAGGCTTAGCCTTAATAAATTTTCTTGAAGGATTTGACCCATATATGTGTTATCAATTAAGGGAGAGAGAACCCCTTACATTAGAAGACATGCAAAAAGGGGTAGTAAGTGTAGAAGCTAACCTTAATGCCAGAAGGGCTAGATTGAAAGTAGAGAAAAAGGTTACCTACAAAGATGAAGCTGGATCTTCCACATCAAATTCCAAAATTGATAATTTGGTCAGAACCATAGAGATGATGATGGAAAGAATAAACATAAATGAGAGAGCTTACCCTAAAGAAAACCAAACAGCTGCTCAAAACAAAAATTAGAATCAGAACTTTAGAATCAATCCCCCTCAAATTAGACAAAGAGGCCCTAATCAACAAGTTAAACCTCCTTTCCAACAGAATTATGCTGATGAGGATGAGGGAGTGATTGAAGAAACAGAGGGAAATCACATAAACATGTTGGGAACAAATGATGAGGATAATGTCTTCCTCACTGGGAAAGAACAAGTCATATACGCACCTTATGAAGAAGAGAGGCTAGAGTCTGCAGACTACCAACAAGGCTTTGAGAATGCTATAATATAAGTACATAAACAATATGAATTAAGGAATAAAAAGAACCCAAAAATTCCCAAGAAAAGGGCCTTTGAAATCTCTACTAAAAACAACCCTGTAAACATTTCCAAAAACCCAACAGAAAACCATAAAACAATGGCTGAAAGTTCTGATCAAAACAAGGGAAAAAACACCCAAATTCATGACAAACATAGTAGAGCCCTAGTAGCACTAGCACCTCAGCTAATGCTCCTGAAAAAACCATTTTTACTGCTATAAAAAATAAAAACCAGCAAGATGATTTTGCTGAGAAAATAGTGAATAAAAAGGTTGAATTTAACATTTCCAAAACTCAAACTCCTTTTAGCATAGAGAGTGAAATTGCCAAGATAAAAATCTCTATCCCTCTCACTGAGTTAGTCACTCAAGATGTATATAGGTCCTAATTTTTAAAATCATTGAACATAGGAGATCACAATGACTCTATCAACTTAAATGATGATAAACCTGAGCTTTTGTTTGGACCAAAAATTGAAGGAAAATTTCAAGAAGGTGGAGTTCCTCCATTTTATGTCAACTTAAACATCCATGATAACATTCTACACAATGCCATGCTTAACTCAGGAGCATCACATAACCTCATGCCCAAAGTAATAATGGAGATATTAGGCCTTGAGGTAACCAGGCCTTATAAATATGTATACTCCTTTGATTCTAGCAGAGTTAAATGCCTAGGCCTAATAAAAGATCTCTGTGTCAATTTAGCACAAATCCCAGCCAAAAGCTTAGTAATGGACATTGTTGTGGCTGATATAGCCCCCAAATATGGCATGCTTCTTTCAAGATCTTGGGGTGCTAAGTTGCAAGGCATAATGCAAATGGATATGACTTATGCCACTATCCTTGTCTTCAGTCAACATAGAAGACTTTATAGGGAAACACACATGAAATACATGGTGAGTAGCCAAGAAAGACCAGAAAAATATCCTCGTTATTCTATACATACTGACCTTGACTCATTCATTCTTTACAATGATGAGAATCCTAAGGAGCAAGGATTAGAAAATGAAACATCCACCAACATAGTGTAGCCATAGAACCAGAGGAAGGGAAAGAAAAATAATCCAAACAATTTGCTAAATTAGAAAATCATAGCAAACAAAATGAAGGTCTTGAGCATCAAAAAAGTCATCAACATAGTGCCAACCATGATAATCAAAGAGAAATTCCTCAACACATTGAAAACCTTGAGGAAAAAGACAAGAGTAAACATAGTGAAGACCCTAAAAAAGAACATAGCGATGATCAAGATAAACATAGTAGAGAGGAAATTAATGATGAATCTGAAACCAATCCTCTATGGAGCATGAGTTTTGATGGGTCTTGTACTAAAACTGGTGCAGGGGCAGACATATGGGTACACAACACTAAGAATAATCATGCCAAAGGTCATTCATACAAATTAAACTTTCATTGCACCAACAACTTAGCATAATATGAAGCACTTCTCTTAGGAATACACTTGCTAAAAAAACTAGGAGCCAAGAGGATAACAGTTCATGGAGATTCAGAATTGATAATTAGGCAAGTAAATGGGGAATATACTGCTATACATCCCAAACTGAGAGCCTATAGAGATGATGCCATGGACCTATTAAAATAATTTGCTGAATTCCAACTTAATTTTGTCCCTAGAAACAAAAATATTCTTGCCAATGGATTAGCCTTTGCTGCTAGTACATGTATGAAACCTTATGAAAGAAAACAATACATAGTTCAAGTCAAATATATACCAGCAGTCGCAGACAATGAAAAATACTGGCAAGTTTTTGAAGGAGATAAACAAATAGAAGACTTCCTATAGTCCAGAAATGAATTTGAAATGCCAAACTCAGATTCAGAGTATGAGTAAGATTGTCCTACTGAGGAAAAATCACTCTTTAAAGAAGAATAAACCCCTGAGATTTCTAATATAAATCTATTAACCAAATAATCCAAACATAAAACAGAAAACTACACAAATTTAGAAAAAAAAAGATCTAGAATTGCTGCAATCTACAACTGAAAGCTTGCCAAAAGGACTGGTTCCTTTAGAAGAATTGTTTGACTTTAATGATGTTGCAAAAAGGCCAAAAATAGAACCTACTGAAGCTGAAGTAGAAGAGTACAATATAGGCATGAAAAAAAGCCTAAAATGATCAAATTATCCAAAACACTGCCAACTCACATCAAAATGAAATAGATTGAGTTGTTTAGAGAATTTTTTGATGTGTTTTCTTGGAGTTATGAAGATTTAAAATCATATGACACAAAAATAATTCAGCATAAGATACCCCTCAAAGAAAACCAAAAACCTTATAGTAAAAAATTGCCCAGAATAAACCCTGTTAAATTACCTCTGGTTGAGAAAGAAATTAGAAAAATGAATGATGCTGGAATTATTGTCCCTATGAGATACTCAGAATGGGTATCTAATCTTGTATATGTTATGAAAAAAATAGGAGAAATAAGGCTTTGTATAGACTTCAAAAAATTAAACAAGGCCTCATTAAAGGACAACTATCCCTTACCCAAAATGGATCATATTTTACAAAGGGTGGTAGGTTCTAGAAGAATTTCTTTGCTAGACAGCTTTTCAGGATATAACCAAGTATTGGTACACCTTGATGATCAACTTAAAACAACCTTCACCACACCTTGGGGCATTTTCATGTATGTGAAAATGCCTTTTGGTTTAATGAATGTTGGTGCCACATTCTAGAGAGCCATGGATATTGCATTCTCAGAAGAAATAGGCTACTTCATTTTGATTTACTTAGATGACATAACTATCTATTCCAAAACAGATGAAGAACACCTAATACACCTAAGAAAAGTCTTTGAGAAATGCATAAAATATGGTTTATCCTTAAATCCCAAGAAAACATTGTTTGGTCTCCAAGAAGGTAAAATTCTTGGTCACATCATATCTGAAGAGGGAATAAAGATATACCCAAACAAAATTGAGGGTATACTGCAAATCAACCATCCTAGGAACATCAAGGAACTTCAATCTTTCATTGGGAAGATTAATTTCTTGAGAAGGTTCATACCCAACCTAGCTGAACTCCTCAGAAACATAACGAACATGCTTAAAAGAGAAGAAGGAGTTAAATGGAACTTAGAAGCAAAGAAATAATTTGAGTTGGTAAAAAAAGCACTTACCCAAACACCAGTTCTCATCAGTCCTGATTTTACAAAAGATTTCTTCATATTTTCATTTGCATCAGAACACACAATGGCTACTATCCTCTTATAGAAAAACATAAAGGGACAAGAGCAGCCTATTGAATTTTTCAGCAAGGCATTAAGAGATGCACCTTTGAAGTATAATATAATGGAAAAACAAGCCTTTGCCTTGGTGAAAGCCTTAAAAGACTTCAGATTTTACATTTTACACTCACACATTATAGCATTTGTGCCTCATTCAGTGGTAAAAGACATCTTGACACAAGATCCTGATGGGAAAAGAGGAAAGTGGATTGCTGTAATACTATAATATGACTTGGAAATCAAGCCCACTAAGCTCATCAAAGGTCAAGGACTAGCAAGACTTATGGTTGAATCCAACTTTCAAGCTCTTGATATAAACATGTTTAATGCATTAGATGAACAGGAGGAGTTGGCAGCTCCACTTATTGAAGATCATTTTCTGAATTCATCTTGGTATGCTAATATTTTATATGTGCTACTTAATCTTAATGTTCCTCCTGGTTTGTTTAAAAAAAAGGCAAGGTTTTTAAAGTTAAAGGCTGTAAATTACTGCATTTTAGATAATTTTTTATATTGGAAAAATCCTAGTGGATTATTGCTTAAATGTTTGCCTAATAATGATGTAGATAAGATCAAGCATGAGTTCCATAAAGGAGAATGTGGAGGCCACCTCTATTGGGAAACTACTATGAAACAAATCCTTAGAGCTAGCTATTACTGGCCCACCCTCTTTCAGGATATCCACAAAATAGTCATTGCCTGTCATAAATGTCAAATATTTGAAGGCAAAAGAAAATTTCTTCCCTTATCTCTGCAACCAATCACTATTGAAGCTCCTTTTCAATAGTGGGGTCTAGACTTCATTGGGGAAATCCATCCTACCTCATATTCCCAACAAAAATGGATCCTCACAGCTAATGATTACTTTACCAAATGGATAGAAGCCATCCCTTCTAGGAATGCCACAGACTCAGTCATAATTTCATTCCTTAAAAATCATATCATGTCTAGATTTGGTTGTCCTAGGAAAATTATCACTGACAATGCTGTTGCATTTGGATGCAAAAAGATGGTTGATTTCTGTCACAAATATCAGATTACATTGGGCCATTCCACAACTTATTACCCTCAAGGTAATGGGTTGGAAAAATACTCAAACAAGAGTTTGGTAAACATAATAAAGAAATTACTGGAGGAGAATAATAAATCATGGCACAATAAGCTAGTACATGCAATTTGGGCAGATAGGTTGATAGTCAAAAATTCAATTGGAATGTCCCCTTATCAGCTAGTTTATGGAACAGATGCAATATTTCCAACCAGTCTGGGAGTGCCAGTCATGAAGTTGATCCAAGAAGTACAATCTGAAGAAGATGATATGATCAAGAGAATAAACCAGACTGTACAGTTGCAGCAAACCAGAGAGGAGGTTTACAAAAGAGCACAACAAGTACAAGAAAACATCAAGAAGCTGTTTGATAAAAGAACAAAAGCAAGTGATTTTAAAATTGGTGACAAAGTGTTAAATGGGATTCTAGGAAAGAAGATAAGGGCAAACATGGAAAGTTTGAAAATTTATGGAAAGGCCCTTATCTCATTCAATCTGCTATAGGAAACAATGCATTTTTTCTTCAAGAGATGGATGGAGTTGAACTTTTTGGAGGTCCTGTCAATGGCAGGATGCTGAAACATTATTTTTGTTAGAATCTTTGTTCAAAGCTTTTAATTCATTGTAAATAACATAGCTTGAAAGAAAGTTTGAAAAATACAAAAAACACTAGAAAAAGAGAAAAGAGGGCAGATAAAAAGAAGACAGATATAGCCCCATACCAAAAAAGAGGAAAAATCTGAAAGTGTGCAAGTCTAAATGGCACTACTTGAAAAACGAATTTTTATTTAGTCATACAGCCTAATCAAGACTAAGTAAATTTAAATTTATGCTGATAGATTAGTGAAAATAGATTTGCCAAACAATGTAATCTTGGCTTATCAGTATAAAATATTAGGATAGAGAAAGAAATGGCTCCAAGAAGATCGAAACTTGAGCCAAAGAAAGAAAGAAGGATGCTTGGAAAATTTCATATCTCAAATCCTTTAAAATTTTGTTTTTAATTTTATACAAATAAATTCTATGTGCAGCTTGTACATAATACCATAGTCCCCATAGCAAATCAAACTGTCGAATCCTAATTTGACTGTGTTTTAAATTCCTTGTTTTAGAAGATAGAAAATAAAATCTTTCAAACAACTCAATCTTGATAGACAATTAGAATAGGTAGAGAAATAATGAGTTCAACTGTCTAATCTGAACTCATGGAAGATATAAGGGTAGAAATAGATTAGTTTCCTTCTTTCAAATAAAAGAATAAAATGATGTTGAAAGGGTTTTCAAGTCCAAATGCACCCACTGAAAAAAGAAAAAATGTTAGGACAAGTAGGTTGTGTAGGTAGAAGTATGGGAGGAAAATCATCTTGTTATAATTCTACAGATCATCTTTTTGAGCAGCATGATCATCAAAGAAAAGGAGATTGTCAAAGTGCAGCAAAACACAAGGCACTGGTCTACTTTCTAGAGATTTGATCTCTAAGGTTCTTGACACCTCCAAGGAGCTTCCCTCCCCAAGTGGAGCCACTGTTAGCCATCTATAAATTCTGTTATATCTCATGATGGCTAAATTAGTCTTCATTTTTCAAGAAACATAATTTTGTGAAAATATTGTGAGTTATTTAAATCTCACTCTGTTCATTATCCATAAGAAATCATTTCACTGATAAACTTCACATAACCCTTCCAAGTTATCTTGCTAATTCAAATAAAAGTTGTTTTCAAGCCCCTCTTCTACCATTCCACCTTCATAAATTCCTTCAAAAATCCCGCCATTTCACTCATTATTTCACCTATCCTAACAACCATTTATTCCTTTCTAAAAGGGCCCCTTTTCCCCTTTAACTTTCTTCATTCCCCCCAAGAACCCTTTAAACCTTATAAAACCCCTTTATATGGTTTTAATCACCCTTTTTTTTATCTTATCGGAACCTCTAACAAATCTAAAAAACCCACTTTCTAGGCCTCTTTCCGACCCCTTTTTAAAATTTAGGCCTTAAGCCCCTACAGGCTTAAGCCCTCAGCCCCTTTCTCTATGTGACCGAGGCTCGAAACCAGGGACTAAGCCTAGAAAATCCCTTTTAAGCCCTTGTCCTTTCCTTTCTCCGTAAAACCTTTCCATGCCTTATCTAACCCCCTTCCTTGTTATTTCATTCCTTTGTGCCATATATTCTCCTTGATGAATCTCAACCATCGATCCCGATGATCCAACGGTGATCGCTTCCCCCCTCATCATCCTTTCTATCGAAAAAAATCTTTTCCGCTTCCCCCATATTAAAGCTCCTCCATTGATCTTGCGGATCCAACGATCCACATTCTTCCCAACGCATCAACCCCGCCCGATAAACATTTCACCTCCCGACAGTTTAGCTGACGTCACCTCCTGGTCCCACCTATCCCCACTTCTCCTCTAGCCGAGCACTTTTTCCCATCACGCTCCCTCTCCGCCGTTGATCTGGCTCCCCCAGATCTGACGACCCAAAACTGATTTCGCGCCCATTTCACCAAAAAAATTTAACGTGCATTTTCAATGCGAAAAAAGTGGTTTTGGGTTGAACACATGTCAGCGCCTGTATGGTATCACGTTCGAAAGAACTGAAACCACTAACCACCTAATCCTTGTGCGAATACCACCCTAGTTTCCGCCCAAAACTGCTTTCCTCATTTTCATGCCGATGTTTGAATTTATTTGTGTTTCTTCATGATTCTACCATTAAAACCCTCCTCTACATAATTCCCTTCCTCTGCATCGCTCCATAACCACTCCTCAAGCCTTTGTTAGCAGTCAAATCCAAAAACGCAGGTTTTTATAATGGTTTTATGTTTTAAGTTGCAGGTTTAATGGCGTCCAATTATGCAGGTCATCCCACAGCCAAAGACATAGTGGCAAAGCCTAGGATGACAATCCCAACAGCTAGATAAATGAAAAAGGGGACCCAGGGTTCAAGTTCCAAGGTTTAATTAATGTCTCATGAGCATTGGCTAAATGAATCCCTCCAGCACATGGAAGCCACCTGTACAAAAGAAAACACAAAAGAACAGTGAAGATTAAAATTAAAGAAGATAAACGTTAAAGTCAAAGGCAAGAAAATCAAGGACTTAACCAACAGTTTACAAAGATAAAGCAAAATTAAATAAAAAATAGTCAATAAAGGCCTAAAAGCCAAATCAAAGGCCTAATCAGAGTTAAAGCCACCAAACAGACAGATCAACAAGAAGGAATGCTTCGAATGACACATCCACAGAAGAAATTACTCCTCCAAAGGATTAAAATTCCACCTGCCAGCCTATTTTCCCCTTAGATACACAAATTTATTACAAGATAGAGATATTTTGTAAAGACAACTTAGAAGTTATTGCCAGCCTACCTAAAAATTCCTAAAAGTCAACAAAAGAAACTAAGTAGTTCGAAAGAGTTAATATTATGCAGAGTTAAGAGTTAATATTATGCAGAGTTAGACTTAAATACATTTTGCCTTGGGCCTTGCATGGTCTTAAAGGTAAAAAACATTAAACTCTGTCATTTATGAACATTAGAGACCCTTTCTTTCACTCCACCTCCTCATTAATATATAAATATGGCATGAGGAGCTCATTGTTATTGTTGGTTGGATTATGATTGAAGTGTAAGATAGTTGCTGAAGTTGTTGAAGTACTGTTGAGTAGTTGAAGAACACTAGGATGAGAAGAGAAGTTTTGGGCTGTAAAGACCTGTTGGACTTGAAGTATGTAACTGGTTTGAACATCAATAATACAAGATGATTCATGGGATCCTGGTCTATGTTAATGGTGATGTTATTTCTCACTGTTTTTGTCTTTCCTTATGTTTTACATGCTGTCCATTTTCTTTGATAAAGAACAAAAAATTTAGAGTAGGATTTAATGAAAAGTACCTTATTTCTATCTGAAAGCTTTATCTTTATGTTTTATTTTGCTAAGTTATGTTTAGAGGATGCTTAATTTCCCTATAGGTTTATCCAGCTTGTTGTTTTGAGAATTATTCAATAGAGTATAACCAGTGAAGAAATGTTGGTGAGCCCATGTCTTTCTGAGTACAACTTGAGATATTGTTTTTGAATGCTCTTTTCAAGGTTTGATAAGTAGAGTTAATCCAGGGAAGTCTATGGTTTGCCCTGTCCTCCAGCTAGTCTTTAACAGTTGCCTTGAAAGATCCATAGAGAGTATGTCAAAAGCAGGCTAGATTCACATTTTCTATCTGATCTTAGGCTATTTTCCCTGTTCTCTTATATGTTTTCTCCTTTCTAAAATTAGTCTTAAGATTACTGGATTGTTTTCTGAAAAGTGTGCTTTAATAAAAATTTTTCCAAAGAAGTCTATGGTTTTCCCTCTCCTTTGGCTTGCTTCAAACAGTTACTTTTAAAGGCTTTTCTTGTTTTAGTGAAGTTAATATATAATTAATTGGTTGTTAGCTTTGATTCTTTCACAATATCTTAAATGTTTCATATCACAATTAAATCCTAAAGATCCTTTGATATAGATGACTTTCCCTATGGAAAACCTTGAAGAGTTGTTGTAAAATTAAATACTTTTGTGACTCCATAGCCCAATGGGTTAATACTGTTTCATGACCTATTTTTTTAGCTGAAACATTCTTCAATCTGATCTCACCTTCACCCTTCAACTGACCTCTTCAGTTAATGATATCTATCCCAACCAAATAAACAAACAAGTTCCTAAGATCTTCATAACTAGACTAATATCATAAATAAAGCATAAAGATATATCCTTTGAAAACACTTAATAGAGAGATCCCTCTCTGAATCTAGGAAGGCTAGATCCTATGATTCCAAAGTGGTTCTGATGTGGCCCCCTGCAGCGTTTATTCTTGCCATTCTTGTAAATCATAGGGAGCCAACATCATGCACAAGCAAATGGTCAAGTAGAGTCTACCAATAAAGTGATTGAAGGAATTCTCACTAAGACTGTACATCTACACAGAAGAGATTGGGCAGAAAGGCTTCTTGATGCCTTATAGGCCTATAGAAATACATGGAGAGGAATACAACCGAACATACTTCCTATGAACTTGTTTATGGAAAGAAAGTACCCTTCCCTATAGAGTTCCAGATTTGAATGTTCAAGATGGCAGACCAATTGGGACTTGATTTATTAGAAGCACAAAAACATAGATTAGAGAAACTCAATGAGCTTGATGAAATCAGGCAAGATGTAGTTCAAAGAACCAATCTAGTCTAGCAGCAAAGGGCTAAATGGCATGATAAATATATCAAGGAGAAGAATTTTCAAATAGGTAATTGGGAACTTTTGTTCGATTCAAAATTCAAATATTTTCAAGGAAAGTTTCAGACTCATTGGCTTGGGCCATATGAGATTGAAAAATTATTTGATAATGGAGCAGTCAAGATAAGGACAATTGATGAATAAAATGTACATCTTCTTATGAATGGTCATTTGTCAAAAGTATATCATAATCCAATTTCAAGAGAAGAGTTTATCAAGATTTTCTAAGATAATACTGATATGAAGTTAGTGAAGAAGAATTATTCTTCTTCACTAACTTAGTTTTTATTTTTCCTATATATATATGTAATAATAACAATAATAAATAAAGTGTATAAGTATGAAAACCAATCAATGATTGGCATACTTATATAGAAAATACAGGGTGAAAATCAGATATTTCTGACATCCTATATTTTCCATTTCTTTTCTGCAATAAATAGTAACACAAGAACTACATTCATATTCCATCTTTGCAGCTCATAATCTGCAAATTCATTCCATTTTCACAGACATATTCCACTTTCATTCCATTACACAGTCATATTCCACTTTCATTCCATTTTCACAGTCATATTCCAATTTCATTCCATTTTACAGTCATATTCCACTTACATTCCATTCCACGTCTATACTTCATTGTTTTTAAAGCTCAAATTCTCCATTTGATCACATACTACAACTGACTACATTCTGCAGCTGATTTCATTCTGCAGCTAACTACATTATGTAGATGATTCCATTCTGCAGCTGATTCTATTCTACAACCACATTCCATTTCATTCAGCAACTCTTACACATTTGTACAACCTACAAAAAAAATATGATGAATACAGGAAATTGAGGGACTACATTTTGAAGACCAACATGCTAAAATGTACCTGAAGAATCAACACCAAAGGAACAACAACAAAAAAGTTATTCTAAAGGTAAAGTTGCAAAAATTTATTTTAATAGCAAGGAAAACACATTAGCATGTATAATATGGATGGTCATATGCTCCCTTAACAGATCACCATTTTATTTGATTGTGATTTTCGTCATACCACAGATCAGGCACATCCTTTGCATTATGTTTCATAATGGTCCACAATAGACTCTCCCATTTATGATTAATGGTAATGACATGTTGACGTGACATATCCATCTACATTTCTTCAAAACCCTAATCCATACCACTTATTTATTCCTAAAAACACTCGATGGATTTCATCAGATATGTAGTCCAATTCATTTCATAAATAGAGAAGGATAATTATGAAGGTTGAGAACTCTTCATAATAGAAGGCATGGGATTGATAGTCAGATCAGAACCGGTGGGAACAAAATATATGGAAGGATACCCTCAGATCAAGGAAATGTTGCAAAAAGCTGGATGGCTCAAATTCATAGAGAAATTCGATGGTTTTCACAAAGAGATCACAAAATATTTTACTTGGTATTTTGATGGAACATAAGTGGAAAGTGGATACATCAAGTTCATAGTTACTGAGAAATTCATGGCCGAAGCCACAAAACTTCCAAGGGTTGGAAAAAGGTGATTAAAAAATAAGGAGTTTCACGATGAATCATGGAAATTTATCCTAAAAAACCCAAGTATGGATGTCTCTATTTTCAGAAAAGGTATCCCCAGCTCAGCACTTAAAATAAATGGAGGAACATTCTCTTGGTTTTACAAAAATTTATCACTTGTGAAGGAAGGTTTGGTTGCATGTATGTCTATCATATTCAATTGTTAATGAATTTCCTAGAGAATGGTGAAATAAATCTTCCCTTATATCTACTGAATATATTAAAAAGGATGTCTAAAAACGTGTAGAAGAGAATACAATTTATAGATAACACCATGCACCATCATGGGTTGATAAAAATACTTGTTGAGTTTCATTTAAAAAGCATAGGAGATTCCTGGGAGAATTTTCTTATCAGAAACCATTTTCAAGAAGTACTAGAACAACCTAAAGAAGACAATGGTAGAAAGAGCAGAAGGAAGAAGACTGATACAAACATTGAAGACAGAACTGCATCTTCATTGTAGAAAAATGATGAAAATATCATCTCTGTAGAGTTGACACAAAACATAAATAAAAGTAAAGTCAAGACACGAGGTAATATAGGAAAGAGGAGTAAGGTTACAAGTGAGGAAAATGTAAATCCACTACAGTTGAGGAGGAGCTCCAGACTCCAAGGTTCGATAAAGAAAACACTACCAAAAGAGACAGAGTCTGTAAGTTTAGATGAAGAAACTCCAATACCATCTCCTGTCAATATTTCTCCTCCACACAGTCTTCAAAATTCTCTTATTCATAATTATGAAGGAAGCCCCAATAGAAAATCTCTAGGGATAGACACAGAAAAACAAGAAATATATGATTACATAGAGTCATTGGAGAAGTGAAATGCAATAGTGAATCCTATCAATCCACAAGAACCTCTAGTTTAAACTCTCAAACAAGAAATTTATGAACTAGAGATATTGAATAGGCATATTAAACAAGAGAATGAGGCCTTGAAGAAGCAGAACAAGTTGGAAGAGTTAATTAGTGACAATACCATTCTGCATTTAGGACTGTGGTAAAAAAAGAACAAGAAGTTGAAAAGAAATAACAAGTAACTATACAAGGCAGTCATTAATCTCAGATACAAGCTTCTGATGAGAAAGCCGAGAATGGAAATCACTTCAAAGAAAAGCAAAAGAAGGAAATTGGATATGTTAGCAGAAGTATCTGAACAAATGTAGAAGGAGAGGAGAATTCACATTTTTGGTAATTTTCATGAGGACATACATTAGTTGTTTTCCTTTGCACACTTTACTTGCTTTTCCAGATCATTAGAAATTAAGGTAAAATTAGTTGCTTAATATCATCTCAACAAGGTGACACTTATACTGAATGCTGGAGTAATTAAACATACATTATTTGTTGTCTTTTTCTGCTTTTACTTAGAATAGCATTGCAATTTAAATTTTAGTTATAAGATTTATCCATGGAATAGAAATAATGTTAAAGTAGAAGTCATTAGAATAGATACTCTATTTTTCAGATTAGCCAACATTCTTTGATTTATTTTTATGAAAATTAGTTTAACTTAGGAACACTTCCTTTTCTTCCTTCTTAAAATTCATTAGATTCATTTGATTCCTTTCATAGTTTTAGATTAACAGCCTTAGACATGAAGAACAAAACCCCCAAAACAACATAAAAATACATACAATGAAGTAAGAAGAAGGTTAACTAAGCACATACAGTGCACCACACTTCATGAGTTTACAAACCTCGGTTGATAATTTATGTAAGAAATTTAAGACATTAAATTTACTAAACAGGCTGCAAGATGACAGGTCTATGCCTAGGCTTAGAGTGCTAGTGTTTTCGCCCTAGTTAGGAATAAGATGCGTGGTTAAGAGAAATATGTTTTTCTTACTTTTTAGCAAAAAGGGACCAAAAAATGATTTTTTTTTTTTTTTTATATCTTTTTTGGTAGCGGGATGATGTGGATAGAGAGATACTGGACCACCCTCCACGATGAGGTGGCTCAAGACCCAAGTGTTCATGAGACTCTAACATGGTGGGGGTTGTTGAAGTTTCTTTATAAACCCATCCTAATATCCAAGGATAGGTTTTACGATTCCTGGTTCGCTATTGGGATTGAGAGTGGAAGATTATGGTAGTGAGATGAGTTAGGATGGCTGTATCATCTCTGTTAGATGTGTATTTTGTGACTGGTCTTCTACCTCGTAGGGAGGTATTGCCTTATCCACTATCACTTGGGGCGGTGAACATTCGACATTGGGCAGAGTAGGAGAAACATTGTGGATAAATGTATTAATGTTTTGACTATTGTGAATTTGACAGAGCGTATGACTCTATGGATGATTTTGTGCTTGGTGGGGCTGGCTTTGCCCCATAGAGTATCAGGGCCACATGTAACAGTTGTGCAGTAGTTGCTGGCAGGCCACTTCTTTGATTGGGCCCGTTTGGTTTATCGTGGTATGACATTCCAACTTGCATGGGTACAACGGGGGACAACTCAGACCTTATGCTATGCCATTATTCCATGTAGCATTATGTATGAGAGGATCATCATGTTATGACCCTTCATTGTGGTGTCGGTTGGTCCTCCAAGGGATCCTTGTATACGAAGGTGGGAGCTTGTTATACACTAAATGGAGGGGGCATTGTAGGGTGATATTGGAACAAAATTATGGAGGTTGGTTTGATTCCAACCCTCAAATAATATTAGAGTTTCCCTATCGTGGATTGGACTTCTATGGTGGCCCAAACATGGGTTTCCCTTCGGGTTATGCATGGGGTCTAGCAGGTATGATTATTTATATGTTCAACATTTGAGTATTATGTATGTTTTTTGTGTGATCACACTGATACCATGTTTCTTTACCTGCAGATGTAGGTACTGGTAGACAAACTCTAGCCTACCCTTTAAGAAAATATTCTCAACGAATGGGAGTTTGAAGGGTAGCATAGGCTCTACGAAGACTGCAAGATGACAGGCCTCTGCCTAGGCTTAGAATGGTAGTGTTGTCGCCCTAGTTAGAGATGGGTGGACCCTCGAAGGAAGGTACTAGTGCTGTGACAGCTGTAGATGTCTTGGTTTTTCTCGTGTAGCTAGGAGAGGGTAGAGACCCTGACTCGGAGGATGCCCACAGGGGGATTTGATGACTTGGAGGAGCTCACTATGGAGACATTAATGGCCTCTGAGTTGGCGCATCATCGAACGTAGCGTCGAGTTTCTTTTGTAGTGGCTATTGTTGCTCCTATCATAGCTCCTAGTGTGGATGTTAGTCAACAAGACCCAACTAGAGGGGCTTAGCCCTGGACTTATCATGAATATACTAGGGAAAGCACCCAATTATGAGGATGCTCCCTTATCTTTTTTTGATGACACATTTTTTTCGTGGCGATGAGCTAGTGGAATCATTTTTTGTATACTGGAACACGCATATATTTTTTTATATATAGATGTGAGATGTATTTTTACGGATCTCATGATGTGTATATGGATATATTTATGATGGATTTTATGTTTATGGTGGTTTTTATGTTGCTTATGGTCAATGGTATATATGTGATGCATTCCAGTCTAGGACATGGTTAGCTATGAGATCAGCTATATGATTTTAATCTCTTGGTATATTTATAAATGTGACGTGATAAAAAATACGGGCTAATATTTGTGCATGTAGGTATTTACTAAAGAGGCGTGAATCACACACTTGAAAGGTTTGGTTTAACTATGATACAACAAACTAGAAATCAAGGAAGACATGTAAATGGAAGATTCCTTGGAGGGTGGCATTGCTTAAAATTCCTGTGAAAGCATCATATTCTACTTTATTTTTAGTGGTTGAACCGATACAAAGTATGTTTGTGTTGTACGGTGACCGATCAAGAGAGTATATGGACGAGGCGGTGGTAGCTACGTTTTGTGACCATCGAGAGGCGCCATCAACAAATCTGAAATGGTAGATTGGCGAACGATCCATCTACGACACAAGATGAGAGAGCGTGTTTTTAGAACAATTCCATGATGGTGTGATCATAATAAAAAATTATGGTGCATACATATTCATTCTAGGGTACTAAGGCCCTTATTTTATGGGTGAAATTTCTTGAGGTAGTGTCCATTGGCGAGGTTTTTTAGGCATGTATGGTCGGGATATGATAGAATATATACTCCCTTGATGAGGAAATGTTTGAATTTATATGGACCCTTCCATAATGTTGCAATCAAATGACGCTTTGACCCTATTTTTGCTAGCTTTGTTATGTTGGAGAGACTCTCCTCGACTTTTTTCGATGAGATCTAACTCTACCAACCATTTCTCTAAGGGCTTAGTATTGGTGAGAAGTTCAATGGATGAATGAAGGGTGGGGATTTTACGTTCTATGGGAAGCACAAACTCCACCCCGTAAACTAACTAGAAGGGTGTGGATCTTGTTAACGCTTTGACCGTTGTATCGTACGCCCACAGAGTTGTGAAAACCATGATGCGCTTATTGGTTTTGTTGTTTTCACCATACATTGTAACATTGTTTTGAGGAATTTTCTAATGAATTCTACCTAAACATTAGAATGTGGGAAGTATGGTGATGAAAACTGGCGCGAAAAGCGAAGGTGTTGAGACAATTCCTGTAATATTTCATTTTAGAAATGTTTCCCATGATCTGACCCTAATTCCTTGGGTACACTGAACCGTGTGATGACCTAGTTGAAGAAAAACCATGCGGAGATTTCCACGGTGTTGTTGTATGTGGGCATGGATTCTTCCCATTTGGTGAAATAATTTATGGCCACAACTATGTAATTTTGGTTTTCAGATGATGTGGGGTTTCAAGTCATGTATTCTATGCACCATTTACAAAAGGGGCTCACAACGATGATCATGTGTAGGGGAGATGGAGGGGCTCGTACCTTGTGAGCATAACATTGGCATCGCTCACATATTTTGATTTTTTGGATGCAATGGTGAAAAGAGAATGGGGGTGATTTTCTAAAGAGATATTTGGCTTAGCCAATCTATGGTCGGGTGGAACGTGGTAGTCCCATCCCTGGTTGGTTTTTACATTCACTAATGAGAAATTCAGTTCCTTGGAATTTGATGTGTTAGTGTATTGGTTTATATGTAAATCTTATGGCTGATGTATCCATGATATTTATGTTGCTATTATGCTGATTATGAGTATGTATTATGATAGTGATAATGTATGGCCCTTCTCATGTCTTTATTTTTAAATGAATAAAAAACTGTATCTATGACCTAATAGATGATACTGCAACGAATGATGTAAGGTAGCAATGTTTATTAATGATTCTTAGATAAGTATGATACCCCTATGCTCAGATATGTTGTTTACACATGTAGATTACACATTTGTGATATGTTTGATGAAATGACTGTCATGACTAGTAGGGTTTTTATTATGTGTTTATGTCATTTCCACTTCCTTAAGGTCACCAACGAGGTTTAATCTGATTATAGTAGCCTCTCGTCACATGTTTACCCCGCTTGGCTGTTTACTTGGGTATAAATGGGAGGAGGGTGTTACCAAGTGATACCAGAGTATGGTTAACCCCTTGGACTAGATGGGAAGTGTGTGTTGGTCATGCATGCATGTCGGTTGCACATGTGTTTTCATCCTTATGGACTTTATGCTTGTTGCATATGCATGGTTTCGATCATGGTTGTAGTGATGTTTCCATGTGAAAGAGGATGTGGTTTTTGGGAAGTGTGTCTTCATGAGTGTGTGTTTGGTTACATTTTTGAGTATATGTTGCTACATGTATCGTCCTTGTATGCTTGGTTACATGTTTCTACATGTTGTTACAAGTATTATTCGTTTATGCTTGGTTGCATGTGTTTATGCATGTGTATTTTCCATATTCACGCTTGTGCATTGTCCATGTTTATGTTTGTGTATTTTTTGTGCGTACACCTATGTTTCATCTATTTTTATGATTTTATATTGTCCACATACATTTGTATGGTTGATGTCATCCTGCATGAGGTCATAGTATGTGTAGTGGTATGGTCATGTAGTGATGATTGGAATCTAGCTAGAATGATGTTATGTGTTGGTACACTTAGTTGTTATATGTTTATATGTTGTTATGATTATGTTTGTATACGTATCACACTAATTTGGATCATATTTCAGATGATGTATCCTCCCCAAATTATACTAAGGCGCTTTTTTTTATTATGATTTCATTTAGCTAACATAGTATGCCTTGCAGGAGAAAGATCAAAATGAATATAAATATGGTAAACTACAAAGATCTCCCTATGAATAAGATGAGCAGCGCGGTGGAAAATCCTCTGATTTGGTAGACACATTGAGAATATTAAAGGAAGAAATAAGGAGTTGTAAGGCAGAAAACGATAGGATCATACATGCATAAGAGAAACAAGCAGAGGTCAATGCAATACTTCTTCAGAGTTTTTTCAGAATTGCAGTGGTAAGGGCCACTTCAGATGAGCCATGGACATGAGGAAAAAAATAATGGTGCATATGGAAGTAGGTATCCTGGTATACATAGGTCGGATAGAGCTGACACAATGAGAGATGGCATGATGTTGGACACTCTGGATAGGAGGGGTGATGAGTACATGTACTATTCTAGTTTTGTTTCAGATATACATCATGATTTTCATCGTTATCATTCTTATAGGAGGATTGATAGGGGATACTTGCAGAGTGAATTTAAGAAAGAAAATCCACCTACCTTTGATGGGGACTTGAAGAAATCAGAACATGCAGAGGCTTGGATACTTGGGATGAACAAATTCTTTGAGTTGTATGAGTACATAGATAATATGAAGGCCATAACTATTATCTTCACCTTGAAAGGTAAAACATACATTTGGTGGGAATATGTGAAGTAGGTTAGAAACATCAGGATAGAGGATTTGAGTTTGCATGAGTTCAAAGGCTTTTAAGGAAGAAATACTTTCAAAAAGGTACTACGACAGTAAGGAAAAATAATTTTATGAGCTAAAGATGAGATCAATGACAGATGAAGAGTACACGACTAAATTCTGTTGATTTTTGGTAGCATCAAAAGTGAGCTGAGTCTCAAATTTTGTGGAGAGGTTTAGGAATTGGTATTCCAAAGAACCCAGAAACCGTTTGTGAAAATTCCACTTGGATTATGTTTTATTGTGAAAATTAATTATTTTAATGAGGACTCTAAGTCTAAACTTAGGGAAATTAAATAATTAAAGGGTATTAATAAAACAAAGTGCGAATTATCTATAAAAAGTGAAGATCAAGTCATGTTATAATTTGAGCCATTTATTAGAGATCTAATCTCAGTCATTTATGTATTAACGAGAAAACTATAAAGGAAGGCTTGAGGGTCATTTGGAAAGAGACATAGAGTGAATCTTGAGATCAAATTATTTAGACTGAGCAGTTCTTGGAAAAAGATAAAATCTAAGTGATTCCATTTGTAGTGAGGATATTCTCTGAGACAATTATTAGTCGAAGGATATTCTCTGAGACCAAGAATACATAGTAGAGAGGCAGCAGAACCAACAAAGGAAGTAGCGCAGTCTACATAGGGTGTGATTCAAGCCCCAGAAGGGGTGACGTAGACCCACGCAAGGCCCACATAGAGGCTGCATAGTGTTTTCGTGAGATAGTTCGAGATTTGTTGGAAGATCAGGGTTTTGAGACGGGAGGGCTGAAACTCAAGTTTCCAAGGAGTAGATCTATTCTAAAGAGGAGGTGACGTCACCCAGGGAAATTACCATGCAAGCCTACATATCTACTGTGTAGAGGAAACACAGAGGGAGTTGTGGCTTCGTCAGTTCAACAACCAGATCCATTGAGACTTACATTGTGAGGTAAAACTCACTATATTTTTGTCTATCATGATTTCTATGTACTAGATAGCCAACAAGGAATCCAAATATTGTATTCAAAAACTGGTGCTTAATAATAAAAAAACCTCAGATCCATTGCACTTGTTTTCCCGCATTGGGTTTTTTCATGGAATTTCATCCCAAAATAATGGTGTCCTATGTGTGATTTATTCTTTGCTCAATTTCCTTGTTTCAGAGTCATAAAGTATTAAGTGTAGGCTGCTTTAGTAATTTACTTCAATATTTTTACGAAGACATATGAAAATAATTGTGTAATGTAATTTACAAGTAGATGAAGCAGATCTAGTTCGGAGCAGTAGGATTCCTAATATTGTCAGATCTAGGAATTTTCACATGGTATTAGATCATTTGATGTGAAACAAGAAAAGCAGATCTAGCATTGAAGTGAAGGTCAAATTGCTGCAGCAGCAATAGATCGAATCCCTAGAGGGATTGCATAGTTATATCCATGAGGGATAAGTTTTTGAGGTTGTCTCTCTCTGAGTGAGTCAACAAAGAGGTAGGAATTCTGGTTCTAGATTTTTCCGAGGCAGAGGGAGCAATGCAGAGCCTTCATGCAGAACCAAAGGGACACAATTTTTCTGCAAGGAGTTGTTGGGAAGAGAAGCATAAGAAGAAGAGGAAGAACACATAATGGGGAGTTATTCCTCAATGAGTTTTCAAGGTCTGAGCAGCAAATCCAGGCATCATATCTATAAGCTCCACAAGGAGTGTGTAAGCCTTCCTAGTGTTGCAAAGTGGGGGAAGAAGAGGAGCATTCCAATAGTTTTCGGCTGAAATGGCATCTCACAAACTGAGAGATCAATACCAGTTGGAGGGCTCTTCAAACTATGTAATCGAGAAGGAAAGGATCAAATTCCTTCTAGATGAATATAATCTCAAAGAGTTTCTGGAGAACGTAGTTGTTATACCTATAGATATGAATCAAAACAATTAGTGCAAGTCTGATATGGCAAAGGCTAAGAGACTAATCCTTGATGGTGTCAAGGATCACCGAGTCTCTCATATATATAGCAAGAACACTACCAGGGAGACATGGGAGGCCTTTTCCCTATTGTAGGAAGGAAATTCCGAGTAGCAGAAGATGTACTTGGAATAGAAGCTTCGGATGATCTAGATGTAGAAGGGGGAGCACATTTCTCCATTCCTTACGAGACTTCAGGAGATTCAAGACCACTTGGAAGCCATGGGATCCACCCCAACAATGGAAACTATCGTGAGGCTAGCCCTTAACACAGACATGGTGGAGTGGAAAGTTTTTCTCCAAAGTATTTTGGGTAGGGATACACTTCATATTTGGGAGCACATGTGGACAACACTTTAGGAGGAGGATATGAGGAGAGGTATATTCAAGTGAAAACTTGACGACAACAGTGTGAGTGGATCAAAAATTCCATTGGAGGAGGAGAATGCAAACCTCACATCGAAGGGAAAAAAAGGGAAACAGAGACAAAAGGTAGATGTCTCGAAGGTGAAGTGTTTCAGATGTGGCGAGATGGGCCACTTTGCATTGCAATGTCCTTTGAATAAAAATGACAAGGATGAGAAGTACGATCCTAAATTTTCAGCCACGAAGATCGAGCAGGATGCATTTTCCATGAGTGCCCATGCATCTCCATGAGGGAGATGGGGTGACATTGAGTTGTAGTTCACCTCAAAATTTAGTGGGAATGATACTTGAGGAGCCCAACTCATGGATCACCACCTTCCTACAGAAGCCCATAATTAGCAGTAGTGGGATGGAGGAGTTTTTAGTGGGAGTCGAGAAGTGATGGAGACAAAAGTGCAGTAGGTAGCAACACCTACTTCTAGAGAAACACATTGTAGAGCAGCGACAACATAGTGTAGAGTAGCAACAATGCAGTGCATCAAAGGGATAATGTAGTAGTTATCAGTACTCAGAGTCTTCATCACTAAGGTGCATTGATCAGGAGTTCATAAATTTTGCTCAAAATTCAAAATTAAAGGATTGGCTTGATACCAGAATGGTTGTGAATATCTCGTCTTCCTGATTCCGGCGTCACAAACGGCTCAAAAAATCGATGTCATATGAGGAAGATATTGTGTTTTGATTGAAAATAGTAGGACACAGGTGTTATGAATTGTAATTCTGTCAACATAAATCAGTGCAGGCAGAATGAATGGTGGAGATTAGATCAAAAAGCAGCAGTGGGAGATCAACGGTGGATGATGAATTGCGATTTCACATTTCAAAAATAATAGAAAATATCGTTAAGAGTTCACACAGTATGTTAAATAAGTTGTGATGTGATGCGGTAAAGTTAAAATGCGATGCGATGAGGGGATCCACGTGTTGGCATTGCGCACAAGCGCACATCGCAAAAATTATTACTAGTACTAAGTTAAACTTGCGGGCAAGAGATTTGAGATGCGTTGTGATTGGTTGTGTGTTGTGGGACCCGAGAACCCTGTTTCGCGTGAATATAAGTTGTTTAAGGCTATGTGTGATCTGTTTAAAACGTAAGTGCTATTTTATCATGAACGTGTATGTTTAATGAAACTCTGATATTGTTTCCGCTAACGTATAAGGCAATTAATATTTGGGGGTGCGCATGTGGCCACCACCTAACCGTAACACTGAATGCATGGATTAATAGGAAAATCGGATAAGGGTCAGCCCTAATTTAACTCTAGTTAACTAGAGTTCTCCACATTTAGTGTAGTTTTCCTAGGAGATATTGGGAAAAAGTGTAGGAGGCTCATTATTCGACCATTTTGAGTTAAGAGTCATTATTGACTAATTGGAGCATGCTGAAGCCATTGGTGTAGAGAAAAAAACCATTAGAGCACCGTAAACACATGTACTAGCAAAATTTTGAGCATAATGAAATATGGACAAGCCATTGGGAGCTTGACCAGTGGATGTAGCCCAGGAGGGGTGAACTGATTCATCATGCCTGCTGTGTAAATTTCATGTGGTGACTTATTTCTCTATTTTACATTGTTGTTCAGTGTTATTTATGCTTATTTTATGCTTATAATTCACTAAATTTCATCTATAATTCATGGAAAAACTCCTTAATCCTTATGCAAATTAATGAACCAATTATGCACATGTTTTTTAAAACTGAAAGACCATTAGCACAAAAAAACTAATATAGTCATTTCAGATCAGATGGTATTAGAGCTAGAGTTTTTCACTGGTGTTGTTTAGTGCAAATAATTTTTTTAACTGTTTGCAAGTTTTAGATGCTGACAAGGCTCAAGCTCAAAAGGGAAGAAGGAAAATTGGTGGAAGTAGGAGGGTCTCAAAAGGAGCCAAAGCAAAGGAGAGCAAGATTGCCACAATCTCCACCACCTAGTTCACCTCCTAAAGAAGTAGAAGCTCCATTAAGCATGTCTCATAAGGAAGGAGAAATTCATGAAGAAGTTAACCCTAAGGAAGAAGAAATAGTGTTTAAGAAAGAATTTCTTAACATGACTGAGATGGTTAGAATTATTTATCAAGAAAGGAATGAGAAACTGGAAGGAGAAGGATCTAAACTCAAAAAGGAAGGACAAGGATCTTCAGGAGGTCAACATGATGAAGACAAGTCAAAAAAGGGAAATGGAGGATATGGAAGCAATGGAGAGCCACCATCATCACCATCACCATCATCATCATCATCTTCTACCTCTTCTTTAGTACATCAGCCACACAAATCCAAGAGCACTGGTAAATATGCTTTATTAAAACTTGATGTTAAGTTCGAATTGCCAATTTTTAATGGTGAAGTAAATGAAGACAATATAGATAATTGGATTCCACAATTGGAGGTCTATTTAAGAATACAAAACCTTCAAGATGATGATACCAAAATTCACTTAGCTTCTTTGAGAATGGAAGATGCAACACTTGTTTGGTGGGAAGCCAAGACATAGGAGGAAATAAAGAAACATGGTAAGATTATGCTATCATGGTCATATTTTATTGCTTCTATTAAAAGAAATTTTTATCCATTAACTCATATGAAAAAAGGCATCATGACTGGCAAAAATTTAGGCAGTTAAAGGGATAAAATGTGTAAGAATACACCAAGGAATTTAAGAGAAGAGCTCTTTTATTAGGGGTGGATTTGCAGAGCCAATACACTTTGCTGAAGTACATAGGAGGCTTACATAGCTACCTAAAACATACTATTTTCATGTTTAACCCCACTAGTCTATATGAATTTTGTGTTCAGGCCACACATCTAGAAGCTGGAGGGAAGAACATTCTTGAAGAGAGTAGGAAGAAACCTTTTAAGGGTAAAGTCAAGAAAAAGTCCCCAAAAGGTAAAAAAAAAAATAATGCACTTGTTAAGAAAGAGGGAGAAAAAATATTTGTAAATATTGTTCAAAAGAAGGCCATGATGAAACTCATTGTTGGAAATTACATCCAGAATTGAGGCCAAAGAGACCCAATAACAAAGGGAAACAAAAAACTGCTGCTATAGCTCAACATGACTTAGGGTCTGATTCAGGTGATGAGACTAAAATTACAGCCATGGGATTGAAGAACATGAAGGGAAAATAAATTGAAACTAAACCTACTACCAGTACATCAAACTATCTCATAAACACTCCAAATGAATAAGATAGAATAGAATTGTTTCATGTGAGGGTCATATCCAAGCATACCAAGATTGACACACTATTTGACAGTGGGTCACAAGCAAACTTAATCTCTGAATATTTGGTCAAAAAACTTAACCTTGAGACCATACCACATACAAAAACATATCCATTGGGTTGGATTTGTAAGGATGCAAATCTACAGGTTACAAGGAAATGCATATTGAGGTTTGCAATCACTGCAAGCTTTGTTGATACAATTGAATTAGATGTGGTTCTGATTGACATAACGTGTATTGTATTAGGGACTCCTTACTTGTATGACATGAAATCGATCTTCTATCGCCATGAGAACAAGTATAATTTATTGAAATATGGCAAGGAGTTCATTGATAGAGCACACCACAAGAAGACAAATATTGCTTTGGTAAATGCTGGATAGGTAAAGAGGCTAGTAAATTCAAGTAAGAAATTTTCTCTTCTTATGATTAAGCCCAAAGCTAATATTAATCATGAATTTTTTGAGGGATGTGATCCTAAGTTGAAATCAGAATTATATGATGCGGTTAATGGGAATCATGACATGTTTCAAGAGCCAATAGGATTGCTACCAAAAAGGGAAATTCAACATGAGATTTAGTTGTAGTAGGATTTTCCTCTCCCAAAAATCAGTATGTATCGCATGTCGATAATGGAGAATGATGAAATAAAGAGGCAAATCAAAGATATGTTAGATAAATGTATCATAAGGCCAAGCACCTCGCCATGTAGTTCACCCATAGTCTTGATACTAAATAACGATGGGACTTGGCACATGTGTGTAGATTTTCGAGCTTTGAACAAAATTACGGTAAAAAATTGTTACCCACTCCCAAGAATAGATGATTTTCTTGATCAGCTAAAAGAAGCAAAGTTTTTCACTAAGTTAGATTTACGAAGTGGATATCATCAAGAAATAATTGTAGTATGTGATATATGGAAAACTGCATTCAAAACCAAACAAGGACTCTTTGAGTGGCTAGTTATGCCTTTTGGTTTATGTAATGCACTGACAACATTTATGCGGGTTATGGATAATTTTTTATGACCATTCCTTGATGACTTTGTTATTGTGTACTTAAATGACATTTTTATTTTCATCAAAACAAGAGAAGATCATGCCTTGCATGTAAATAGAGTGCTTGATATTTTGAAGAAAGAGAAATTGTTTCTTAAGATGTCAAAACGTGAGTTTGGAAAGACTTCTTTGGTCTATTTGGGACATATTGTAGGAGGAGGAGAATTGAGGATTGATCCTTCTAAAGTGGAGGCGATTGTGAATTGGCCCACACCCAAGACAGTTACCGAGGTAAGAAGTTTCTTAGGTGCAGCTTAATATTGGAGGAAATTTATTGCTAACTTTTCTTCCATCATAGCTCCTATGCATGCAGTGACAAGTGTGAAGAAAGGCTTCCAATGGGGAGGAAAAAAAAAATCAAGCTTTCGAAGCTTTAAAAGACAATATCAGTTTAGCTCCAGTCCTTGCACTAACAAATTTGAGACATCCATTCGAGATACAAACCGATGCTAGTGACTATGCCATGGGTGCAGTCCTATTGCAGCATGGTAAGCCTATCGCCTTTCATTCAGAAAATTTTAATGGTGTTGTGACTAATTATCCTACATATGACAAAGAACTATATGCATTGGTACAAAGTGTCAAGAAGTGGAAAAACTACTTGATGGGTAAAGAGACTATTATACACATCCATCACCAACCATTACAATACTAGAAGTCGCAAACAAAATTGCAGCAATCAAGACATTTCAGGTGGATGGGATTTCTTCAACAATTTCACTTGGTTATAAGGTACAAAAAGGGTATATTCAATAAAGTTGCAGATATGCTTTCGAGACCAATCATTAGTGCTTCTACTTTACTAAAAAATGATTATGTTCTATGTGAGAGTTATATAGAACAATATGCACATGACATTTATTTCAAAGATGTGTATCCTAGTTTGAGTGAAGGGAATCAAGTTGAAGAAAGAGATTATCACATGCATAAAAATTTGTTGTAGAAAGAATATTTGGAGTGAAGGAGTGCGTATTAAGGTTATTTAACTCTTACTTATAGGTGTAATAAAGAGACCAACAACTACTTTACTTCAGTTCATTCAAATAATAATAAACACAGAATGAAACTGGAAAGAAAAATCACCATCAACAGATGTAGGAAAATTGATCTTCTTTCATTAATTTCTTAGAAAGTTAAGTAAAAAATTTGTAGTCATCTAGAGGTCCAAAACTCAGAACCCTCCTATTTCTTTCTCATTTGTTTAAATACATACAAAATCAGATTGTAATTGTTGGAAATTCTTGTAACTACTCAAAACTACCTAAAACTATGTAAACTACCTATTACATTGCAATTAATAGCTTCATTACAATATTGATCTCTTATCAAAAAAGATAAATAAAAATAAAAGTTTCAATCTATTTGCCAGATCTGGATTTGATTGGCTGTCACTGTGTTTCCCTGATTTGCTGATGTGTCCTTCTGAGGTGCTGAGGTGTCACCCGGTGAATCAGTCATCCATGCCCAACAATTTTTCCATATTTCAATCTTAGCTTTAGGAGAATTGTTCAAATTGTGATATTCTAATTTGAAATAAGTGATCTTGTTGAAAGTGGGCCTTTCTGTGAACAAAGTCTTTACCATCCATAATAATTGAAAATGCCTCTGCAAGAAATTGACAACTATAGCTCCTTTCAAGATTGCAATTTTTTCATGGGTATTATCAATATTGCTCTTTGTTGACACTAATAAAGGCTCATATGAATCCCATGGTAGAAGACTACCATTCAGATCCCATCATTATTGCATCCCAGCTGTAGTCCTTTGGTCAAATATATTATCAAATCTGTTTATAACCTATTTTATTTCTGTCAATTTCTTCTCTGCCGACTCCCTGTAAGCATTTTTCACAATCAACTTATTTATCTCTAGAACAAAAAATGTTCTATATTTGATTTCATGTTCCTTCAGTTCCTGATCTGTCTTGGAATTGATAAAATCAATGAATTTCTTCGCCCATAAAGCTCCATTAAGAGTTTTTTGTTTGTCAGCCAAAACAAGTTCCTGTAAGTCTCTGACTATGCTTTTCTCCTCTGACACTATAATCAAGGATTCCCAAACTATTTTCATGACTTCAATGATTTCATTCCACACAATATCCTTCACTTGAATCAAAGACATGTTTCCTTTAATTTTTTCTTTAATATTCTTGATTTCATCATAAGTTGTGAGGCAATCTGATTTATACTTATTGACTTCTCCTTCTTTGGCATGTATTATCTTCATCGCGGTGTCAAGGTCACTCTGAGTTTTATTAAGATCAATCTCTGCCATATTTAACTCTGTGCTCAGCTGGGAAAATATTTTAGCTGGATCATTTGTTCCAGATGACATGACTATGGTGAAAGAATGAGCTTCAATTTGACTTTGCAAGTTAAGTACCGAATCCTTTAATATAGAAATATCTTCCTCTTTATGCAATAACTATTGTAAAATGTTTTCTTTTTCATTCTCTACCTCTGTACCTCTACTTCCATTGGATGTTCTCTGGTAGGTAACTTTAACTTCTTCTTCAATAGATTAATTTTTGAATCAACAATTTGTAACAACTTCTGTACATCTGATTCATCATTGGGGTCCACTCCAATTTTTACAATTATCTTCTTCAACTCTTCATTCTAAGTTGAAAGAGCCCTGGAATTAGCCTTCTCCAATTTTTATTGTTTAGTCACTTTTCCTAACGTATTTTTTTCCTTATGAGTAGCTGCATTTGTTTTAGTTAGGTCATCAATAATCAATTGACCTATCTGCGTATGCAAATTAACTTTGTCAAGTAAAGGGATCTTCTTAACATCAACAGTTAAATTAACAATTTTAAAACTACTAGATGACCCTACTATCATTTCAAATGGGTGAGAGAAAGCAATCTTCAACTGGTCCCTTTCTAATCCATAGAAGTCAAAAACCTAGTTTGATCGAGTGTAATCTGATACTCAAATTGAGCCTCCATACTAGCTTTAATCTTCTGATTCTTTTTTGCAATTTGAGCAAAGACTTTCTTGATCAAAGGAACTTAATCATGAATAAATCCATGTCTTGATGGTGAAGCTAGTGCATTCTGAGCATCTCCTAATTGAATAAGAAAACCAGGTTGGCTGCATGGTATTTCTTCAGTCAACCTAGCTCTTTTCTCAGCTCTCTGTTCTTCATATTTAAAATCAACAACTTTCTCTTTTCTTATTTTTCTTAACCTTTCAGAAATGATTGGAGTCTGAATGCTGGTACTATTAGAGTCTGCAAAACCTTTGTTAGCTAACTTCTATACTTCAGGCCTACTGTCATGAACAAAAGAAGAATAACCATTTTCAACCCTTCTATTAGAGATTACCTTGTGTGGATCATAATCCCATTTCTCAACTAGTAACAAGTGCATGTTTTCTAACATCCTGTTAGCTTCATTTTCTGCTTGCCTCATGTTCACTATGAATGGTCCCACGGACATAGGAAACTTAAATAAATGGTCTTTCTTCATTGGTACAATATGTATTTGATCTACATTCAGACTCTGCCTAATAAACTCCAAGGCAAACAATATCACAGGGACAAAGATTGGTAATCTATAAGGTTCAATCCAACTCCATATAATGCAATTTATGAATGATCATCATACACAAACCAATCCCCAAATTTACAATTAGCACTTAATTGAACAAAATCCTGGGCTTTTGGCAGAAAATACGGTGGATGAAATCCATTCAGTACCTTATAGGCAATTGACATGAAATAAGTAGCAAAATCAAACACCCCTCCTTCATCTGGTTCATTTCTTATTATATCTGTCCAAAATATTACTGACTGTCTTTTCTTATTTGCATCCATAATATTTAGCCCCAAATGTAAAAATTCCTCTACATTTTGATACAAGAATAAATAAGTGATCAGTGAAGGAAACCTAAAATACCCAGTGAGGGACATGCTCATATGTTGAGCGTTAACGTGTTATCACTCTGTAATTTGTAATATTGGCAAGAAAAAATGACATTGGACAACATCAAACCACTTTGGATTCCATGACCTAGCCTTCCTAGACTTAGAGTGGGCTCTAAGTCTTCACTGATGGTCTAATGTTGCTCCTTGCCTTTCTGCTACTTCTCTGCCTCTCTTTTATGCTTTTCTTATTGCATTATTTCCTGATATGCTCCTTTTCCTTAATGATGGTTCTGGTGTTGTTGCTTTGTGTTCCTTATTAGAAAAATTTTCTCCTTCTATTGAACTGAAAGGCACATGGATTCTTTTGAAGCTTTTGATAGTTAGAATTTCCCATTTTTCCTGAAAATAAATGATGGCCATGGAATATTAGTTTCAGAAATGACAAATCTAAGAAATAATAAGTCAGCTGGTGATACTATGAAATACATGATTCTAACAGTGGCTCTAGCTGGGGTTGCCAGCTCCTTCAGGAGGTGTCAAGAACACCGCAGACTAGTGGCCTAATCCATTGGGCTCATCCCAACCCCGCAACCTGATATGCTACAATCTTTGTGGTTGAAAAAAATTCAAGCTAAGGTTAATACTCTCTGCAAGCTGAAGTCTGGAGCATACTTGATCTGAAAGCTAGAAAACAGTCTAAAAGTAAAACTGGAAAAATCTCAAAATACTGAGCTTATTTGCACACCTACTTGTTGGAGTTCCTATGTTTTGGCAAGTTTGGCAATAAAAAAAGATAAGACAACATCAAAACCACTTTGGGACCTTAGGATCTAGCCCTCGTGGGTCCAGAGAGGGATCTCTCTATAAAGGCAAAGGTATATATGTCTTTGAAGCTCAGTTATAAGATATTAGGCTAGCTATAAGGCACACAGTTTGTTTGGTTGTTGGGAAACATGAAGGAAGGGTTCAATATAAGACAAGGGTGAGAAAAAAGGATTTTAGGAAAAAGTGAGATAACTCAGAGAACACTCGAGACCATTAGGCAATGAATTCATAAAAGGGTTTACTTGCTATTTAGTATCCAGGCTTTCAATTGGGCTAGTCATCTAAAACAGTGGATCTTTAAAGATGATAGTGTGGTATGTGATAAGGAAATAAGGTGAATGACAAGGAAACCTCAGAGGTGACCACTTAGGAAGAAGATATAGGGATAGGGCATGCCATTAAACACCTATGATCCACCCCCTAAAAGGTTAACTCTTCAGACAACAAGAAACACTTAAGATTTAAACACAAAGGTGAAGCCTGAGCTCATAGAAAGGCTTTGAACTTTCAATGCTTCGACATTCAACTTAAGGGAACTTAGAAAGGTTCAATTGATTGAAAAAGACCCTAGTGAGACAGAATCAACATTATAAACTCCTAGTATCCCAATTCTTTCAATTAAAACCCAACAAGAACATCTAAGAACATATTCATAAATTCATACATCAGTTATCAGTGAATAACAACTACTACACTGGTTAAATTATCTTGAATTAGTTCTCAGATAACACAATCAGTAGAAAACACCAAAGATAAGAAGAGCAGGAGCATTAGGGTACCATGCAAGGGTATATCCTAAGCCATATTTTTGATTCTTACCAGAGAAATGAAATGTAATGAATTACAGAAGGAAAACAAAGACAAAGGTAGAAAACATCACTGCTGCTTTAAATCAGGATCCAAAGAAATGTGCTTGTCATATTAAAGAGCAACACCAGTCATATACAACATTGTCCAACATCTTGATATTCAGTCTGAAATCATCTTCCTCAGCCTATTTTACAACTTTACACACAGAACAATATCTCAAGAGAAACAACTTACAATTCACAGATATCCGATCAACAACCAACAACCTTTACAATGTGTTTTTCTTGAGATTTTATAGCTGAATGAGAGGTAGAGGAGGTAGATGAAACACTAAATGAAAAATTAAAATAGAAGTAGAAGGAAGGGGCTCGAGGCCCATTCTGTTTTAATATTCATGCATTGATTTTCAGTACTCTTTGGGTGAAAAAGTGGTCTTCGATAGGCTGATAGTAACTCTGGGTATGTTCTTTGATGTGCTTTAGGTTGTAGTACTCTGTAGTACTTTGGTGATAAGAAAAATGCAGATAAATGACTTTTAGGTCTGCCATACTGCATAACAAATGCTCTGGCAACATTTTAGGACTTTCTGTCAGAGTGGAGATCTTCTCAGGAGCTCGGTGTAGAATAAAAATAGTATGGGAGCTTTTCCTTTCTCGGGAAGGAACCTTCTGCTGATGTGATTAATGATAATATTGTTTTCTGTACTTTAGGCCTCATTAGGCCTTCTGTGTTAATCATGAGGTCTTCAATCTGGTACTTCTTCTCTTTAAACATTGAATTAAAGCTTAAAATCTTCAATTACAGGCTTTAAAACTCTTTAATCCTTTACTGATACTCTTTGCTGCTTCATTGACTGTCTCTATCTATGAATTTGTAGGGCTTATGGTGCTGGAGGTTTAAACGGAGTTAATACACCCGTTTTGGATAAAATATGCACTAAAAACCCTCTCAGAAGTCTTCCTGCAATCTCCGGCTCTGATAAAAATTCATCGGCGCTACTGTGTCACTGACAGTGACTTTGTAGAATAGAATGGTTTTCATCGTTTATATTCCCTGCAAAAACACACAAAAATGTTAATAAATCCATGCGGGAGTGGAGGTGAATGCCGTGGAAGACTATGGGAATGGCAGCGCATACATGGTGGAAACGGTGGATGCAGTGGAAGATGATTGAAAAATGCAGTGGAACGGTGAAAACTGATATGATGGAGGTTTGGTGGAGGAATGGTTCAGAACTGTCCGATTAGATCTGTTGGAGATGATCGACGGTGGTGATTGATTGAAAAAATGATTTTAGAAGGTTAGGTGATATGAAATAAAGCTTTAATGTAAAACATAAAGGTTTCAATGTAAGCGGATTACAAAGGTTTTTTAATGTAAATCATTCAGTTTCAGCGTTTGGACGGAATACAAAGGAAATGCGTGAAAATGCAATGAAATGGGCTAATAAAATGGTGGGACCAGTATGGCGGAGGGTGATTGAAAATGAACCATTAGATTTCGGGAGGAGATCAACGACTAAGATCATCCCATGAAATTCTGTAGGAGCGCGATGGAGAAATGTGAATGGAGAACGCGATGCAGTGTGGGCTGTTGATCCAAATAGATCAACGGTCGAGATCTTCAGATGGTCCATCGGGAGTGGAAGTGGGGAAGTGGGTTTTAGAATAAAAACCGCTATTTTCATGCAGCAAAAGGGTGGTTTCACATTTTTCCCAAAATTACGCGATATAGCCCGCCGCTCGACACGTGGCGAAATAAAACCGCCCATATCACGTGAATTTGAACTATTAAACCTCGGACGCCAAAGTTACGCGATATGGATGCTGGCCATCAGATTTGGGACCATGATATCTGATGGTGATGGATGGAGCGTGATATGAGGATATGCGTGGTCAAAAACAGGGGGCCAAGTCAACAACGGTTTTAATGTGAGCTGTCCGATCTACAAAAATATCGGCTGAGATCTGAAGAAGGGAAGTGAAGGCAGTGGGGCTGGTTAGTGGTCGAGAGGAATGCTGACCATTGGATCCCAGGGGATCAACGGTGGAGATTTAAAGATGAGGCGGAGGCAAAAGGGCCACATGAATGCGTAAGAGTAATCCTGGCCGTCGGCTCGAGAGGGATGAACGACCAAGATTCAATCAGAACCGGAGGAGGCAGGGGCCAAAACTCTGATGGTGTGAAGGAGAGATTGCATATGGACCGTTGGATCGATAGCAGATCAACGATTATGATTGGATCGGGTGTGACCAATCAGGGACACGGAGGCAGAGTGAGATCAAATCCTGGCCGTTGGTTCTTGTGGGTTCAACAGCCAGGATTCAATCGGGGATCGACCAATCGGGGATATGAAGAGTTGTGATTGGCACAATAAAAAGTTCCGATGATGCGATGGTCGTTGGATTTAGAGGGGAATCAATGGTGGAGATTGCCATTGGGGGGTTTACAAAGGAATGTTATGGCGAACGATGAAACAGGTGAGGACTGTTAGATCTATTAAGATCAATGATGGATATTGCTTCCGAGACCAATAGAACAATTCTTCCTCGCATCGGAAGATTTCACTTTAACAAAGAAATGCGCTCCACTCCAATGTTCTGATGCGATAAGTGCCGTATGGATTAGTGCTTGGTCTTAGTGCTTGGGCTCATGGAGGGGAAGTGGTTAGGGCTGGGCCAAAAGGAGCAAAGGCTGTCATATGATAAAAGTGGGTTTTTAGGCCTAAAAAACAGCGTTTTTAAGGCTAAACAAGGGTTCCGGTACGGGAATAAAGGGGTTTTAAAATCAAATTAAGGGATTTCAATTGGTTTTTAAAGAGGAATTGGGTGGTGTAGAAGACTTAGGAAGGGATTTTGGGGGTCAAAGGGGAAATTTGAGAAGGGGAAAAAAGGGTTAAAGTGAGGAATTTTGCAGGGATACAAAGGGGCAAATGGAGGCTTTTATCAGCATAATTGTTTCAGAGACAGTGAGGATATCTTGATGGAAACAACAGTGAAGATATTTTCAAAGGAAAAGGACACATAGAGGCTTCAAGAATGAGATATTTTCATAGGAAATGTATCTCTTGAAGGCTCAGAAAAATATTTAGCCACCTGTTTTCTTGAAAAAAATTCATAGGTGGCTAACAGTGGCTCCACATGGGGATGGCATCTTCTTGAAGGTATCAAGAATTCAGAAAATAATCTTTGGAGTAGGCTATATGCTCGATCCTTGAACCATATTTCATATTTGATTCAGCTGTTACAAACATGATGGATATTAATCAACAGAAAACATTCCCCAAACAATCTACCTACCCATCCTACAATCCTAACATTTTTTCTTCAAGGTGAATTTGAATTTGTAGACTTTCTTCATCATTTTTTTATTGAAAGCAGGAAACAAACTAATCTAATTCTACCCTTATTCCTCCATGAGACCAGATTAAACTGTTGGCCTCATAGTTTCTCTACCTACACTAATATCTGCTAGGATTAAACTGTCTAGCAGATTTCTTCTCTACATTCTACAATAGAAATTTAAAAACAGTCAAACCAAGATTAGACAGTCTGGTTTGTTGTGGATCCATGGCATAAAGACAACTGTACATGAAATGAAATTACAGAAACTTGAAAACAAAATCTAGAAGGCTTGAAATCTTGAAACTTTGAAGCATCCTTCTTTTCTTTGTGACTCAATTTTTGAGCTTGTTAGAGTCACTTTATTCTTCACTTCAGATCTGGTTTTGGGCTTGTTAGAGCTGATCCTTCTTTCTTCTTTGCTGGTTCAGATTTTGGGCATATTAGACCAACTTCTTTACTTCCTTTGGCTCAGGTTTTGATCATGTTAGAGCCAATATTTTGCACTTCAGAGGTTCAAGTTTTGAACATGTCTAAACCTCTCTTTCTATCTTTTTTGAAACATTTCCTCTTTTTCTTTGAAAACAAACACAACAATGGTATTTACAATGGAAATGGAAACTGTAAACTGGAAATCAGCAGTAGTAATGCTTGAGCATCCTGCCATTGACAGGACCCCCAAACAGATCTGTACCATTTAGCTCTTGTAGAAAAAATGCATTTGGACCAATAGTGGATTGGATGATGTATGGACCCTACCACAAACTGTCAAATTTTCCATGCTTTCCTTTGTCTTCTCTCCCAGAGTCCCACTTTAGTACCTTATCTCCAATTTTGAAGTCACAAGCCTTTGTTCTTTTATCAAATAACTTCTTTATGTTTTCTTGCACTTTCAGAGCTCTATTATAGACTTCTTCTCTTGTTTGTTTGAGATGAATTGTTTGATTTATCCTCCTCACAATGCTGTCCTCTTCTGTCTGAATCTCTTGGACTAGTTTAATCACTGGTACCCCTAGGCTGGTAGGAAACACTACCTCTGTTCCATAAACAAGCTGATATGGTGACATTCTAATGGATTTCTTCGTTGTTAGCTTGTCAGCCCACAAAGCATGTACTAACTTGTTATGCCAAGACTTTTTGTTCTCTTCAAGTAGCTTTTTGATGATGGTCACCAAGCTCTTGTTTGATGATTCAGCTAACCCATTACCTTGTGGGTAATAAACAGTTGAATGACTGAGTGCTATCTGATACCTGTGACAAAAATAAATCATTTTCTTAGATCCAAAAGCAACAACGTTATCAGTGATTATCTTTCTTGGGCAGCCAAATCTAGAGAGGATGTGGTCTTCTAGGAACTTAATGATAACAGAATCTGTGGCATTCCTAGAAGGTATGGTCTCTATCCATTTTGTGAAATAGTCTGTGGCTATAAGGATCCACTTTTGTTGTGCAAAAGAAGTAGGGTGTATTTCCCCTATGAAATCTAGGCCCCATTGTTGAAAGGGATCCTCAACAGTAATGGTAAAGGGAGGAGCTTTATTTTGCCCTAAAAAATCTGGCACTTATGGCAGGAAATTATCATTTTATGGATGTCATTGAAAAGTGTAGGCCAGTAATATTCAGCTCTGAGTATTTTGTTAGCAGTGGCTTTCCAGTTTAAATGGCCTCCACACTCTCCTGCATGGAACTCCTGTTTAATCCTCTCTGCTTCAGTTTCAGGCAAACATTTAAGCAATAGACCATTTTAATTTTTCCAGTATAAAAATTCATTTAGTATGCAATAGTTTATGGCTTTTAACTTTAGGAATCTAGCCTTAGTTTTTGATAAATTAGAAGGGACATTGAGGTTTGTGAGTACATACAGGATATCAGAATACCAAGGAGAGTTTTTAAATTGTTCTTCAACTGTAGGATCAACCCTTCATGTTCATCCAGGGCATTTACCATATTTATGTCAAGGGCTTGCAAGTTAGATTCAGCCATTAGTTGAGATAAGCCCTGACCTTTGATTAGTTTTGTGGGTTTTATTTATAGGTCGTACTCTAATATTACAGCAATCCATTTGCCCCTCTTTCCATCCGAATCTTGGGACAAAATTTCTTTAACCACTATGTTTGGCACATGGGCATTGATGTGAGAATGCAGAATATACACCCTGAAGTCTTTCAAGGCCTTTACCAAGGCATAGGCCTATTTTTCCATTATGTTATATTTCAAGGGTGCATCCCTCAGAGCCTTGCTGAAGAAATAAATAGGTTGTTCCATTCCCTCTAGATTTTTCTGCAGCAGAACTGTAGCCACTCTATGCTCAGAGGCAAAGGAAAATATCAGGAAATCTTTTGAGAAATATGGGCTAATTAGGATAGGTGCCCAGGTGAGTGCAAGTTTAAATAATTCAAAATAGTTTTTAGTCTCTATAGTCCACTTAACCCATACACCATTTTTCAGCATGTTTGTCATATCCCTGAGGTGCTCAGCTAAGTTGGGAATAAACCTCCTTAAGAAGTTAATTTTACCAATAAAGGACTGCAACTATTTTATGTTTCTCAGGTGGGTAATCTGCAGTATTCCCTCAACTCTTTGTGGGTCTATTTTAATTCCCTTCTATGATATAATATGGCCAAGAAGCTTACCTTCTTGAAGCCCGAATACAGTCTTCTTGGGATTTAAAGATAGACCAAACCTTCTACATTTTTCAAAAACTCTTCTCAGATGCTTTAGGTGTTCCTCATCAGTCTTGGAATAGACTGTTATTTCATCCAGATAGATGGCAATGAAGTGCCCGATTTCCTCTAAAAATTCTATGTCCATTGCTCATTGGAAGGTTGCACCAGCGTTCATTAGTCCAAAAGGAATTTTTATGTACATAAAAGTGCGCCACGGAGTGGTGAAAGCTGTCTTGAGTTGGTCTTCTTGGAGTACTAAAAATTGGTTATAGCCTGAAAAACCATCTAATAGGGAGATCCTTTTTGAGCCAACTACCCTCTGTAGGATGTGTTCCATCTTTGGTAAGGGGTAATTGTCTTTAAGTGAGGCTCTGTTAAGGTTTCTGAAATCAATGCACAGTCTGATCTCACATGTCTTTTTCATCATAGCTACAAGGTTGGAAACCCAATCAGAGAACCTCACGGGCACTATAATTCATGCCTTGTACATCTTCTTGATTTCCTTTTCGACTAGAGGCAGTTGTTTCGGGTTAATTCTATGAAGTTTCTGTCTGAAGGGTTTCTGGTTCTCTTTCAAAGGGATTTTGTGCTATATAATGTCTGTATCGTAGGCCTTTAAGTCCTCATAGCTCCAGGAAAACATATCAATGAACTCTTTAAATAACTCAATATATTTCTTTTTCATGTTTGCGGGCAAGGACTTAGACAATTTAATCATCTTAGGCTTATCCTCGATACCTATGTTGCATTCCTCGACGTCAGAGTCTGAGTCTTCTATAGTGGGTTTCTTCGCTATGTCGTTAAAATAAAAAAGGTCTTCTAAAGGTGTCAGTCCTCTAGGTATATTTTTATCTTTGGACTGCAATACCTCCATTTCTTATTTTTCTGCGTTCTTATACTCTTCGGTCTGAGTTCCAAGTTCTTTAGTTAACATGTTTATTTCCATGTTATGGGGTGATTTTTCTTCATCGGGGGGCTCTTCACTCAGGTAGCTTTCATCGGATTTAGAGTCTGAATCAGAGAATTCAAACTCATTCCTGCCAATTAGGAAATCCTCTATCTGCTTGTCCCCCTCAAAGACCTGCCAATATTTCTCATTATCAGGCACTGTAGGTCTGTATTTTGTCTGAATGATGATTTGTTTGTCACTAGGAGACTTATGATATGAACTTTCTATGCAGGCTAATCCATTTGCAGCAATGTTCTGACTCCTAGGAACAGACACCAGTTCATACTCTACAAAGGTTTTCAGTAAATCCATAGCATAATTCCTGTATGCTCTCAATCTAGGGTGTTTAGCTGTATACTCTCTGTTCACTTGTTTTATGATTAACTCAGAGTCTCCGTGTACAGTATCCTTCGGGATCCTAGTTTTTTCAGCAGATTCAAGCCTAGGATAAGAGCTTCATACTCTGCGATATTGTTTGTACATTTAAAGTCCAACCTGAAGGCATGACTCTCAGCATAGTCACTCCTAGTGTTATGTAACCACACTCCGGCTCCTGTGTTCTTTGTAGTGCAAGACCCATAGAAATTCATTCTCCATAAGGGATCATTTTAAGGTTTATCATAATTTTCCTCCCTAATGTTGGTTTCATTGTTATGTTGTAATATGGGGTCTGCATCATGGTGTGGAGTGTTCTGTTCTTCATGATGTGTATGTAGTTCCAAAAAATGACCAGTCAGCTATTTGTAGTCTTGGTTTTGTTTACTTTGAGTTTCAGATTCAGTGCACTGTCCAAAGGTTTCTTCTTCGTTTTCTTCTAAGTCTAGAGTGGCCATTATGTTAAAATCTATGGGCTCTACTCTGTTGTTTGCATCTATGTCTTCTAGCTCTAGCTCGTCTATGGATTCATTGTTGCAAAGGATAAAGGAGTCCAGATCCATGTGTATAGGCTATAGAGGTAAATTTTCAGGTTTTTCAGGGCTGCTAACCATGAACTTCATTTGTGCCTCTCTATACAGTCTCGTAAGCTGGCTAAAGAAGGGATTGTGGAATATGACACATCCATCTACATTGTACCTTGCAGCTTGGCTCCCCATGACCTGGAAAATAGCATGCCATACTTAGGTGGCACATCTGCCACCAAAAAATCCATAACCATGCATTTGGTCAGAATCTGGGTCAGGTTCACAGAGAGATCTTTGATTAGGCCAAGGCACTTTACTCTACTAGAGTCAAATGAATACAAATCCTTATAAGGTCAGGTTATATCTAGGCCTAACCTCTCCATAACTACCTTAGGGATTAGGTTGTGTGATGCCCCAGAGTCATGCATTGCATTGTGAAGGATATTGTCATGGATGTTGAGGCTGATATAAAAAGGAGGTACTACCCCTTCCTGAAATTTCCCTTCTATCTTTGGACCAAACAGAAGGGTTGGTTGATCATCACTTAGATTGACAATGTCACTGTTTTCACCTAGATTTAAAGCTTTCAAAATTTGGCCTTTATATACATCCTGAGTGGCTAGTTCAGAGAGTGGGACAGAGATTTTAATTTTAGCGATCTCACTCTCCAAATTGAAGGGAGATTGACTCTTTGTAACACTCAACTCTGTTTTGTTAGCCACTGCTTTAGTGGCAGAATCAGTGTGCTGATTCTCACTATGTACAATTTTTGTAGCTGTTTTATTAGGAGCATTAGCTGCAGTGCTAGTACTTCTAGTTTGTTGACTTTTTTTATCAGTAATTTGGTTGTCTTTTTCTTTGTTCTTCCCAGAAATTTCAGCTGCTGATTTTTTGATTTTAGCAGTCACCTTAGGATTTTTCTCAGGCCTTTTCTTAATGGTAATCTCAAAAGCTTTTGGTTTGGAAGTGTCTAAGCTATTCTTTCTTCTAAGTTCATACTGTTCTTTGACCTACATGATGGAATTTTCAAATCCTAGCCTATAATCCTCATATTCAAACCTTTCCTCATCCCAATGTGAGAGTGAGGTCTGATTATCTTCTGTGGAACAGTTGTGGATTGAGTTATCCATTTCCACCATGTTTATTGTGGTTCCCTCAGACTCTTCTATTATCCCCTCATATTCATCAAGGAATTTCTCTTGAAATGGGGGTATGACTTGCTGATCAGAGTCTCTCTGTCTATTCGAGGGGTTGTTTCTCCTAAAGTTCTGGTTCTGGTTATGATTTTGGTTTCTGTTATGATTACTGACTTGGACAGTCAAATTTTCCACCATTTTTCCTAGTCTCTCCATGGTTTTAGCTAGGCTGTCACACTTGGGATCGGATGTGGAAGCTGATGTGTCATCCCTATATGTTACCTTTCTCTCAGACCTCATTCTAGCTCTCTTTTCAATCAGGTTAGCTTCTACACTCACTTCTCCTTTTTTCATGTCTTCCAATGTGTCGTAATCTCTCTCCCTAAGCTGGTAGGCCATGTCAACATCAAAGCCTTTAGGATATTTCACTAAAGCCATACCATGGGGAGGTTTCATGAGTAGAGGAAGAGCGTTGTAAACATTTTTAAACCTTGTAGAATAGTCATGGACGCTCTCTCCTACATTTCTTTTAAGATTCTTGTATTCTGCTAGGATTTGGAGATGGTTGGTCTTTACTTCCCATTTGTTTATGAAGGATTGATATAAAGAGGGAAGATCATGGATACTATTAGGAGGTAGGCCTTTAAACCACTTCTTAACATCTCCTCCTAAACTCTGGGCAAAGATTCTCATTTTGACTGTCTCATCATCTATCTCCATATAGTCAAAGAAATCTTCCATCCTATCTACATGGTGTTGAGCTGTGGTAGACTCTTTTGTAGTGAAATGTGGGATTTTCGACTGATAATCATTGGGTAAAGGAACTAGAGGCCGTGGTAACACCAAAGGAGCATACCATGCTTCCATAATGGTGTTCTGTGGAGGTAATGGATTGGCTTGAGCAACAAGTATGTGGATGACAGGAATACTAGGACCAGCAAGACTCTGCTGAGATGATTTAGGGTGACAGAGCCCCAAGTTTTGAATGAAATGAATATCCGGAGGTGTAGATGGAAAGGTCTCTCTATCCCTAATATATTGACCACTATGAGATGGTGAACCAGGAAGCTCAAGGTCTGACTGGTCTAGAGCACTGAATGAATTAGTTCTTGGTAAAATGCTTTGTGAGTCTAAGTCAAAATAAGTGTCTGATAGAGATGTAAAGTTTTCTGGTGAAAATTTAGCTCTATGGATGTGTCTGGAAATAGTTGGCCTCCTAGGGGTGGGAGATTTCCTGAGAATTCTCTCAAGGTTGTCAACTATTTCATGTGGGTTTGGGTTAGGATAAGCTCTTTAATGAATGGTTCTTGAAGCCAGTATGTTGTCTTCAAACAAAGAAGCTTAATCCTACTTGTTACTTCTAATATGGTTGTTGTAATGAAGGCTAGTCTCCCAGTGGAGTCTTATGAAACCAAGATAATCAGCATGCCTACTGATCACCTGTGGAGTCTTTAATCATTAAGGAACTAAGGAGTTGCCAGGTGGAAGGTTTAGAATGTTTCAAGAATATATACTATCCACCACAGTGATTAACCACCAAAATAAGGCTACTATGGTCTTCTTTGAGTCTTTGAAGTGTTTAAAGGTGTGTTTTACTCAAAGTTCCCTAGCGGAGTTGCCATTATGTTGGATTTCCTATGTTTTGCAAGTTTGGCAATACCAAAAGATAAGACAACATCAAAACCACCTTGGGACCTCAGGATCTAGCCCTGGTGGGTCCAGAGAGGGATCTATCTATAAAGGCAAAGGTATATATGTCTTTGAAGCTCAGTTATAAGATATTAGGCTAGCTATAAGGCACAAGTTTTGTTTGTTTTGTTTGTTTGTTTGGTTGTTGGGAAACATGAAGGAAGGATTCAATATAAGACAAGGGTGAGGAAAGAGGATTTTAGGCAAAAGGGAGATAACTCAGAGAACACTCGAGACCATTGGGAAATGGAGTCATAAAAGGGTTTACTTGCTATTAAGTATCCAGGCTTTCAATTGGGCTAGTTATCTAAAATAGTGGATCTTTAAAGATGATAGTGTGGTATGAAATTATAAGGAAAGAAGGTGAATGACAAGGAAACCTCTGACGTGACCACTTAGGAAGCAGATCTAGGGACAGGGCATGCCATTAAACACCTATGATCCACCCCCTAAAAGGTTAACTCTTTAGAAACAAGAAACACTTAATATTTAAACACAAAGGTGAAGCCTGAGATGATAGAAAGGCTTTGGACTTTCAATGCTTCGACATTCAACTTAAGGGAACTTAGAAAGGTTCAATTAATTGAAAAAGACCCTAGTGAGACAGAATCAACATTCTAAACTCCTATTATCCCAATTCTTTCAATTAAAACCCAACAAGAACATCTAAGAACAGATTCATAAATTCATACATCAGTTAGCAGTGAATAACAACTACTACACTGGTTAAATTATCTCGAATGAGTTCTCAGATAACATAATTAGTAGAAAACACCAAAAATAAGAATATCAGGAGCATCAGGGCACCATGCAATGGTATGTCCTAACCCAACTTTCTGATTCTTACCAGAGAAATTAAATGTAATGAATTACAGAAGGAAAACATAGACAAAGGTAGAAAACATCACTGCTGATTTAAATCAGGATTGAAAGAAATGTGCTTGTCATATTAAAGAGCAAAACCAGTCATATACAACATTTTCAAATAGCTTGATATTCAGTCTAAAATCATCTTCCTCAGCCTATTTTATAACTTTAAACACAGAACAATATCTCAAGAGAAACAAGTTACAATTCATAGATATCCGATCAACAACCAACAACCTTTACAATGTGTTTTTCTTGAGTTTTTATAGCTGAATGAGAGGTAGAGGAGGTAGATGAAACACTAAATGAAACATTAAAACAAAAGTAAAAGGAAGGGTGTTACACAGTAATTTGTCACCCTCCCTGCAATCCCCATCTCACCCATTGGAGGGTCGTTTCTGTGACCAATAAGCGGTGTCATGCCTTGCAAATACCATCATTGCATCCCTTTCCATGAGGACAACATTCCTTCTGTTGATCATTTCCTGAGCAGACCCCTAAAAACACCTGTTTTTTCCTTGGCACTGGTAGCCCGTTATGTCCTTGCGCCAATGGGGAAAATTAACACTAAGCCCGTGCCAATTGGCACTCTGTCCCAGTTGAGCACCCGCACCAATCTCCTTATGGAAAGTTTAAAAAAAAAAGAGGCGAAGTTTCGATTACAACAACTTCGTGGATGAGTCATAAGGAGTGGTTTCAACTGGATAACCATGGCCTTCCTCCTTTGGCCTCTTGTTTCCACCTTATGGGAAACCTCCCAAGGGATAAGGCCTCCCTTCCACTATTGTAGGGATCCCAACCTCCTCCTCTCCTCTATAAATATAGCCTTCATCCATTGATGAGGGGGCTGAATAGCTGAATGGCTGAATAGCTGAAGGGCTGAATGGTTGAGTCTCTAAGAGCCTTCATAGCTTAAAGAATGCTGCAATAGTCCTCATAGAGCCAAATTAGTAGCAAGGAGATTGACTATCAAAGAGAGAGGCTTGTCCCCATTCCCGACAAGCTTTACCGAGACGTATTCCGCTGACGACCCGCCGAAGGAAGGTTCAGCGTCAAAGCCTGGTTGTATTTTCCTTTGTATGAATTAATGATAAGCGAATTTGGTTATGGTTCCACTCGTATTGTTCATTATGATCATGAGTTGTGTCTTCTATGACTGATAAATAATTGCATATATCGGATTTTATGGTTGTGTTTGTTGTGTTTCTTGCATGTGCATGTGTTCGATCGTGGCGAGTGAGAGGATTGTGATCTGCTGGAGCAAGGAAATGGGAGCACCATCTTCTCTACGAACAACAGCGTTGGACTTGAGGTAGGCTTTAATCGCAAGTTGGTCTATTGCAATTAGGAACTTGCACCTTAGCGTGATGCGATTTTTTCTAGACCCGATCTGGGCTAGTAGGGATCACCTTTGTCCGCAGAGGGGATTTACCTCTACAACAAGTTGGCGACCATACTGGGGAGATGTTGATTTGGGGTATTGTCTTTTATTTTCGGTCAATTATTGACTTTGCTTGCTTGATCAACTCTTTTGGTTTGCTTTTTTCTAGTGTAAAACCTCTGTTTAGCCCCTAGAGGATCAGATTTGACCTCTATTTTTCCGAATTTTCATCATTTCATGGTTGGCTTGATTGGCGCGGTTTCCAGCCTGACAGTCGCACCAATTGGCGCAGGTTGCCAGTTCATCACTCGCGCCATCCCCTATCTGGCGTAGATTACAGCCATATAGTCGTGCCATTTCCTGTAAGTGCTAGTGTTTACCCTTGTTCAGAAGTTTCTTTTGGTCAGTACTTTGCTTCTGGGTTTGTTTTAGATTCTTCTTGAAGTGGTGAGTCTGGTCTTGGTTGGGATAAATTATTTGTTTTTTCATTTTTAGGCGTTGGTGCTTGTTGTTAGTTAGCAACCCGCGCCAATTTTCCATTAGCACTAGTTGTCAGTGAGCAAGTCGTGCCAGTTGGTGCTAGTTGTCAATGATAAAGTTGTGCCAATTTCAGGGTGTGTGAAAATTGAGACTTTTCCCTAAATCCTTCACCAGTGTGTCTTTCCCTTATGGTATTTTCATTGTATAAGCATATATTACATTTCTCATTCTTTGAAATGTCTTCCCTCCATGATTACTTGATGTAAAAGGGAATGAATGCCTTATTTTGATCTCATGATTTGGAAGTCCTCTTTGTGTTTTGTCACCTTTTGAGAATTTCGATACAAAGTGTTTAAAACAACGATTGCATTCTTAGTGTTTGTTTACATCTCTTTTTCATTCATCTAGAAGATTTGCGTTCATTTAGTTTTCGTCTCAAAGTTTTCTTTTCGTTTAAATGCATTATATCACATTGCATCGAAAAGTATTTTTTGAGATTTATCATTGAACTTAGATCACATTGTTTAATGATTGAAAGCTAAAAGTCCCTTTGAGTTTATTCTCTTTCATTAAAAGCATGCATTAAGTAGATTCTCATTTCATCAAAAAGTGCATTGAGTACATTCTTATCATTTGAAAAGAAAAGGAAATTGTGCATAGATGACAATTGCATAGTTTTCGAAAAAGAGTATTTTGCATAGATTACATTGCATTATTCGCATCGTTGAATGTTTGAAATTACTTTTGGATAGTGAGAGTCATCTAGTTTGGAAAATTTTCGTTTTCAATATTGCTGTTTGTTGCATCATTGTTTGAAGTTCTTCCCTTAACTAGATAGCATTCATTGAATTGAAAATTTTCTTTTCTCATATAGCTGCATATAGGATATTTTCAGATGACATACGGTAGGGCCTTGAAACCGAGACATAATTGAAGATCAAGATTAAAATTTATTCAATTAACCTAAGGAAACATTGAAAAATTAACGAAATATTTAGAGGTCTAGGCTAGCGATGTGTTTCGGCGTCGTTAAACCTAGTAGCTGTTGTTCGCCTCTTGGCTTTAGACAGTACTAGTACGGACTTGTGCTCCCCATACCGTCGCGTATATAAAGGGAGAAACCACTAGGTTTCTATCCTTTATCCATAGGAAGCCGAGTCTGCCACCCTATACCCATGATACACCGGACATAGCATTCGGGGAGATTTCCTGCACGTACGTCAAGTCCTTGGTTGATTTCTCCTTCATTTTGAAACCAAGGTGTATATTGCAGTTCACAGATATCTGGTTCACCCTTTACCTAGATTTCCAGAGTAGTAATTTCGATCTTTCTGACTCTTTAAATTTGATAAGGTCATCTGAAAGTGATAGAGTCACCTTTTGTCTGTTTCTCGACTCTTAAAAGATGAAACATCAGAGTTTTGTTTCAATGTTTTAAAAATTAACTGCCCACGAAATATTCCTGGTTAAAGTTAGTTTCCTTAGGGTGTTGTTTTGAAGATAATTTCTGATGGCAACTTTTCCGAAGTACACCAACCAAGGAATCCCCTCTGATGGGAATCCGGGTCTTTTTCCTCCTTTTGGAAATGTTGGTGCTCCTTACATGGCAACGTTGTCCCTTCCTGGGTTAACTGTTGGGTTTCCTGTTTGGTTGTTTTCAACCTCTGTGGTCCCGAATGTCCCGGATACTGTTCAACCATCTCCTCCGCCTGAACATCATCATGTTGATTCCAAGGTGGACCTCTCCCCTTCTTCGCCTGTTTCTGCGTCCTCCTCTTCTACTTCGCCTGGTGAAAGTTTGGATTCGAGTAACCAGGTGGCTAAGAAGATGAAGAAGAAGACAAAGAAGAAGAAGTCTGATAAGAGAGAGGCTAAGGCTGCTGTTACTGCTTCTATAACATCTCTTCTTGATGAACCTCCCAACCATCCATGGAAATTCAAGTTCCCTTGCATGTTGTGCACAGGAGACCATCTTCTTCGAGACTGCCCTGGCATTCCCAAGGTGCTCGAAGCATGGTCCAACGGGCATCTGCCATTGCCTTTGGCTTCTGGGAGTCAAGTTGGGGGCACGTCTTCGGTTGCTGCTGGTAAGGCTCTTAAGAAGCAGGGTAAGCTTGCCAATCCCTGTAAGTTGTGTGAAGGGCACCATGCCATTCACCTTTGTCCGTATATGGATGAAGCCAAGTGATTTTTGGACAACTCAGCTGTTTCTGCACCGTGCCTTTCGGCTGGTTACAAACAACTTTCTTTGAGTCCTCCACCAGTTGATCTTATGATTGGTCAAGAGTCATCCTTGGTCGATCTCGCTCCCTCAAAAATTCAAATTCAGGAATCCATTCCCGACCAACCATTGGTTGTGGGATCAGTTTAACTAGCCCCATCTACGGTGCACCAGGTCTTTTCCTTTGAGAGTGGACCTCACATCCCTCAGGTTCTTCTTGTTTCTTCAGATTCTTTAGACTTGGAGAAGGATTTTCCTGTCCCTATATCTCAAGAAGTTTCTCCTCCGCCTCCCGTGATGGAGGTCCTGGAGGATACTCCTCCCACCTTCGAGATGGAGGTCGTGGAGGATGCTGCTTCTTCTTCTGTAACACCAGGGGAAGACCATCTCGGTTCGATGGTAGCCCCTCCAAGTAGTTTTGTTGCTTCCTTTGATTGGAATCGATTTGCGGGATACCTCCTTCCGTCTTATGTGCCTTTCAAGATAATGGTAGAGGCCTTTGGTCTGGTTGTACCTAGCACCATTATAGATGAAGGTGCGTCTGTTAGTATTTTATCCTCAAATACTTGGAATGCTTTCGGTTTGCCGCTGCTTGCGCCTGTTACACAGAATCTGTTTACGTTCAACATAAGAACTAGTCAATCGTTAGGGATCCTTCCAAGGTTACCTATTACTTTGGGAGGTAAAACCATCCATATGGACGTGATGGTTGCTCCAGGCCCCTTGGATTTCAATCTTCTTTTGGGGCGCGATTACACCTATGCCATGGGAGCTCTTGTCTCCTCCCATTTTCGTGTGGTCTGTTTTCCACATGAAGGACAGATCGTGACCACTGATCAGCTTTTGTTCTTTGGTCTTGATGTGGCAGCTGGCCCGCCATCATCCCTTCCTAGTTTTTATCCACCCATTGTATCTGCCCCACCACAGGTCAACTATGTGGCTACCTACCCCATGCCTGTACTCAGTGATAATGCCGTCATGCATAGTGTGCTGGGGGAATTGGGTTATGACTTCCAAGATGTTTTCCTTCCATTGGATGGGAAACTCTTCGAAGCGATGACTTCTTGTTCATTATGATGAGGTCATCGGAGCATGGTTCTTTTTCTGTGTCAAGCTCCTTAAAAAATGAAGCAAGGTATGTTGGAGCAGAGTTCCTTGTCTTGTGTCAAGCTCCTTAAAAAATGAAACAAGGTTGTTGGAGCATTATTCCTTGTCTTGTGTCAAGCTCCTTAAAAAATGAAACAAGGGTGTCTGAGGATAGTTATTTTAATGTGTCAACCTCATTAAAGCAATGAAACATGTTGCTGTTCAATTCGAGTCCTTGATCAGATCTCGTAAAATCCCAGTCGAGTCTTTCTTAGATCTCGTAACTTGAACCTTCACTCCATCTACCTTTCATATGGATTGAAGTTTGGGGGGCATGTACCTCGAATTGAGTCACCATGCTGGGGGCATGCTTACTTTTTCAAGCATAGTTTGTTTCTGTTTCAAGCTTGTGTAAAAATGAAACTGGTTTCAAGCATAGTTTATCTTTGTTTCAAGCTTGGGTAAAAATGAAACCATGTTTTCTTACTCCATCGTCACTATCTGCTTGGCTGATCATATGCCTTCACTTGGTTGTTTTACCCGTTCCTAAGGAACCGCTATGATGAGTGGTCTTGGTTAGCCAGTCTCTTAACCTTTATTTGTTTTGAGCAGTTCCACCATTACCAGAACCAGTTGCTACCCTTTATACCACTTGTTCCTCCAGGAGGAGTCAACTTTCAGATCTTTTCTGACTCCCTAAACATGAAAAGATTGCCGAGTCGCTTGTCGTTTTGATCTCGTTAAAGTGGTCACGAAACGACTTCTACCTAGTATACGTTTACCCCTTTTTCGGGCTGGGATAGATTACTTACGAAAAAGGAATACCCTAGCCTACCGTGACTAGGAGGTTTTCTTAGACATAGTTTTCTACCTTTTCGGATTTGAGGAACTATTTACGGAAAGGGACCGTTGGAGTTTACTTTTATGCTATCTTTTCAAACTCTCTAAACATGAAAAGATGCCAAGTTCTTCCTCTTTCAGACTCGTTAAACCCCGATGACATTGGATTCAGTCGTAATGACGTTATTCGAGTTTCTCCTTCCTAGGGCTCGTTAAATGTACTAGGATGGATTCGTCCGAAGGACGAACTTATATGACAAGAATATGGTATCCTCTTCAAGCTTGTGTAAAAATAAAGAGGTACTTGCCAAAAATGGTGGGGAAAAATGGAACCAGTATCATCATCGTGTCGGCAGTATGTCGCTCTTGAACATGGCACTTGTCTGTATTCGTGTCGGGTTGGGGACATCTCATCTCATTTTCCACTTGCCTCCGTGGGTTTGGGTGATCCTTTTTGACCTCTCATCTGCTCTTTGCCTCGTCATCATGACCTCTGATCTTTTGATGTCAAATACTACCAAATCCACTGTTGTGCCACCGATATGTTCAAGAGAAGTTGACCTCTACAAAAGTCTCAACCTTCCTCTGATTCTCATCTGATCTTGATTCACAAAGACATTATGTTCCTCTTTGTCGTGTCGATGATGTGGGAAACATTATGGCCCACCTTCGATCAAGGTCACTTCCTGTCGACTTCAACTCATTATCCAGGAAGCTGATCTAGAGACTCCTTTCTGGTACCTTAGAGCCTGCATGCCTCAATGGCAGGTTCTTCGCGTTCGACATGAGGTTTTCATCATTGGCCTCCGATCGAGTGATTCTACGGGTGTTCGACGCCAGCTCACTGATTCACATGTCGTAGATTGTACCTATAGTACCTTGAGTACCATTGTCATTATTGGTGGTACCTCTCGCGTCTGTTAACAACTTTCATCATTGGCTGGTAATCAGGCGATGTTCTTGCATGTTCGACTTCAGCTCACTTATTCGCATGCTTGAACTTGTACTTTGTTCGGGTCGAGATGGAGCGCAAGACCCTGGATTTTGACAGTTGGAATCCAGGCTGCGATTTTGTGGATTATTATGATTAGTTACATGACTCATTCATTGGATGGCTGCGACCATACCTAAGTCTATTTATTGATATTTATTGAATGGCTACGTCCATGCCTTGGATTTGGATTCTTGTATACTCTGTTATGGATGGTTGCGCCCATACCACATATATATCATGTATTTGAGATATCAGTTGTACTTCTCTACGTAGGTTTTCTGACGGCAATGTTTTCAGTTGGACGCGTTCTCGTAAAGCATTTCACCCCTCTCTCTCTTTCGGGCCTCATGCTTTAAGGGGCAACTGTTACACAGTAATTTGTCACCATCCCTGCAATCCCAATCTCGCCCATTGGAGGGTCGTTTCTATGACCAATAAGTAGTGTCATGCCTTGAAAATACCATCATTGCATCCCTTTCCATGAGGACAACATTCCTTCTGTTGATCATTTCCTGAGCAGACCCTTAAAAACACCTGTTTTTGCCTTGGCGCTGGTAGCCTGTTATGTCCTTGCGCAAATGGGGAAAATTAACACTGAGCCCGTGCCAATTGGTGCTCTGTCCCAGTTGAGCACCTGTGCCAATTTGCTTATGGAAGTTTTTTTAAAAAAAGAGGCAAAGTTTCGATTACAACGACTTCGTGGATGAGTCATCAGGAGTGGTTTCGACTGAATAACCACGGCCTTCCTCCTTTGGCCTCTTGTTTCCACCTTATGGGGAACCTCCCAAGAGATAAGGCCTCCCTTCCACTATTGTAGGGATCCCAACCTCCTCCTCTCCTTTATAAATATAGCCTTCATCCATTGATGAGGGGGCTAAATAGCTGAATGGCTGAATAGCTAAAGGGTTGAATGGTTGAGTCTCCAAGACCCTTCATAGCTTAAAGAATGCTGCAATAGTCCTCATATAGCTAAATCAGTAGCAAGGAGATTGACGATCGAAGAGAGAGGCTTGTCCCCATTCCCGACAAGCTTTACCGAGACGTATTCCGCTGACGACCCGCCGAAGGAAGGTTCAGCGTCAGAGCCTGGTTGTATTTTACTTTGTATGAATTAATGATAAGCGACTTTGGTTATGGTTCAACTCATATTTTTCATTATGATCATGAGTTGTGTCTTCTATGACTGATAAATAATTGCATATATCGGGTTTTATGCTTGTGTTTGTTGTGTTTCTTGCGTGTGCAGGTGTTCGATCACGGCGAGTGAGAGGATTGTGATCTGTTGGAGCAAGGAAATGGGAGTGCCATCTTATCTACAAACAACAGTGTTGGACTTGAGGTAGGCTTTCATCGCAATTTGGTCTATTTCAATTAGGAACTTGCACCTTAGCATGATATGATTGTTGCTAGACCCGATCTGGGCTAGTAGGGATAGCCTCTGTCCACAGAGGGGATTTACCTCTACAACAAAGGGGATCGAGGCCCATTCTGTTTTAATTTTCAGTACTCTTTGGGTGAAAATGTTGTCTTTGACAGGCTGATAGTAACTCTAGGTATGTTCTTTGATGTACTTTAGGTTGTAGTACTTTGTAGTACTCTGGTGATAAGAAAAAGGCAGATAAATGACTTTCAGGTCTGCCATACTTCATAACAAATGCTCTGGCAACATTTTAGAACTTTCTGTCAGAATGGAGATCTTCTCAAGAGCTCGGTGTAGAATAAAAATAGTATGGGAGCTTGTCCTTTATCGGGAAGGAACCTTCTACTGATTTGATCACTGATAATATTGTTTTATGTGCTTTAGGCCTCATTAAGCCTTCTGTGTTAATCACAAGTTCTTCAATCTGGAACTTATGCTCTTTAAACATTGAATTAAAGCTTAAAATCTTCAATTACAGGCTTTAAAACTCTTTAATCCTTTACTGATACTCTTTGCCACTTCATTGACTGTCTCTGTCATTGAATTTGCAAGGCTTATGTTGCTGGAGGTTTAAACAGAGTTAATACACCTGTTTTGGATAAAATATGTGTTAAAAACCCTCTCGTGAGTGTTCCTGCAATCTTTGGTTCTGATAAAACTTCATCGGCGCTACTGTGTCACTAACAGTGACTGTGTAGAACAGAACGGTTTTCACCATCTATATTCCCTGCAAAAACACACAAAAATATTAGGAAATCTATGCGAGAGTGGAGGTGAATGCCGTGGAAGACTGTGGGAATAGCAGTGCATACATGGTGGAAACGGTGGATGTAGAGGAAGATGACTAAAAAATGCAGTGGAACAGTGAAAAAATGATCTGATGGAGGTTTGGTGGAGGAATGCTTCAGAACCGTCCGATTAGATCTGGTGGAGATGATCGACGGTGGTGATTGACTAACATAATGACTTTAGAAGGTTAGGCGATATGCAATAAACCTTTAATGTAAAACATAAAGGTTTCAATGTAAGCGGATTACAAAGGTTTTTTAATGTAAATCATTCGGTTTCGACCTTTGGACGGAATACAAAGGAAATGCGTGAAAATGCAATGAAATGGGATGATAAAATGGTGGGACCGGTATGGCAGAGGGCGATTGAATATGAACCGTTAGATCTTGGGAGGAGATCAAAGGCTAAGATCATCCCATGAAATTCTTTAGGAGCGTAATGGAGAAATGTGAATGGAGAACGCGATGCAGTGTGGGCCGTTGATCCGAATAGATCAACGGTCGAGATTTTCAGATGGTCCATCGGGACCGAAAGTGGGGAAGTGGTTTTGAGAATAAAAATCGCTGTTTTTGTGCAGCAAAAGGGTGGTTTCACATTTTGCCCAAAATTACGCGATATAGCCTGCCGCTCGACAGGTGGCGAAATAAAACCACCCATATCGCGTGAATTTGAACTGTTAAACCTCTGACGGCAAAGTTAGGTGATATGGATGCTGGCCGTCAGATTTGGGACCATGAGATCTGACGGTGATGGATGGAGCAAGATATGAGGAGATGCGCGGTCAGGAATGGGGGGCCAAGTCGACGATGGTTTTAATGTGAGCCGTCTAATCTATGAAAAGAACGGGTGAGATCTGAAGAAGGGAAACGAAGGCAGCGAGGTTGGTTAGTGGTCTGGAGGAATCCTGACCGTTGGATCCCAGGGAATCAACGGTGGAGATTTAAAGATTAGGCGGAGGAAAAAGGGCCACATGAATACGCGAGAGTAATCCTAGCCATCAGATCGAGAGGGATGAATGGCCAGGATCCGATCAGAACCGGAGGAGGCAAGGGCCAAAACTCCAATGGTGTGAAAGAGCGATTGCATCTGGACCGTTGGATCAACATCAAATCAATGATTATGATTGGATCAGGGGTGACCAATCAGGGACATAGAGGCAGAGTGACATCAAATCCTGGCCGTTGGTTCTTGTGGGTTCAATGGCCAGGATTCAATCGGTGATCGACCAATCGGGGATATGAAAAGTTGCGATTGGCACAATAAAAAGTTCCGATGATGCGATGGCTATTGGATTTAGAGGGGAATCAACGGTGGAGATTGCCATCAGGGGGTTTACAAAGGAATGTTATGGGGCACGATGAAACAGGCGAGGATCGTTAGATCTATTAAGATCAACGACAGATATTACTTCCGAGACCAATAGAACAATTCTTCCTCGCATCGGAAGATTTCGCTTTAACAAAGAAATGCACTCCACTCCAAGGTTCCAATGCGATAAGCACCATATGGATTAATGCTTGGTCTTAGCGCCTGGGCTCATGGAGGGGAAGTGGTTAGGGATGGGCCAAAAGGGGCTAAGCTTGTCATATGATAAAAGTGGGTTTTTAGGCCTAAAAAACAATGTTTTTAAGGCTAAACAAGGGTTACGGTAGGGGAATAAAGGGGTTTTAAAATAAAATGAAGGGATTTCTCTTTGTTTTTAAAGGGGAATTGGGTGGTGTAGAAGACTTGGGAAGGGGTTTTGGGGGTCAAAGGGGAAATTTGAGAAGGGGAAAAAATGGTTAAAATGAGGAATTTTGCAGGGATACAAAGGGGTAAATGGAGGCTTTTCTGAGCATAATTTTTTCACAGACAATGAGGATATCTTGATGGAAACAACAGTGAAGATCTTTTCAAAGGAAAAGGACACACAGAGGCTTCAAGAATGAGAGATTTTCATAGGAAATGTATCTCTTGAAGGCTCAGAAAAATATTTAGCCACCTGTTTGCTTGACAAAAATTCATAGGTGGCTAACACTACCTACCCTAATCTACTAAAATGTCTGCCCTCATAAACAATACAATAATGCCAGTGCATCCAATTAAGCAATTGTTCTAATATCTTTGTTATTTCATTTCTCTTCACCATGTTCAGAGTTAAACCTGACAATGGTGTTTGATAGAAATTCCCGGCCTGATCTTGTTTACATACCTTTGAAAAACAACTGACATGCTGGAAATATGCGTTGGCTTTGTAAAGAGAAATTCCTCCATATAGATAGCCATTGGATCAAGATACTCTTGATTTATTTATGGGTATTCTGACTTAGCCAACTCAACTTCATATCCTGGTACTGCAGATGTGCTCTCCTAGTCTTCAATCAACTTGGAACATGTTTGCATGCTACCTGATGAATGTTGTGTCAGTACTTCTACTGGATCGGATAATGGGGAAGACTATCTGATTATATCCATATCATAGCAGTTTTTGAGAGAATTATGAACACAATAATATTGAATTTGAAAGAAGAAATGATCCAAGTGGATATCGGTGGCCACCCACCTATTCCATGTGGACCCGCAACATGAATTCTTGGAGCTTTTCACTTCCAGCAGCTTACTATTTTTAGCAAGTTTTCGGGTCCTGCACACGCAGAGCCATTTTGGGGCATTAATGATCCAGGTGGATATTGGTGGACACCCACCTATTCCATTTGAACCCTTGCCATCGGTTCTTTCCGTTTTTAAGTTTCAACACAACTTACTATTTTAGCAGTTTTTTGAGTCCTGAACTTCCGGAGCCGTTTTGAGGCCCTAAATGATGATTTTTGGGAAATCTGGGAGCAACATGGGTCATAGACCAATTTTTCTCACTCAAAAGTTGTAGTCCTCGAATATATATTTCTAACGAGCTATTGAGCGCGTCAAACGAAGATCAGATGCCAAAGTTACATCCCCAGGAAGTTGAAACACCAACTTACCCAAACAGGGCCCACAGTTTTGTCGCTTCATCTCCTAGGGTTAGGTTGTTGGAAGTTTCAGGTTTTACAATGTTTCTCAAAAATAAATAGGCCTTTGAGCCTCATTTTAACACAATTCAGGGGCTAGTGGCCGACACATCTATTTTCAAAGATATGATACCAGTGCCCTAGCTCGCTTGTTCCCATCATGTCTGTATTGTAACACAGTGGGGAGGCCTATAGCCGTCACATCTCTTCTCAAAGATACGCTACTAGTGCCATAGCTCGCTCATTTCCATTGTGTCTCATTGTAACATAGTTCAGAGGCCTATAGCTGCCACTTCTCTTCTCATAGATACGCCAACCAGCACCCTAGCTGTTTATTTCAGGCATTTGATTATAATAAAATGAAGCATTACTTCCGTTACATCTCTGTGTTTATGGTTATATGTGTATTCTGTTGTGTTCCTACATAAATCTGGATCAGTGGTATCAGAGTGGTCTTCTCTTTCTCTATTTTTCTTTTCATGTCCCCAACGTGACCAAGGATTAAGGAGTTCAACCTTGCAAACCCCGATGAACCCCCATGGCGGAAGGAAAGAAAGACGAGGGAGTAGGAGATCCTATCAAAATATTGCTCAAGGAGGCCCTTGAGAAATAGAGGAATGCGATGATAGATAGCTTTGCCCAGATCCTTCAACGATTGTCCACCGATGACACATCTACATCCAGCATGCCCACCAACAAGTCCACGACGTCCTAGACAAATCCAATACCAAGTTCAGGAAAATTCCCCCCCAGGGAGGAACTTAATGCAATGGAGACCATTGCTTCCTAAGGAGGGAGGAATGATCCAAGTGGATATCGATGGCCACCCACCTATTCCATGTGGACCTGCAACATCAATTCTTGCAGCTTTTCACTTTGAGCAACTTACTATTTTTAGCAGGTTTTTAGGTCCGGCATGCCCAAAGTCGTTTTGGGGCATTAGTGATCCAGGTGGATATTGGTGGCCATCTACCTATTCCATTTGAACCCCCACCATAATTTCTTTCCTTTTTTAAGTTTCAACACAACTTACTATTTTTAGCAATTTTTTGGGTCCTGAACTTCCAGAGCCGTTTTGAGGCCCTAAACGACGCTTTTTTGGAAAAACAAGAGAAACATGTGTCATATAATAATGTTTCTAACTCAAAATTTGTAGTCCTCATATAGATATTTCTAACGAGCTATTGAGTGCATCAAACGGAGATCATATGCCAAAGTTACGTCCCTGGGAAGTTGAAACACCAACTTACCCAAACAGGGCCCACAATTTTGGCACTTCATCTCCTAGGGTTAGGTTTTTGGACATTTAAGATTTTGCATTATATCTCAACAATAAATAGACCTTCAAGCCTCATTGTAACATAGTTCAGGGGCTGGTAGCTGACACATCTCTTCTCAAAGATACACTACCAGTGCCCTAGCTCGCTTGTTCCCATCATGTTTGTATTGTAACACAGTGGGGAGGCCTGTAGCCGTCACATCTCTTCTCAAAGATACGATGCCAATGCCCTTGCTCGCTCATTTCCATTGTGTCTCATTGTAACACAGTTCAGATGCCTGTAGCTACCACATCTCTTCTCAGAGATACGCCTACCAACGCCCTTGCTATTTATTTCAGGCATTTGATTATAATAAAATGAAGCATTACTTTCGCTCCATCTCTGTGTTTATGGTTATATGTGTATTATTTTGCACTCCTATTGGGTCATGCTATTGGGTCATGTGGTGCATTAGATGGTTGTTTTGGTTCTTCTGAGACCTCATGCTTCCCCTTATGATTATCAGCCAAAATGTGATCCATATTCCCTTCAATAATCTGAAATGCATTGAAGCAAAAAGGTAGAGAATCAAATTGGATCAATCCATCATATGTTTCAGACTCTATGATTTTATCTCCTACTTGATAGTCAAAAGAACTCAAGGGCTGAACCCCTGGATCTAAAACAGATATTTTATCATCCCTGATCTCCTCATCCAATTGGTGAGAGAGTTCTCTTGTCTTATGATTATCAACTAGAATGTGATCCAAATTCCATTTCACAATCTGAAATGAGTTGAAACATAAGGGTAAATACTCAAGATGTATTGGTTCCTCCTCTATTTCAAATTCTGTGACTTCAAGATGACTTAGGCAGAGAACTTATGGATCTGAAAAAAGGTTTTTTATCATCCCTCTTTTCCTCAACTGACTCATTAGTGCATTCCTTCTCCTTCATATTTTTAACCTGCTTGTAATTCTCTCTTAAAAGTGAGTAAAAATATTGAGGAGGGAATTTTGTACTTAATTGAAAACTTCCTGCATTTTCCTCCTTACAATATTTCTCATCATGTAGGGTTTGATTGTCATCTTTGCATTGTGACAACTGAGTTTTTTATTCCCAAGAAAATAGTGCTAGCTACTTCGAATAATTAGCCTCAACCTCAACCTTATAGTCTTCCTCTTGATAATCATATTCGAGATGGCTACCTTCATATACAAGGTCATCTATCATGTACATTGTTGTTGAGGATTTCCCTGCCTCCTGATTTTGGACTTCATATTTGGCTGTGTTGTGGATAGAGTACATGAAACCATCATTTTTTGCCTTAGGATACCAAGTATGAGTTGTACATCGCTTGGGTAGATTGATCATGGTATTTTTTAGAACTAATGGAATAAGAGGTATTTGAACATCAAGTTCCTCTTTCCTGCTAATCATAGCATCATTTCGTTGACTGTGTTTGTCAACATATCTAGCTTTATCTTTGAAGATATCAATCACTCTCTTTCTATTTTATCCTTCTCCACAACATTTAACTTTGCCTCTCTTTTCAACAGGTTCTCTTCCGCATCAACTACAATATTTTTCATTTCTTCAAGGGTTGCAGGGTCCCTTTCTCTTAACTAGAACACCATCTTTGGGTCAAATGCATCTGGGTAGTCCCAGAGAGCTAATCCTAGGGGTGGCCTTATCTTAGTAGACATCGAATAATATACCTTATTGAACCCGGCTGAAAAATGTTGTACTATCTCCCTAGGTTGTATTTTTAAATGGTTATACTCTTCTATGATGAGAAAAAAATTTCCCACGACCACCAATCTATCTAGGAAAACTTGTGTGAATTGATGAAAATTTTTAATGCTTGCAGTTGGAAGACCTTTAAACCAATTTTTAAATTTACCTTGCAATTATAAGGAAAAAATTCTAGTACACACATCATCTTCTCCCACCTCAAACAGATCAAGGAAATCTTCAATATTTTTAATGTGCTTTTCAGCAGTGATATTTGCATTTTATCCATCACATTTGGGTAGATTATTGATAAAATTTGCAGGGTGGTCATGGAAGATAGGAGGAAAATGTAGAAATTATTTCATAATGAGCCTTATTCCATATGAAAGAGTATTATTTCCTCTTTCCAATGAGCCCTCACATGCCTTCAAACTCCTAGTGGTTGAAGAGAAATTTATTTTTGAAGTTATATATCCTTAACTTAAATTCTAGCCGACATATTCCTATTTCACATGTTGGTTTCACTCCATAGATGTGTCCCTTCATATTTCTAAAAAAAATCACTATATATGTACATGTTCGGGCCTCATTTTTCAATCATCCTTATCGGTCAATCAAAACTGAATATCACCATTGTTCACAACTCGTGAACAAACGAAAAGGAGCTCAGAAAACTAGCAAAAGGAACAATATTCAAAGAAAAAGTGCGAGTTATAGTTCACAACTTGTGAACTAGGGCACTGAGGAAGGGTATAAAAAATAATTTGATTGGGGATTACCTATCCTAGTATTTGGATCCTTATGAAGAAGAGCAGATAATTGTACCTCAGACTGTTGGACATACTTGACAACCTGAAGCTCGGTTAATAGAACAGTCTTGGTGTATCTCGGATAGATTTGTGCATAGATTTCAGGGTTATTACTTGTGGAAATATGTTTTAGATTAATATTCAACAAAATTTTTGTAGCTCAAACCACCTAACTGTCTATGTGTTGTAGCTCAGACCTATTTTAAGTGAGTCCTATCTGAAGTTGTTGTGACATGTGTGGAATTACAATCTTGGTCTAAAATTGTGTGGGCTAAACTTGATATATTTCTTAGATTTTAGATCATTACAGACCCAGTGAAGCCCAGAAAAGTGGGTCTTGTAACCTTCGTGGAGCCCAGAATTAATGGTGTTGTAATCCTCGTGAAAACTAAGGAAGTTCAGAATTGTTGTAGCTTGTAAATTGTTGTTTCCTTTTGAAAATTTTGCTCTTATTGCAGATTGCAGTGGTAAAATTTTCAGTGAAATGTGATGTTTGGCTAATGATAACACTTTAGTGTTATGGTATAAATTGATGAGCTATGATGAAGAGTGTTGGTAAAGTAATAGTGCAGTGTGGTGCAGAAGAATTGATAGATGGTGCAGTATGGTGCAGAGTTGATAGTACAAATTGGTGCAATAAAACACATTTGAATTGATAGTCCAGTGAAGAAGTGAAGAAAGGATTCGTGTCCTTGGAGTAGTAGCTCATAAACACAAGGTTGGTGCCTTAGAGAAGATAGGGTCGAAGCCCTAGATGTCAGAGCCTCATTAAGTCCAAGTTGGTGCTTGGCAATCATTGTAATCATTCATTTGTAAAAGGATCATTATCATCCCTTCTATAATGAATTAGTGATTTATCTATTTTTTGTGTAGAATATAACTGGTTATAATAACAATTGAAAAGAAATATTGATTCACCCCCCTCTCAGTATTTCCAATAGGTAGGCTACCAGACATGGTATTTTATGGAGACCATGCTCCCTCACTTGTATATTGGACACATGAGCTAGTGAGGATAGGATTAGTAGTTTTAATCAAATTAGCATGTGAGGATTTAGGTCCCTCAAGTCTATCTAGGGAGACGAGGATATATAACTCACATCGTCGAGGGATTATTAACATAGTGGTGGATGCATTGGCACATGTGGGATGACATATGATACATGGTGGTATGATAGTAGGCAATGGTACCTAGGGGTGCACAAATATATTCCATAGAGTCCAATGTTATATAGAGGGATGTGGCCTGATGCATAAAAACCCAATTATAGGCCATGGCATCTAGTGGTGTGTAGGGATATGCAGCAGGGAGTAGTGGCCTGCAAAGGAGCATGGAGATGCATGGTGGTATACCATAACATGTCTGTTTACATTGTGGGGTAGGAGGAGTTGCTCACATTTCATTGAGGACATGCGGGAAATGATAGGTGTAGTGACACAGGAAAGACGCAATATGGTACAAGGTGGTATAGACGTAGTCGGGGGTACGCAGTGGTGTACAAGGAAAGGACACAACATATGATGGCACGTCGAGGAGTGCGGTGGTACTTGGTGGTATGAAGTGACACATGATGCGGCAGAGCAGGCTCTTGGAGAGTTTCCTCTAGGGAGACTTATGGACATGGATAGTAGGTGTACCATTGGATGCAACTCACCTAGGATCGATGAGGACATTGTTGGGCATCTAGGAACACCGAGTTTAGTGGAGAAAGGGCCTCAAGGGGGTTATTAAAAAATCTCAGGCGGAGAGAGGGTCATCTATAGGATTACTCTTGAGAATTCCGACAAACTCTTGATCATAATTTTTTGGACATACCCACCCATCATCCTCCAGTTTTTCTTACAGTCACAAAGGGTTTGGTTGTTGCCCTTTAACACTCTCCATTCAGGCAGTGGGGCATGGGAGGCTCACCCTAGGAAGTTGGATGAGACATTCCTTGTCATGGGCCGAGAGGAGACTCTCCAGTTGAGACACTTGGTAGGTGCACGAGTTGGTAATTACAGGGTTAGGGATGGCATCTTTGATTTTAAAGGTAGCATATGTTCCACCCATAGGCTCACACTTGGGGAGGTGACCAAGAAGGAGTTACATGGCTCTTTTTTAGCTGCAAAAATTGAGGCATTTGGAGAGCATGAGGTGCAGAGGATGATAGTCTTTGTTTTAGGATGATGCCTAGGCTTCTGGTAGTACTTGGTGTTGGGGTCCCCTATTTTGATAGATTGGCTGACCAAAAGACAAGGCAACATACAAACCAAACTTTAGAGCTCTAGGATCTAGCCCCCCTAGTCTCAGAGAGGGATCTCTCAATGTGTTTATAAAGATGTGTCTTGAAAGGTTTATAAATTGATTTTAGGCTAGTTATGAGGTTCAAGGTTGTTTTTTTTTGTTTGGTTGGAAAAATATGTTTCATGTGGTATAGATAGAGCATGGGAATCTACAAGCCATTGGGCAATGGAGTCATGTGAAGTCCAAATAGTTCTGAATAAGAAGGAAGGGAAACCAAAGGGGAAATCTAACTTGGTCAAGCATCTGTTGAATAATATAGGTGAAATGGGATGGACATTAAGGACTAAGAGTGAACAAAAAAAAAAACCCTTTCACAATGAATTAAAGGATTCAGGGAATGCCCTATTTCCTCTAATAAGCTCACTTCTTTGGAATTAATCAATATAAACACTCAAAGAAAGGATAAATGCAGACTAAACCTTCTAAACGAATTATAGGATTTGGGGAATGCCCTATTTCCAGCTATAAGTTCACCTTTGAGATTTTAACCAACAAAAACATACAATTGCATTCAAAGAAGAGGGAACACCTTGGACATCTAGGACTACAATTATAGGGGCCTTCAACACAATGATAACAATAAGGAACAGAGGGTATGATTGTGACAAAACCTCACTATCAAAATGCAAGCATTAATAATCAAAGGTAGACTCCAGATACAATATTCAGTGGTAAAGAAAGAGGGAACGCCTAAACAGTCTTTAACACAACCGAATTAACCATTTCTGAAGTAAAACAAACTGAATATAAAGAGAGCAATTATACTACCCTGTCACATTCAGTAGCTGAAAAAATATAAATAGTGAAGGATAAACAGGTTAGAGGTGCTTCTAAGATACATTTCTCTACCTAAAATTTTTATCCCACTGTAAGCAAAGCATGATGGAACAAAGTGGAAACGTGGGAAATAACATTGACTATAAGAAGTACTTCACCAAAACCAGGCTTAGGGATCCGGTGGTCCTGCCTCCTTCATCAACAGAAAAACACAGATCCTCACACTCTTTCAGAACACCAAAGATTCTTCAAAGCAACAATATTTATTACTTTAGAAATCACGAAATGCCAACCTTTTACAACGAGACTTCGAAGAGTGTTTATAGAGAAAATGAGAAAAGCAGGCGAGGAAAGTTTTAATGATCATCAATGATAGGAGGAGGTATTTCGAATGCTCCATTTTGTGCCTTAAACATTTCATTGAATTCTAGACAGGATCAATAACTTTATGGCTTGTTTGAGACCATTTTGATATGACAAAAATCACCCATAGGGTGTCCTTGAGAAGAAAATCATCCAGAGAGGTATTGTTATCTTCTCGATGTGAGTTAAGTAAGGAATGGGCTATGAGAACTCCCATACTTCTAAATAACTGCCTCTGAAAATTTGTAGTAGCTTACCTAGTGCAATAACTGCTTGGCATACTTGTGTGCATGGGTAAAGGTCAGGTCCGTGTCAGTCATCGTTCTGCATCACTAGCTGCTCTGTCTCTTTTGTACTTAAACCTACATTAGCTCTGTTTATGCTTTGACTTTGCTGATCGCTCGAACTGCTTTTAGCACTGATGTCTTCAAAGGCTGTGTTAATATTTCAATATTATGCCTTTCAACCCTTTAATCTTTTCTTGATACACTTTAAACTTCTGCAGACTTTTTTGTGTGAATACACAGGCTAAAAAGGGCGTTGGAGGATTCATGTCAGGGTCAATAACCCTGATCTTCAATAAAAAAAAAAAGAATACTTTTAAACCTGCAAAACACAAGAAACCTATTATGAAATCCTGCGCGGGGCTTAAAACTGCTTCAGAAAGGTTTTGGCAGAGGTGGAGGACCGATTGCAGAGGAAAAGTGCGCAGCGGAGAAGGGTAACATGGCACAACACCATGAAACCAAGGTTTAGACATGAATTAGCATGGAAAAATACCTTTAGTGTTAAAACATAAAAGTTAAATGTTTGGGCGAATACAAAGGAAATGGGAAAATGCAATGGAAAACATATGAAATGGACCTTAGGTGGTGGGACTCGGTCATGGCGGAGGGTGATTAAATGTGAGTCGTTGGATCAGGGTTGAATGGACGGTCACGATTGGATCGAAGGATCGCAATTAGGGGAGGCAGCGGGGTTGACACATTGTAAAATTCTGATTGCCGATGGTGTGATTGAGCACCAGCCGTCCGATCCGGGTCAAGATCGAAGACGGAGATTGAATCGGTGGGGAGGAAGACTGGAGCGATGGGAGGGAAGCGATGAGATCTGGGGCGTTGGATCTCGAGAGATCAACGACCACAATTGGATCGGAGGATCGTGATCGGGGAAGACAGAAGGAGGGGATGCATGGGTTGGCGTGATGCGATTAGTGCTAGGTCATCAGATCTATATATATCAACGGCTCGGATCACAGCGGGGCGGATAAAACAGTAACACTATCGCATCGAAGGTTTTTGGTTTAACAAAGAAACGTGCCCGTATGAATGTTCCGATTGCGATTAGCACCACAGGCCTTAAGCACTCGGTTCTGAGCGCGGGGCAAATGAGGGAAGTGGTTAAAGGGGCTGGACAAAAGGGGCTTAAGGCCTTAGTGCAGAAATGAGTTTTTAGGCCAAAAAACAAGGATTTTTAGGGATTTTGTTGGCTTTCGGTAAAGGGAAAAAGGTTGTTTAAACCTGTAAAAAGGGATTTTTAGAGGTTCAAAGGGATTTTGAAAGATTTTTAGGGGGAAATGGGGGTCTTAAAAGGAAAAGGAGGCTTTATGAAAATGAGGAGAAATGAGTCAAAATGGGCAGTTTCAGAGGCCTTTGGAAAACGGTTTCTTTCATAAATCTGGCAGGGTTTTGGGCATGCCCTTATAGAAACAACAGTGGAGATTAATCTAAAGGGACAAAGAATCATCATAAGACTTCAAAGATGATGGATTTTCAGTGGAAATAAATCTCTTGAAGGCTTGAAAACAAACTTAGCCACCATTTGGTATATCAGAATTTATGGGTGGCTAACAGTGGCTCCACTTGGGGAGGACAACTTGCCCTTTAGGTGTCCAGAACCTCAGTAATCTCTGTATTTAGAATACCAGTGCCTTCCTATTGGGTAGTAGTTTTTCTTTTGATCTGATAACCTTTGCAGCAACCTGAAAACAACTGTCATTCTACAAAACAACATTTCTGCCTGCCCATTCCTACTGTCCTATCATTTTTTTCTTCCTTTGAGTGCACTTGGATTGGCAAACTATTTTCCAACATTTTATTTTGCAAACAGAAAAATAAAACTATCTAATGCTACCCTTATTTCTCCAAGAGCCCAGATTAAGCAGTTGGACTCTTAATTCTCTACCTAATCTAATACTTGTCAGGATTAAACAGTCTAGCAGGTTTTGATTCTCTATATTCTAAGACAGAAATTGAAAATATAGTCAAACCAAGATTAGACTGTCTGGTTTGCTATGGGTCCATGGCATAAAAACAACTGCACATGAACTGAAAATAGTAGAAATTAAACAAAACTTGGAAGGATTAAAGATCTGGAATTCAAACACATTCTTCCTTCTTGTTGTGACTCATATTTTGAGCTTTTTAGAGTCACCTTTATTTCTTCACTTCAGCTCTGGTTTGGATCCTCTTAGAGCTGTTATCTTTTCTTCTATTCCAATCTATTCTAATGATAAGCAAAGATTGAACCGTTTGGCAGATCTTCTTCGCTATCCTATCAGCAGTAAATTGAAATCTGCCTAATCATGATTAGGCTGTATGATTGGACAATAGTGCTTCTTAACGTAGTGGCATTTGAGCTTGCACACTTTAATATTTTCTTTCCTTTTGGAATGGGGCTATACCTTTCTTGTTTTATTTCTGCCCTCTTTTCTTTTCTTATTTTATTTTATTTTATTTTTTTGTTGTTTTTGTATTTTCTTTCTTTTTCTTGATGCAAACGGTATGTACATTGGATGAAAATATTTGAAACTTAAGACTCTTGACAAAAGTAGTGTTTAAGCATCATGCCATTGACAGGACCTCCTAACACTTCTTCACCATTCAGTTCTTGCAAGAAAAATGCATTGTTCCCGTTAGACTCCTATACCAATAGGTGTCATGTTTCATGATTGACTTGATGGGCTATGTAATATGTTCATACCTTTTTCTTGTTGCAAGGTTTTTCATATTATCAAAAATCAAAAAAATTAAAAAATGTAAAGAGGGTATACCCTAAAAGAAAAATCAAAGGGTGAAAAAATAAAAATGGCCAAAAAAGTGAAAGAAAATGAACCCCACCAAAAGAAAGGCCAAGGAAAGTGTGCAAATATAAATGCCACTACCTTTTGTTCTGATGTAATAAAAAAATTGTGTGCAGATTGTATTTTATGCCACAATTGATGAATAGTCAAACAGTTTAAGCTTGGCTAGTTCATCTTTCAATTTCCTGTTTTAGAAATAGAGAATAAAATCTGACCAAACTGTTTAATCTTGGCAGATAAGTAGACAGGTAAAGTAAATAAAAGGAGCTCAACAGTTTAATCTGAGCCCTTGGATGTAATAAGGCTAGAATTAGATAGATTTCCATATGTAAAAGAAAAGTGTGATAAGGGTTTGCCAGTCTAAGTGCACCCTAATAAAGAAGAAAAAATGGTAGAGTAAAGTAGGTAGGGTAGGTAGATGTTGTTGCAGAATTACATGTGATGAATGATGGTTCTAAATGTGTTCAATATTAATTTCATCACAAGTTCAAAGGCAGATACTACATTGGAAAAAGTTCACGACAGAGCAAAGTCAAGATTATTAACTTCCCCTTCATTTTTCCCTAAAGAATTCACTAATTTCCCTAGGCACTAAGGTATTTGAAGATTAAAGGGGCTCAAGGCATTTCCTTGACTTTTGGAGGGACTGGACCCTCGGCCAAATAATTGAAAAGACCTAAGTACTTGAAATTATCCTTCATAACAATCATCCACCTCTCAAAAGTCTTTTTCTAAGTAAAATCCCATTTTACTTAGGAAAATCATGAGATATTTTATAAAAAACCCTCAAAATCACATTTTATCCTAAGTTTAAGTGATGAAGTGATTATAATACAATTTGCTTCTAACAACTTCACTTTCTTAGTTATATTAATGTATTTTTAGGTTTACCTTGTCCCCTTGTCATATTAACGTTGATTTTATTTTATTAACTCCTTATAGAAATGACCTTCTCCTATTATATATAATTCCTTTTATATAATATCCCAAAATCCCATGTATTATGATTTTAACCAAAGTATTTATTCCTAACTCGTTTAAATAAAAAACCCACTTTATACCCCCTTTAGTTAAAATATATCATTATATGTTAATCCCGCCCCCTATGGTAATTGGATTAATCTAATTCAATTATCATATAATAAAAATATGAAAAAAAACTTTAAACATATAATATATGTGTTTTAAACAAAAATAAATCTGAAGTTTAATTCAAACCAAACTTCGAAATAACCCATCTCTATGGATATTTTCCCCTCGCCCGATCACGTTTCCGCTTTTTAAACAAAGGAATTAATTAATCCTCATGATTAATTAAGAACCTAACTCCACCAATAAAAATGCTCCCGCTGTGATTAATCAATAATAAAACGCGTCGGGCCCACACCATTAAAACCCCGTCATCTCCCTGTCCCGTCAACCGTTCGATCGACCCATTCAAGATTAACGACTGTTGATAATTCCGCTGGACATCCCCAATCCGAACAATAACACATGAAATGACGGTGGTTTTCAAACAGTACAATGGCCACGTGTCATTCGTTCTGTGGAATCGCTGCCCATCTGCCCAATACCGCCTTCCCTCAAAAGCGGTACGGAAAAAACTGCTTACCACCTCCCCCCCCGTGACTCATCTGTCGTACATACTGACGTCATTTATTAAAATAATAAAAAATCTGCCACCATTTGACTTTGCCAATAAAACAAAAACCCGCGTCTTTTTCATCATTTTGTACGCAGAAAACGACTTCACCCTCCATGCAACAAATTTCAAAAAATCAACTGTCAAGCGCCCTTCACTATACTTTGTTGAGGACTATTCCATACCAGTAATCCAGAGTTCGTCCGCCTCAACCAGTATCTGTCTGAATTATTGTACATTCCCAAAAACAGGTATTTACCCTAATTTCCACTGAACTCCGTTATAATCTTGGTTTTTGTTTAAAGAACTCTATACAGAAAACTCAAACAGGATTCTAAATTACTCTCCCTGAGTTCCCAAAACCGCAATTGAATCCCCAAAACCTGAGATTGTGCCCATTTCTTCAAAAAACCCCGCAATTCATTTCTGAATCCACAAGAACCAGAAATGGAGATTCACTTGGCTTTAAATGTCAGCCCATTGAACGGATTATTTATCATTAGTCGACAGAGATTTCCAAATTAAAGACCTGGTTTTTAGTGATAGTCCTCTTCGAATTTTTTTTCGCTGCAGAGACAATTATTTGAATGGTTTGGATATGATTGGGTTATGGGAATCTAATCTTCCTAGGTACCTCTTTCCCTCTGTCCATATTTTCCCTGAGATAATCCATTACTGTCATGCAAACTATGATTCCACTCAACGAGAAGTCTTAACCCCAAGTCAAAATGTCCTTTTTCCCATTACTGCTCAGTCTATCAATGAGATGCTACATTTTCAACCTGATCAAGCCCTCACTCCCCTGTCCATGGGAGAATTACTTGAGAAATCCACCAAACTATCCCATGAAGAATTAAGCCACATCTGCCAGACCTTTATGTTGCCTGATCATCAGCCTAAAGGCCCTCCCCCTTATGGGTATGCTTTTTTCTCTGAGGAGGGTAGACTTGTTTTGGATATGATATCCTTTATAATGGGCTTTAATACCAGTGAATATGTTGACCATTTAATTCTAGTATTATTGTCTATTTTTACCCCTAGACAACCTCCTGCTGTCAAGTATGACTTTGCATCCTACATTGCAGACAAAATCCATGATCAATTCATGAGATTAGAGAATGAGAAAGTGTTCAAGTATTCTTCTGTCATTTACCATCTCATGCTTTATTACCAGTCAGAAAATTTCCCTTTCTATATCAAAAAGCTTGATGCCAAAGGGAATCCTAGGTCTGTTATCTTTTGGTCAGCCATCACTCATAGTTCTTGACATTCTCCCTATTCCTATAATGAGTTCATTGATCTTTTTATACACCTTGCAACCGCCTTGTTGACATGAGTTTCTCCTCCAAGGATCAACAATGAAATCAAGAAAACTTTACAGCTCTCAAAACAATACAAAGTTGGTGATTGGTACTTATACCAAAATCACACAGAAGTCAGAATATATGGATGTGAATTATGTCCATTCAAATTGCCAAAATATGTCCCCATGAGACTCTTTGCATTAGAGTATTTCAGACAGATGAACAACTCTGATATAATTCATTTTTGTAATGCAAAGAAGAAGGCTCAACTCCGGATCAAAAGTCAATTAGGTCCCTTTATCTGTAACTCTAGGGATGCAGGGGAAGAAGCTGAAAAGATATTAGAAGACCGTTTCAGATTACAAAAGAGTTTCTATTGGGTACCTTATGACCCATTCAACTTCATTTGTGATAAAATAATGAAAAATAAATCAGCACCATACATGCATCAAAGAATCCCAGAGATTGAAAAATATGCTAATACAGATGAATGGATAGAAGGAACATTGATAGAGCAGGATAGTGAGTAGGTCAATGTAGACAATGTTATGAAAGATATTGAAAAGATGCTTGACCTAGACTCTTTTGCACAGGTACCAAGATCAGAGGTTGGTCCTTCCTCAGTTGGAATTTTTCGGCAGAAGTTACAAGAAAACATTGCAGTATCATCTAAGGGAAAAGAGAAAGAGCTTGATATACAAGTTAAAGAAACATTCACTATGACAGAACAACCTCAAACTTCCAAGGGACAGGATCAAGTATAGGTTTCTTCTGTTCAAACCAATCCAGTAGAAATGTCAATTTTGTAGACTCCATTAAATGTAGAAAAGGGCCAAAAGAGAGATGCTGAAGCTGCTACCCCTCTCACTGGATCTTCACAACAGCCTCAGACCAAGAGACAGAAATTGAATACTCCTCTAGAAGTAGAATCTATTGATGAAATACTTGATAGTCAAGGACAAGAACAATTGGGCAGTCAACAAACAGGTACAGTCAGTGGAACATCCACTACCTCACAAAGGAAAGAGCTACAAAAGCAACAGAGTGTTGAAATATCGTCTTTCAAAACACCAGTTAAAGATGCAGGAGATATAAAGAAGACATTTATCAATATAAAAGCCAGGAATGATCCTTTAAGAATCTAGGTTTATAATCAATATTTGAATATGGCTCCTAAGAATCAAGAAAGATTGATGTTAGCTTATGACATTCAGCAAGGAAAAATGATAATGAGTCACTTCAAACCCAAAGTGCAATAACCTCAAACAGTTGCAGATTATATCAGAACAAATTTTGAAGTCTTAGCAAAGGATACTCATCGTTTAGATCACGTTGAGTTACATAAGCAGACTGGTGAAATGATCTATTCTACTTTGACTGATAAGGCAATGGCAGCTCACAGGATACATGATTCTTTGGAGAACACTAGTACACAATTGCAGCTTGAAAAGGCTTCTTCTCAAGCCAAAGACAATAGGATAAAAACATTGGAGGAAATAATTATTGGATTAGGTCACAATCCAAAGGATGTCAAAGGTATAGAAGATCTAATCAAGAAAAAAGATGATGACATTGCAGCTTTGAGAAAGAAGTTGAAATTGCCAGCTTCAAGACATCCTCAAACTGAAGAAGTAATAAAGAAGAATTCTGAAGAAGAAATGATGGACTTGCTTTTGAGGCTGAATGAGCAACTGACTGAAATAGAAAAAGAGCTTGAACAAGCATTAAAATACAAGTAGTCCAGTTTTCCAGTATCTACAGCAGAGGTTTTCACAGGTACAACAGGTCAACCAACAGAGCCATCACAGGTAAATACTTCAAATTTGAGTACAGAAGAACTAATAAAGTCAATGAATTACTTGAAACTTCAAGTAAAAGAACTTCAGCACACAAATTTACAGCTTATTAATTTGGAACAGAGATATGATCTCTCAAAAATGACTATTGCTGACAAAACAAGAGAAGTCACAAAGTTGGAAAAATTTGTTAAAGCTTTGGGAAAGGATCTCACATTGGAGAAACCTTTAAGAGAAATAAATGAAATTCTTTAGGATAATATTATCCAGTCAATAAAAGATATCTGGTCTTCTATTAAGATAATATACGAGCAGAATTATTTGCTCAAAGTAGATTTGGATGAAGTTGAAAATACACGAGCATAATTAGGAAATAGGCCTGAGGAAGCCAATCAGCTCATACAATTTCTAAACACCCAAACCAGACAAAAACTTGCAGATTAGGGTATTCAGGACAAAACTGGAACAATCTTAGAGATAAAAAGATTTTTTACTAAAAGAACTCTTATGCAAAGTTTAGAACGAAGGTGCTTTGACATGCAAGGAGAAATCATTGCTTTCAGGAAAAGGTTTGATGTTTTATTGAATAAAGGGTTGCCCAGCCCTATGGTTTCAGAAGATAAAATAATGGACCTGGAGAGTTATGTTGAGAAATTGGACAAACATGCTCACAATCAAGCCAGTTCCTCAACCATTTCATCAGAAGCAACATTACCGACAGGAAGGAATCTTCATGACAGATTAGAGAATTTGTTTTATCTTGAACATGAAGTAAAACATTTGTTTCCAAATCAGCCTAATTTCTTCAGATATACCGAGGTTGATGAAACATTGAGGAAGCTTCGACGGACCAGAATAGCAGAAGATAAATGGTGGGAAGACCTGTTGGAACTTTTGTAAAATTTATCCTTATATGAAATTTTTCCTATTTACTACAGTATAAAGGATAAAGGGATAAACAAAGGTCAAAGAGTATCGGTTCAGTTAAAAGTGTATCAGTAAGAACAAAGAGTATAAGTGAAGCAAGGCAGTTAGAACAAAATTACTAAAGAGGACAACAATGAGCCAAAATATAGGTCCTGCCTCCAGCACATTCTCAAAAGGAGGAAACAACACAACATCAGTTGATTTTTGTCTTATCTACGAGACCATTTGTCTCTATTTTTATTGTAACTTATTTGTGAGTCATCTTAGATTATATCTCGTTTTGTTTAGAGATATTTTGTATGATTTTTTGTATAAATAAGCCCTCAATCGGATTATTGAGGGTGGATTCTTAGACTTGGATGTAACATTGAATATTTTGGAATAAAGAGCTTTGGAGAAATTTTTCGTGGCAAAACTGGACAAGGAATTGAGGCAGAAGACTTTTCTCAGGATTCATGTGTCAAATGAAGGATCAATAAGTCATCTCTATCCCATGTTTTGAAGTTTTATATTTGTTTACAATATCATCTGTGTTTCATTATCTTAATATTTAATGAAAAGGATTAAATCAGAAAGTACTTAGGTGTAATCTGATTTCAGTCGTTATTATTCTAAATGTTTTCTTCTAAACTGGTTTAAACAGCGAATTCTTAATTGCTCCTGTTTGTCTAGTTCATACATATTTGGTTATTTAGTAAAGAATACTTAACTGCTCTTTATTGATAATCAATCTATTTCTCTTCTCTTGAATGTGTTGAAATATTCTTTATTGCCTTTCATCTGTTTGAATTCCATTCCATTCACTTTAGATCTATAATTGTTTCTAGTTTGATTATCTTGCCCTGATAAACCATCTTTTGTTAAAAAAATTAAGCCAGTGCAGCCAATCCTTTGACTCCATTAGCCCAATGGATTGAAACTATTTGATCTTAATCTCAGCTAAAGAATTCCATCAACCTAAATTCAAACAAAACCCTTGGACTTTATAACTAGCCTAATACCTTGCAAAACAAAGCTAAATTTTACAGAGAGAGCCCTCTCTGGGTACAGATTGGCTAGATTCTGTACCTAAAAGGTTGGTTTGTGGTTACCTCGGACCCCTTTCCTCTTCCAACAACTTCAAGGAAAATCTGAGTGATAACATAGTGGCGACCATACTGGGGAACTGAATCATTTTTACTATTGCTTAATTTATAAACTATAGACGGAGCCTGAAGATTAGCCAGGTAGCCTTTGAAATGCTTTTTGCTCTGCAATTGCATAGTAAATAAACGCTACTTCAGTCAATATCCGGTCTAGTTTATATACTGAACTTTGGTTTCAGACATTTAATCAGTTTCTCTAGTTCAATAAATCTTTGAGAAAACTTTAACCCAAAATCTTAAATTTCTTAAAGAGTTTGTCGAATTTGTACTTTCATTTTATTTAAAACAAAAAAACAAAAAATATAAATCATCCAGAAAACTGGCTTCAGAAAGGACTCATTATACCAGGTCAAATCCTGACCCTAACCCACCACCGATATTTGAGAATCCAAATCTGATTCCCAGAATTCTGAGAAGACAAGAGAGTCAAGAAATCTCTGGGAGTTCCCAACCTCTTGTTAGATCAAACTCTTGTCCTGTGAAGTTTGTGTATCTTGAAGACGAACCATTTGATGAACATTTTGAAACTTCTCTATTCATAAATTTTTCTGAATCCGAGTTGTCCAATCTGGTTCCTGATCCATTATTTCTTGAAGATTTGCAATTTGAGTTTATTACTTCACACCTTGAAAAACATCTTCAAAATTCCATTCAATCTGAGCTGACCTTTGAAGAAACTTCAAACACTTTTGTGATTACTTCAGCTTCCCCAAGTTCATCTACTTTTCCCCAAACTTCTCAAACACAAATTACCTCTTCTTCCCCTCCATCCACTACTTCCAGACCATCATCACCTGTTATTCCATTACACCTTCCGATGGCAAACAGATATGCTCCTTTAAGATTACCAGGCAACCCTGCTGCTTTGCCTCAAGACTATCAAAGTAAAATCACCCCTTTTGATGGTTCTGGTACTTATACTACACAACAACATACCAAAAGGATGACATATTACTTTGAATTTTATGAAATAGACGTTGATGATGTACGAATGAGAATTTTTGTCCAGATTCTTACTGGGGAAGTCAGGACATGGTTTAGGGCTCTTACTCCAAACAATGTTGCTGACTTACCATCCCTTTATAGATTATTTTTAAATAGATGGGAAAAGAAGAAAGACCCTCTTCAAATCCTATCATACTTTGGAAAATTGAAGAGAGGAACTAATGAAGCAGTGCAAGATTATATCATTAGATTCAACGAAGCTTACAATGTTGTTCCCAAAAACCTTAGACCTCCTCCGGATTCAGTATTGGTTAAATTTCCTGATGGGTTTGATTCTGATATAACATATTCACTTAGGGAAAGAGATCCTCAAACTCTAGAAGATATGCAAAGCATAGTTGTTAGTGTTGAAGCTAACCTGATAGAAAAACAAGCTAGAGCTAGAGCTGAAAGAAGGATGCCTATAAACGAAGAGCCTTCAACTTTTGAAAGAAAGATGGATAAAATTATTAAAGGGATGGAAATACTAGGAGATAAAGTAGACACAATCGAAAGGAATTATTCTGGTGATGGTCAAAATGCTGTTAGAAACCCAAACTTCAGAAGAAATCAAAACCAAAATACTAGAAAAAATGTTCCTGACCAAAACATCAGGCCACCATTCCAGGAAAATTTCGTTGAAGGTTCATCTTCTGAGGAACCGACTGAGGATGTTGAAATAAATAACTTGACTGAAAACAGGAATGAACCAGAAGTTTTCCTATCTCAAGATGATCAAGAAAATCACATTCTTGAAACATTTCAAACTCATTCAGGAGAAACTTTTGATTTTAAGGAAGGATATGACTCAACAATTTATGAAGTTCATAAACAATACAATTTGAGAAGTAGACGGATCGAGATGCCAGAAAATAGCAAATAGAAAGCTGTAAAACAAAACATCAAAGGTAAAACTGACACTTCTCCTGTACAAATTCTTTCTAGAGCAAATCCTAACCCCGTTAATCCAATAATTGAAGATGTGTATGATAATCAACTGAATAATAGACAAATTTCCAATACTTTTCCTTCTACAAGAAACGTAGAGGAACCAGTAGAAGTTAATTCAGAAACAACTTCAACTCATAATCCTAATCTTGAAAAAGAGAAAAACACCGAAAACACAAAAAATAGAGAAAATCCAACTGTTCAAAATACTAGAGCTCAAACAGAAAAATCTTTCAATCTAGAAGCTGAAATAGGCAAATTAAAGATAGTTGTTCCATTGGCAGAATTAGCTAAACATGATTTCTATAAAAGCCAAATCAGCAGATCCCTTAACATTACTGGAATGGATGATTCAGTAAATGTTTTTGATGATCAACCCAAATTACTTTTTGGCCCTGAAGTAAATGGAAAACCAGAAAGTGGAGGAACTCCTCCATTTTATGTGAGTTTGAATGTACATGAAAAAATACTTCATAATGCCATGCTTGATTCTGGAGCGTCTCACAATTTAATGCCCAAGGCTGTGATGGAAATATTAAACCTAGACATTACCAGACCATATAAAGATCTCTTTTCTTTTGATTCAAGTCAGGTAAGATGTTTAGGTTTGATTAAATATTTGTGTGTTACTTTGGTGCAATACCCTGCGAAATCTATTCTGATGGATATAGTAGTAGCAGATATTCCTCCCAAATATGGTATGTTGTTGTCCAGATCCTGGGGTGCCAAACTCGGAGGATCTCTTCAATTGGATATGTCATATGCTACTATTTCAGTTTTCGGTCAACCTAAAAGACTATATAGAGAAACCTTGATGAAATATTTAGTCAGTAGTCAGGAGAAGCCTGAAAACTTCCCTGTCTACTCAGTCCATTCTGATATGGACTCATTCATCCTTTATAATGCTGAATTTGACCTTCCTACTGAATTAGAAGCACCAGAAACAGAAACTGCAAATAAATCTACAGTTCAAATCAAGGAAATTTCTGAAAACAAAGAAACATCAGATATTCAAGAAATACCAGAAAAAAACTGAAAAACCAGATCTCCCTGTTAAGAAAATTGTTAAAACAGTCGATGAAGACTATGAACATGAAATTCTTTGGCATTTAGAATTTGATGGTTCAGTAAATAAGTTAGGAGCAGGAGCTGGAATTTGGATACACAACATTGAAAATGATCATGCTGAAGGCCATGCTTATAGATTGAACTTTAGATGCACTAATAATATGGCAGAGTATGAGGCTCTTTTGCTAGGGCTTAAACATGTCAAAAAATTAGGAGCAATTAGAGTATCAATCATAGGAGACTCTGAGTTAATTATTCAACAGATCAATGGTGAATGTTCGACAAAAGACCCTAGATTAAGAGAATACAGAGGAACAATTGTGGAAATTCTCAATACTTTTCTATAGTGTCAGCTTGCCAAAATTCCTAGAAAACAAAATTTGCATGCGCATAGTCTTGCAATGTTCGCTAGAACTTGTAAATTACCTTTTGGACCCAATCATCAATTCACAGCTGAGATTAGACATAGACCTGCTATACCGGATAATCTTATGAATTGGCAAGTGTTTGTAAATAATAATCAGATTAATAATTTTTTGACTTTAGAAAATGAATTCTCTAATAGTAGTATAGATGAAGACACAACAACTAATGAATGTAATCAAATAGATGAACAAGAAATAGATATTTTAGAAGAGACTGCAATTCACATGCTTCACCCAACGAAATTCACCAAAAAAGATATGCAGGATCTGAAACAAATGGAAGTCGATGAGATTATAGAATATGAATATGAAATTATTAATCTGAAAGATAATCATTTACCTAAAGGATTAACTCCTTTGGAAGATCTTTTTGACTCTAATGACATTCCACTAAAACCCAAAATGGAACCGTTAAAAGATGATATTGAAGAATACAATTTGGGAACTGAAGGAATCCTAAGATGGTTAAACTATCTAAATCTTTTCCAGCGGATCAAAAGGTTAAATATGTTGAACTTTTAAAAGAATTCCAGGATGTTTTTGCTTGGAGTTATGAAGATCTGAAATCATATGATACCTCCATAATTCAACATACTATACCTTTGAAACCAGATTAGAAACCATTTATACAGAAACTAAGAAGGATCAACCCTGTATTACTACCTTCAATTGAGAAAGAAATTAAAAGAATGTATGAAGCAGGAATAATTGCTCCTATTAGGTTTTCTGAATGGGTTTCTAATTTGGTACCGACAAGGAAGAAAACAAGAGAGATTAGAATATGTGTTGATTTGAGAAATTTAAACAAAGTTTCTTTAAAAGATAACTATCCTTTGCCTAAAATGGACCATATCTTACAAAGGGTAGTAGGTTCTTCAAGGATTTCTCTTCTGGATGGATTCTCAGGATACAACCAGATTCTGGTTCATCCTGATGATCAAGACAAAACAAATTTTACAACACCATGAGGTACATTCAAATACGTTAAGATACCTTTTGGACTAAAAAATGCAGGAGAAACCTTCCAAAGAGCAATGGACATTGCCTTTTCCAAAGAAATTCATGATTTTCTGGTCATATATCTTGACGATTTGACTATTTTTTCCGAGACAGATCAACAACATTTGGACTATCTTAGACAGGTGTTCATAAAATGCAGAAAATATGGCATTTCTTTAAATCCTAAAAAGTCATTGTTTGGTCTTGAAGAAGGTAAAATCCTAGGTCATATCATTTCAAAAGATGGCATTAGAATTGATCCTGAAAGAATACAATGCATATTGCAGATACCTCATCCCAGGAATATTAAAGAACTTCAAGCTTTCATAGGAAAGATCAATTTTTTGAGAAGATTCATTTCTAGTTTAGCTGAATTACTTAGACTGCTTACTAACATGTTAAGAAAGGATTCAAGTATTAAGTGGATAGTAGAATCCAAGCAATCATTTGAAGAAATCAAAATGGCTTTGACCAGAACACCAGTTCTTACCAGTCCAAAATTTGATAGAGATTTCATAATTTTTTCATTTGATTCTAAACATACAGTTGTAGTTGTTTTATTACAAAAGGACGATCAAGGATGTGAAAAACCTATAGCCTTTTTTAGTAAAGCACTTGGAGATGCATCAGTAAAATACAACATCATGGAAAAACAAGCTTTTGCACTTGTGAAAGCAATTAAAGATTTCAGAATTTATATAATGTATTCTCATGTGATAGCTTATGTACCTAATGCTGTCGTTAAAGACATCTTAATTCAAGATGGAATTGAAGGCAAAAGAGGTAAATGGATAGCTACCATATTAGAATATGATATTGAAATAAGACCTACAAAACTCATAAAAGGACAAGGTTTGGCTCAAATCATGACTGAAACAAATTGCCAAGCCCTAAATATTAATGAAATAGATGACGAACAGGAGATGGTGACTCCACAAATTAGTCAGGCCTTTTTAGACTCACCTTGGTATGCTAATATCATTTATGTTTTGTTAAACCTGCAAGCTCCTCCAGGGTTATCCAGAACGAAACAAAGGTTTTTGAAAATGACATATTTAAAGTATTGTATTTTAGATAATGTTCTCTTTTGGAAGAATCATGATGGAATTCTATTAAATTTTTTATTAAAAGATGAAGTTGACAAGGTTCTCAATGAATTCCATGCAGGAGATTGTGGTGGAAACCTCTACTGGAAGTCAACTGCAGATAAGATCTTAAGGGCTGGTTTTTATTGGCCAACCTTGTTTTCATATGTAAAGAAATTTGTAACTACTTGCCATATGTGTCAAATCTTTGAAGGCAAGAGAAAATTATTACCCTTACCATTGAAACCAATTTCCACCGAGAAACCCTTTCAACAATGGGGCTTGGATTTTATTGGAGAAATCAATCCTCCTTCTTCTGGCCAACACAGATGGATCCTCACTGCCACAGATTAATTTAATAAATGGATTGAAGCAATCCCATCCAGACAAGCCAATGATTCTGTAATCATAGGATTCTTAGAAACCAATATACTATCAAGATTTGGCTGTCTTGAGAAAATTATAACTGATACTGCTGCTGCTTTCAAGTCTAAGAAAATGATTAGTTTCTGCAATAAATATCACATCACTTTAGGCCATTCCACAACCTATTATCCTCAAGGTAATGGACTGGCTAAATATTCCAATAAAAGTCTCATTAATATCATTAAAAAATTATTGGAAGAAAATAAGAAGAATTGGCATAAGAAACTTACCAATGCATTGTGGGCAGACAGACTTACTACCAAAAAATCAATTGGGACCAGTCCATATGAATTAGTTTATGGTATTGAGGCTATATTTCCATCATCTTTAGGAGTTCTTGTAATGAAGTTACTTTAGGAGGCTCAAGTAGAACCAAATGATATTCAAAGAAGAATAAATCAAACAATTCACTTGCAGCAGACCAGAGAAGAAGTGTATCAACGATCCCAAGTTTTGCAAGAAAAATTAAAGAAGATGTTTGAAAAAAGGACCAAAGCAGAAGATTTTCAACTGGAAGACAAAGTTTTAAGATGGGATTCCAGAAGGGAAGATAAATGAAAACATGGGAAATTTGATTTCTTATGGAAAGGACCTTACATCATTCATGCTTTACAGGGAAATAACACATATTTTTTGAAGAATTTGGATGGTCAGAAGCTGAGGAAGGACCAGTCAATGGTCGAATGTTCAAACGCTACTTTGATCCTATTTACTAGGATGTTCTGATTCTTTAACATGTACATAATATATTCTTTGTAATGCATAAGTTTGGAGTGCATAGTGACTTACTAGAGTTGAAGCCCGAAGGGAAGGCCCTGAGCTTCAGAAGTTTTACTATCATATATATAATAAATAAATAAGTAGGAGAAAATTCCATGGTTCAGTCAAAATCATTCTGAGGGCAACTGATCTGCTATTCTTGACTTTTCACAAGGAAAAGCCATCCCCAAGTGGAGCCAGTGTTAGACTCCTATACCAATAGGTGTCATGTTTCATGATTGACTTGATGGGCTATGTAATATGTTCATACCTTTTTCTTGTTGCAAAGGTTTTTCATATTATCAAAAATCAAAAAATTTAAAAAATGTAAAGAGGGTATACCCTAAAAGAAAAATCAAAGGGTGAAAAAATAAAAATGGCCAAAAAAGTGAAAGAAAATTAACCCCACCAAAATAAAGGCCAAGGAAAGTGTGCAAATCTAAATGCCACTACCTTTTGTTCTGATGTAATAAACAAATTGTGTGCAGATTGTATTTTATGCCACAATTGATGAATAGTCAAACAATTTAAGCTTTGCTAGTTCATCTTTCAATTTCCTGTTTTAGAAATAGAGAATAAAATCTGACCAAACTGTTTAATCTTGGCAGATAAGTAGACAGGTAGAGTAAATAAAAGGAGCTCAACAGTTTAATCTGAGCCCTTGGATGTAATAAGGTTAGAATTAGATAGGTTTCCATATGTAAAAGAAAAGTGTGATAAGGGTTTGCCAGTCTAAGTGCACCCTAATAAAGAAGAAAAAATGGTAGAGTAAAGTAGGTAGGGTAGGTAGATGTTGTTGCAGAATTACATGTGATGAATGATGGTTCTAAATGTGTTCAATATTACTTTCATCACAAGTGCAAAGGCAGATACTACATTGGAAAAAGTTCACGACAGAGCAAAGTCAAGATTATTAACTTCCCATTCATTTTCCCCTAAAGAATTCACTAATTTCTTTAGGCACTAAGGTATTTGAAGATTAAAGGGGCTCAAGGCATTTCCTTGACTTTTGGAGGGACTGGACCCTCAGCCCAATAATTGAAAAGACCTAAGTACTTGAAATTATCCTTCATAACATTCATCCACCTCTCAAAAATCTTTTTCTAAGTAAAATCCCATTTTACTTAGGAAAATCATGAGATATTCTATAAAAAACCCTCAAAATCACATTTTATCCTAAGTTTAAGTGATGAAGTGATTATAATACAATTTTCTTCTATAAACTTCACTTTCTTAGTTATCTTAATGTATTTTGAAGTTTACCTTGTCCCCTTGTCATATTAACATTGATTTTATTTTATTAAATCCTTATAGAAATGACCTTCTCCTATTATATATAATTCCTTTTATATAATATCCCAAAAACCCATGTATTATGATTTTAACCAAAGTATTTATTTCTAACTCGTTTAAATAAAAAACCCACTTTATACCCCCTTTGGTTAAAATATATCATTATATGTTAATCCCGCCCCCTATGGTAATTGGATTAATCTAATTCAATTATCATATAATAAAAATATGAAAAAAAAACTTTAAACATATAATATATGTGTTTTAAACAAAAATAAATCCGAATTTTAATTCAAACCAAACTTCGAAATAACCCATCTCTATGTATATTTTCCCCTCGCCCGATCACGTTTCCGCTTTTTAAACAAAGGAATTAATTAATCCTCACGAGTAATTAAGAACCTAACTCCACCAATCAAAATGCTCCCGCTGTGATTAATCAATAATAAAACGCGTCGGGCCCACACCATTAAAACCCCGTCATCTCCCTGTCCCATCAACCGTTCGATCGACCCGTTCAAGATTAACGACTGTTGATAATTCCGCTGGCCATCCCCAATCCGAACAATAACGCGCAAAATGACGGTGGTTTTCAAATAGTACCATGGCCACATGTCATTCGTTCTATGGAATCGTTGCCCATCCGCTCAATATCGCCTTCCCTCAAAAGTGGTGAGGAAAAAACCGCTTACCACCTCCCCCCCCCCGTGACTCATCTGTCGTACATACTGACGTAATTTATTAAAATAATAAAAAATCTGCCACAATTTGACTTTGCCAATAAAACAAAAACTCGCGTCTTTTTCATCATTTTGTACGCAGAAAACGACTTCACCCTTCATGCAACGAATTTCAAAAAATCAATTGTCAAGTGCCCTTAACTATACTTTGTTGAGGACTATTGCATACCAGTCATCTAGAGTTCGTCCGCCTCAACCAGTACCTGTCTGAATTACTGTACATTCCCAAAAACAGGTATTTACTCTAATTTCCACTGAAATCCGTTATAATCTTGGTTTTTGTTTAAAGAACTCTATACAGAAAACTCAAACAGGATTCTAAATTACTCTCCCTGAGTTCCCAAAACCGCAATTGAATCCCCAAAACCTGAGATTGTGCCCATTTCTTCAAAAAACCCCGCAATTCATTTCTGAATCCACAAGAACTAGAAATGGAGATTCCCTTGGCTTTAAATGTCACCCCATTGAATGCCCCTCACAAAAACTTGGATTATTTATCATTAGTCGACAGAGATTTCCAAATTAAAGACCTGGTTTTTAGTGATAGTCCTCTTCAAATTTTTTGTCGCTGCAGAGGCAATTATTTGAATGGTTTGGATATGATTGGGTTATGGGAATATAATCTTCCCAGGCACCTCTTTCCCTCTGTCCATATTTTCCCTAAGATAATCCATTACTGTCATGCAAACTATGATCCCACTCAACGAACAGTTTTAACCCCAAATCAAAATGTCCTTTTTCCCATTACTGCTCAGTCTATCAATGAGATGCTACATTTTCAACCTGATCAAGCCCTCACTCCCCTGTCCATGGGAGAATTACTTGAAAAATCCACCAAAATATCCCATGAAGAATTAAGCCACATTTGCCAGACCTTTATGTTGCCTGATCATCAACCTAAAGGCCCTCCCCCTTATGGGTATTCTTTTTACACTGAGGAGGGTAGACTTGTTTTGGATATGATATCCTTTATAATGGGCTATAATACCAGTGAATATGTTGACCATTTAATTCTAGTATTATTGTCTATTTTTACCCCTGGAAAACCTCCTGCTGTCAAGTATGACTTTGCATCCTACATTGCAGACAAAATCCATGATCAATTCATGAGATTAGAGAATGAGAAAGTGTTCAAGTATTCTTCTGTCATTTACCATCTCATGCTCTATTACCAGTCAGAAAATTTCCCTTTCTATATCAAAAAGCTTGATGCCAAAGGGAATCCTAGGTCTGTTATCTTTTGGTCAGCCATCACTCATAGTTCTCGAGATTCTCCCTATTCCTATAATGAGTTCATTGATCTTTTTATACACCCTGCAACCTCCTTTTTGACAAGAGTTTCTCCTCCAAGGCTCATCAATGAAATCAAGAAAACTTTACAGCTCTCAAAACAATACAAAGTTGGTGATTGGTACTTATACCAAAATCACACAGAAGTCAGAATATATGGATGTGAATTATGTCCATTCAAATTGCAAAAATATTTCCCCATGAGACTCTTTGCATTAGAGTATTTCAGGCAGATGAAAAAATCTGATATAATTCATTTTTTTAATGCAAAGAAGAAGGCTCAACTCCAGATCAAAAGTCAATTAGGTCCCTTTATCTGTAACTCTAGGGATGCAGGGGAAGAACCTGAAAAGATATTAGAAGACCGTTTAAGATTACAAAAGAGTTTCTATTGGGAACCTTATGCCCATTCAGCTTCATTTGTGATAAAATAATGAAAAATAAATCAGCACCATACATGCATCAAAGAATCCTAGAGATTGAAAAATATGCTAATACAGATGAATGGATAGAAGGAACATTGATAGAGTAGGATAGTGAGCAGGTCAATGTAGAAAATGTTATGAAAGATCTTGAAAAGATGCTTGACCTAGACTCTTTTGCACAGGTACCAAGATCAAAGGTTGGTCCTTCCTCAGCTGGAATTTTTCAGCAGAAGTTACAAGAAAACATTGCAGTATCATCTAAGGGAAAAGAGAAAGAGCTTGATATACAAGTTAAAGAAACATTCACTATGACAGAACAACCTCAAACTTCCAAGGGACAGGATCAAGTATAGGTTTCTTCTGTTCAAACCAATCCAGTAGAAATGTCAATTTTGCAGACTCCATTAAATGTAGAAAAGGGCCAAAAGAGAGATGCTGAAGCTACTACCCCTCTCACTGGATCTTCACAACAGCCTCAGACCAAGAGACAGAAATTGAATACTCCTCTAGAAGTAGAATATATTGATGAAATCCTTGATAGTCAAGGACAAGAACAATTGGGCAGTTAACAAACAGGTACAGTCAGTGGAGCATCCACTACCTCAGAAAGGAAAGAGCTACAAAAGCAACAGAGTGTTGAAATATCTTCTTTCAAAACACCAGTTAAAGATGCAGGAGATATAAAGAAGACATTTATCAATATAAAAGCCAGGAATGATCCTTTAAGAATCTAGGTTTATAATCAATATTTGAATATGGCTCCTAAGAATCAAGAAATATTGATGTCAGCTTATGACATTCAGCAAGGATAAATGATAATGAGTCACTTCAAACCCAAAGTGCAACAACCTCAAATAGCTGCAGATTATATTAGAACAAATTTTGAAGTCTTAGCAAAGGATATTCATCCTTTAGATCAGATTGAATTACATAAGCAGACTGGTGAAATGATCTATTCTACTTTGACTGATAAGGCAATGGAAGCTCACGGGATATAGGATTCTTTGGAGAACACTAGTACACAATTGCAGCTTGAAAAGGCTTCTTCTCAAGCCAAAGACAACATGATAAAAACATTGGAGGAAATAATTATTGGATTAGGTCACAATCCAAAGGATGTCAAAGGTATAGAAGCTCTAATCAAGAAAAAAGATGATGACATTGCAGCTTTGAGAAAGTAGTTGAAATTGCCAGCTTCAAGACATCCGCAAACTGAAGAAGTAATAAAGAAGAATTCTGAAGAAGAAATGATGGACTTTCTTTTGAGGTTGAATGAGCAACTGACTAAAACAGAAAAAAAGCTTGAACAAGCATTAAAAGACAAGCAGTCCAGTGTTCCAGTATCTACAGCAAAGGTTATCACAGGTACAACAGGTCAACCAACAGAGCCATCACAGGTAAATACTTCAAATTTGAGTACAGAAGAACTAATAAAGTCAATGAATGACTTGAAACTTCATTTAACATAACTTCAACACACAAAGTTACAGCTTATTAATTTGGAACAAAGATATGATCTCTCAAAAATGACTGTTGCTGACAAAACAAGAGAAGTCACAAAGTTGGAAAAATTGGTTAAAGCTTTGGAAAAGGATCTCACATTGGAGAAACCTTTAAGAGAAATAAATGAAATTCTTTGGGATAATATTATCTAGTCAATAAAAGATATATGGTCTTCAATTCAGATAATATACGAGCATAATGATTTGGTCAAAGTAGCTTTGGATGAAGTTGAAAATACACGAGCAGAATTAGGAAATAGGCCTGAGGAAGCCAATCAGCTCATACAATTTCTAAACACCCAAACCAGACAGCAACTTGCAGATCAGGGTATTCAGGATAGAACTGGAACAATCTTAGAGATAAAAAGAGTTTTTACTAAAAGAACTCTTATGCAAAATTTAGAACGAAGGTGCTTTGACATGCAAGGAGAAATCATTGCTTTCAGAGAAAGGTTTGATGTTTTATTGAATAAAGGGTTGCCCAACCCTATGGTTTCAGAAGATAAAATAATGGACCTGGAGAGTTATGTTGAGAAATTGGACAAACATGCTCACAATCAAGCCAGTTCCTCAACCATTTCATCAGAAGCAACATTACCTACAGGAAGGAATCTTCATGACAGATTAGAGAATTTGTTTTTATCTTGAACATGAAGTAAAACATTTGTTTCCAAATCAGCCTAATTTCTTCAGATATACTGAGGCTGATGAAACATTGAGGAAGCTTCAACGGACCAGAATAGCAGAAGATAAATGGTGGGAAGATCTGTTGAAACTTTTGTAAAATTTATCCTTATATGAAATTTTGCCTATTTTACTATAGTATAAAGGATAAAGGGATAAAAAAGGTCAAAGAGTATCGGTACAGTTAAAAGTGTATCAGTAAGAACAAAGAGTATTAGTGAAGCAACGCAGTTAGAACAAAATTACTGAAGAGGACAACAATGAGCCAAAATATAGGTCATGCCTCCAACACATTCTCAAAAGGAGGAAACAACACAACATCAGTTGCTTTTTGTCTTATCTACGAGACCATTTGTCTCTATTTTTATTGTAACTTATTTGTGAGTCATCTTAGATTATATCTCATTTTGTTAAGAGATATTTTGTATGATTTTTTGTATAAATAAGCCCTCAATCGGATTATTGAGGGTGGATTTCGATACTTTGATGTAACATTGAATATTTTGGAATAAAGAGCTTTGGATAAATTTTTCGTGGAAAAACTGGACAAGGAATTGAGGCAGAAGACTTTTCTCAAGATTTATGCATCAAATGAAGGATCAATAAGTCATCTCTATCTCATGTTTTGAAGTTTTATATTTGTTTACAATATCATCTGTGTTTCATTATCTTGGTATTTAACGAAAAGGATTAAATCAGAAAGTACTTAGGTGTAATCTGATTTCAGTCATTATTATTCTAAATGTTTTCCTCTAAACTGGTTTAAACAACGAATTCTCAATTGCTCCTGTTTGTCTAGTTCATATATCTTTGGTTATTTAGTAAATAATACTTAACTGCTCTTTATTGATAATCAATCTATTTCTCTTCTCTTGAATGTGTTGAAAGATTCTTCGTTTCCTTTCATCCGTTTGAATTCCATTCCATTCACTTTAGATCTAGAATTATTTCTAGTTTGATTATCTTGCCCTAAAAAACCATCTTTTGTTAAAAAACTTAAGCCAGCGCAGCCAATCCTTTGACTCCATTAGCCCAATGGACTGAAACTACTCAATCTTAATCTCAGCTAAAGAATTCCATCAACCTAAATTCAAACAAAACCCCTGAACTTTATAACTAGCCTAATATTTTAGAAAACAAAGCTAAATTTTATAGAGAGAGCTCTCTCTGGGTATAGATTGGCTAGATTCTATTCCTGAAGGTTGGTTTGTGGTTACCTCGGACCCCTTTCCTCTTCCAACAACTTCAAGGAAAATTTGAGAGATAAAAATGCCCTCTTAAGGAATGAATAATATAGGGCCCTTGCCACATATTTTCAAACTTACCATGTTTTCCTTTCTCTTCCCTTCGAATCCCATTTGAGAACCACATTCCCGACTTGGAAGTCATTTTCTTTAGTATTTTTGTCATATTTCCTTTTGATGTTTTCTTGGATTGCTTGATTTCTCTGGTAAACTTCCTCTCTGGTTTGCTACAAGTGGATGGTCTGATTGATCCTTCTCTGCATATAATTTTCTTCAACTTGAACTTCCTGAAGGAGTTTCATGAATGGAACTCCCAAGGATGTTGGGAAAACAACATCCATGCCATAGACCAGCTGATAGGGGGATGTGTTGATTGACTTTTTGGTGGTTAACCTATCAGCCCACAAAGCATGAACAAGCTTACCATGCCATTTTTTTTATTCTGCTCCAGCAAATTTTTGATGATGTTGATCAGGCTCTTGTTGGAAGACTCAACAAGTCCATTTCCTTGGGGGTAATAGGCAGTTGAGTGGCCCAAGGTGATCTGATATTTATGGAAGAAATCAACCATATTTTTGGATTTAAAGGCAACAACATTGTATGTGATTATTTTCCTAGGACAGCCAAATCTGGACAATATGTTGGTCTCAAGGAATTTAATAATGACAGGGTCAGTGGCATTCCTAGTGGGTATGGTCTCCATCCATTTGGTAAAATAATCTGTGGCTGTGAGGATCCATTTATGCTGGGCTGAGGAGGGTGGATGGGTTTCCCCTATAAAGTCCAAACCCCACTATTGGAAGGGTGTTTCAACACTAATAGGCTTCAAGGGTAAGGGCAAGAGCTTTCTCCTACCATAAAAAATCTAGCATTTGTGGCAAGACATTACTAGTTTGTGGGTGTCTGGAAAAAGTGTGGGCCAATAATAGCCTGATCTGAGGATTTTTTTTGCTGTGGTCTTCCAATTTAAGTGCCCTCCACATTCTCCTTCATGCATTTCATGCATGATTTTTCCTGCATCATTCTCAAGTAAAAATTTTAGTAGTATCCCAACAACATTCTTCCAATATAAAACTCCATCTATCATGCAATATTTTAAAGCCTTCTGTTTCGCAAATCTAGCTTTTGTTTTCGACAAAGAAGGAGGAGCATTTAAGTAAAGAAGCACATAAATAAAATCGGAATACCATGGAGAGTTCGTGAATGTTTCTTCAGTAAATGGTGCTAGGAACTCTTCTATCTCTTCTAAGACATCAACCATATTCATATCTAGAACCTTGAAATTAGACTTGGCCATGAGTTTTGCTAATCCTTGTCCCTTGATGAGTTTGGTAGGCCTGATTTCTAAGTCGTATTCCAAAATAGTGGAAATCCACTTTCCCCTTTTACCATCAGGGTCTTGACTTAGAATATCTTTGACTACGGTGTGTGGCACAAAGGCAATGATGTGTGAATGGAAGATGTACACCTTGAAATCCTTTAATGCTTTAACCAGTGCCAAGGCTTGATTTTCCATGATGTTGTATTTGAGTGAGGCATCTCTTAAGGCTTTACTGAAGAAGGATATAGGTTGTTCTTGCCCCAAGTTATTCTTCTGCAAAAATACTGCAGCTATTGTCTGTTCCGATGCAAAGGAAAAAATATAAAAATCTTTGGTGAAATCAGGACTGATGAGGACTGGTGCTTGAGTAAGGGCTTTCTTTACCAGTTCGAATGACTGTTTAGCTTGCATTGTCCATTTGACACCTACTTATTTCCTAAGCATGTTAGTGATGTTTTTCAATAGCTCAACAAGGTTGGGGATGAATCTCCTCAAAAAGTTAATCTTTCCAATGAAAGACTGTAATTCTTTGAGAATCCTAGGGTGACTGATATTCAATATGTCCTCAATTCTTTTAGGATCTATCTTGATCTCTTCTTCAGAGATTATATGACCAAGAAGCTTTCCTTCTTGGAGGCCAAAGAGTGTCTTTTTGGGATTTAAAGACAAGCCAAATCTTCTGCATTTCTCAAAAACCTCCCTTAAATGTTCCAAATGTTCTTCATTAGTTTTGGAGAAAACGGTAATGTCATCAAGGTAAATGATTATAAAATAACCTATGTCTTCCGAGAAGGCTATTTCCATGGCCTTCTGGAAGGTGTCTCCTGCATTCATCAAACCAAATGGAATTTTGACATACATGTATGTCCCCCAAGGTGTGGTAAAGGTTGTCTTATGCTGATCACTTGGGGGGACTAACACTTGATTGTAACCCGAGAACCCATCCAGTAAAGATATCCTTTTCGACCCTACTACCCTTTGAAGAATGTGGTCCATCTTTGGCAAAGGGTAGTTATCTTTCAGAGAGGTCATATTAAGGTGTATGAAGTCTATACACAACCTAATATCCCCTGTATTCTTCCTGATAGATACCAGATTGGAGACCCATTCTGAGTATCTGACAGGAACGATGATCCCTTCATCATACATCTTCTTAGTTTCTTTTTCTACTGCAGGCAATAAGACATGGTTTGTCCTCCTTAATTTCTGTCTGAAAGGTTTCTGATTTTCCTTCAGAGGGATCTTGTGCTGAATGATGCTAGTGTCATACGATTTCAAATATTTATACTCCCATGCAAAACATCTATAAACTCTTTGAAGAGTGCTATGTATTGCTGTTTGATGTGGGCAGGCAGGGTGCTAGATAACTTAATCATTTTAGGCTCAGTTGGGCTGCCTATATTTTTCTCCTCCACATTAGTTTCCATGGGTTCTGTCTTTGGTTCTTTAGCCACATCGTTGAAATCAAAGAGCTGTTCTAGCGGCGCAAGGCCTTTGGGTATGGTATCACCTTTACACTCTAGAAATTCAAGGTCCTTTTGGTCTGGATCATGAGATAAATTTTCTTTTAAAAGATGATCAAACTGATTTATATCATTAGGGGAGAGGGGCTTTGTTTCAGGATTTTTTTCCCCATCTGAACATTCTTTTTCATGGCGGCAACTTGGTGATGCTATGGCAAACTCATTCTTTGATTGTAGGAAATCCTCTATATGTTTGTCATTATTAAAAACCTGCCAATGATCTTTGTTATCAGGCACTGTTGGTCTATTCTTTACTTTTATAATGAGATGTTCCTCAATTTGTGTTATCTAGAAGTTACTAGCAGCAAAAGCAAGTTCTTTTTCCAGGTGGTTTTGGGATCTTGGTATGAACACCAACTCATATTTTTCAAAAGTTTTCAGGAGGTCTAAAACAGTGTTCCTATATTATCTGAGTCTGGGGTTTTTGGTTGCATATTCCCCTTTGATTTGTCTGATGATCAACTCAGAATCTCCTTGTACTGATATCTTTTTGGCCTTTAAATCTTTAAGTATATACAAGCCAAGGAGAAGGGATTCATACTCTGCGATGTTGTTAGTGCATGAAAATTCTAATTTGCAAGCATGTCCTTTGTTTGAGTTGTGTATCCATACACCAACCCCTGCACTATTTTTGCTGCAAGAGCCATCAAAACTTATTTTCCAAAGTGTTTTTGTTTCATTTTCATTTGTTTTGTGTTGCTCAGGGTTGTTGGGGGTTGAGGTATCTAGAGGTTGAGAGGAAGACAAATCTGAATGTTTTGGTGAACTAATGTCTTGCTCGATTTCTTTCTCTGTTTGGGTGACCTCATCTTCGTTGTATAAAATGAAGGAATATAAATTTGAATGGGTGGAATAAACAGGGGTGTTGTGAGGTTTGTCCTCACTGCTCACCATGTATTTCATAAGGGTTTCCCTATACAATCTTTTGGTTTGACCAAACACCAGTATGGTGGCATATGACATATCCATTTGAAGGCTGCCCTGGATCTTAGCTCCCCATGATCTAGATAAAAACATACCATATTTTGGGGGAATGTCAGCTACTACTACATCCATTACAAGGTTCTTAGCAGGAATTTGGGATAAGTTAACACACAAATCTTTAATTAATCCCAAGCATTTGACCTTTCTTGAATCAAAGGAGTACAAGTCTTTGTAGGGCCTAGTGATCTCTAAGCTTAAGCTTTCCATTACTGCTTTAGGCATAAGGTTGTGTGATGCTTCTGAATCCAGCATGGCATTTGTAAAACTTTGTCATGTATGTTTAGGCTGACATAGAAGGGAGGCACATCCCCTTCTTGATATTTTCCTTCAATTTTAGGACCAAACAACAACTCTGGCTTATCATCTGTTAATTTCAAAGTAGCGGTATCAACATGTATATTCAGAGCTTTTAGGACCTGGTCTCTGTACACTTCCTGGGTCACTAATTCCGCCAGAGGTATGTTAATTTTAATCCTTGCAATTTCTCCCTCAAGGCTGAAAGGAACTATTGCTTTGTTTGTATTTACATCTGTTTTCTCACTTGTGTTTCTTTCAGCAATTTTGACTTGCTGGGTTTTATTAGGAATGTCAATTTGAGTTGTTTTATCAGGGCCGCTTGCGAAGGTACTAGGGAAACTCTGTTCAACATTTGGCTGGCTACCTTTCTCTTTGTTTAAATCAACCCTTTTAGATATTGTGATAACTTTGTTAGCTTTCTTTATAGTCTGATTTTATGTACATTTCCTAACAACAGAGCTAATGTTTTTGTCATTTGGACTATCTATGTTTCCTTTGCTTCTTAGATCATAATGTTTGTTCACCTCCATGATTGCATTTTCAAACCCCAATCTATAATCTTTAGACTCCTCATATGTATCTTCCTTTGGTTCTAAAGAGAAGAAACCTTGTTCTTCTTTAGTGAGGAAAACATCATCCTCACTGTCTAATCCAATCAGGTTCACATGGTTTTCTCCCAAATTTTCAATCTCCCTTTCTTCCTCTTGATCTACGTAGTTTTGTTGGAAGGGAGCTCTAATTTGCTGGTCATGATCTCGTTGTCTATCTTGATTGTTTTCTCTTCTAAAGTTCTAGTTTCTATTTCGATTTTGGAGGTTGTTTTGGTTTTCTCTTGGTGGTGCTCTCTCAAGTAAGCTCATCCTTTTCATCATCTCTTCCATCATCCTTTCCATTTTTGAGCTAGATGTGGAGGGTGCAGTGTCATCTTTATGAGTTACCCTCTTCTCCGATCTGAGCCTAGCTCTTTTCTCAATTAAGTTTGCTTCTACACTCATAGCTCCTGTCTGCATGTCTTCTAGAGTTAAATAATCTCTTTCCCTTAGCTGATAAGCCATATCCACATCAAATCCTTTGGGATATTTTACTAGGGCCATGCCTTGGGGAGGTTTCATGTGAGGAGGAAGGACATTGTAGACACTGTTAAACTTGGTGGAGTAATCATGGACACTCTCTCCCTGATTTCTTTTAAGGCTTTGATACTCTGCTAGTATCTAGAGAGGATTGCTTTTGGCTTCCCATTTGTTTATGAATGCTTGATGTAATGAGGGAAGGTCATGGATGCTATTAGGAGTTAAGCCTTTAAACCACTTCTTTACTTCTCCTCCTAAAATTTGAGCAAATATTCTCATTTTAGCGGTCTCATCATCTATCTCCATGTAATCAAATGAATCTACCATTTTTTCTACATGTTGTTGAGCTGTGGTAGATTCTTTTCCAGTGAAATGGGGGATTTTAGATTGATAGTCATTTGGTAACGGAACCAAAGGTTGTGGTAAAACTAGTGGGGCATACCACGCCGCCATGGCAATGTTTTGTGAAGGCAAAGGATTAGCTCGAGTAGCAGGTATATGGATGGTAGAACTACTTGGTCCGGCAACAAACTGTTGAGCAGATTTAGGGTGGGAGAGACCCAAGTTATGAATGAAGTGAATATCAGGGGGTGTCGATGGAGGGGTTTCTCTGTCACGAATATGTTGACCACTATGTGGTGGTGAGCTTGGAGGCTCAAAGTCTATTTGCTCTGTACCACTGAACGACTTAGATCTAGGTAAATTTCTTGGTAAATCTAAATCAGCCTGAGTATTTGATAGAGTTGCAGGGTTTTCAGGTGCTGAGTTAGCTCTATAAATGGGTCTGACAATCGTTGGATCCCTAGATGTGAGAGGCTTCTGAAGCATGCTTTTTGGATTATCAACTTTTTCGGGAGGATTTGGATCAGGATAAGCTCTGGTATGGATTTTTCTTGGAGCCAGTATGTTAAGTCTCAGATCCAATAAAGGGGAAAGCTAGCCAGATATGACAATTTTTAAGAGGCAAACTATCCTTAAACAAAGAAACCTAATCCTCTGAGTTTCCTAAGTATGGATGATGTGGTGATGAAACTGGTCTCCCAGTGGAGTCTTTTGGTCCTTTAGGAACTGTGGAGTCGCCAGGTGGAAAATCTTTAGCTTTTTTTAAAGGTAAAGTGTATTATGGTTCCACCACCATGTTTATTATGAAGCCAATCTGATTTTTTTTTGGGTTTTTCTGAGTTTATATGGTTATTCAAGGGCTTACTGAGTCTAAAAGAGCTTGCTAGACTATCATATACTCAATAGGTTCCACTGTGATCGCCACTATGCTGGGGTCCTATGTTTTGATAGATTGGCTTACCAAAAGACAAGGCAACATACAAACCAAACTTTAGAGCTCTAGGATCTAGCCCCCCTAGTCTCAGAGAGGGATCTCTCAATGTGTTTATAAAGATGTGTCTTGAAAGGTTTAGAAATTGGTTTTAGGCTAGTTATGAGGTTCAAGGTTGTTTTTTTTTGTTTGGTTGGACAAATATGTTTCATGTGGTATAGATAGAGCATGGGAATCTACAAGCCATTGGGCAATGGAGTCATGTGAAGTCCAAATAGTTCTGACTAAGAAGGAAGGGAAACCAAAGGAAAAATCTAACTTGGTCGAGGATCTGTTGAATAATATAGGTGAAATGGGATGGACATTAAGGACTAAGAGTGAACAACAAACTAAACCCGTTCACAATGACTTAAAGGATTCGGGGAATGCCCTATTTCCTCTAATAATCTCACTGCTTTGGACTTAATCAATATAAACACTCAAAGAAAGGAGAAATGCAGACTAAACCTTCTAAACGAATTATAGGATTCGGGGAACGCCCTATTTCCTCCTACAAGTTCACCTTTGAGATTTTAACCAACAAAAACATACAATTGCATTCAAAGAAGAGGGAACGCCTTGGACATCTAGGACTACAATTATAGGGGCCTTCAACACAATGATAGCAATAAGGAATATAGGGTATGATTGAGAGAAAACCTCACTGTCAAACTGCAAGCATTAATAATCAAAGGTAGACTCTAGATACAATATTTAGTGGTAAAGAAAGAGGGAACGCCTAAATAGTCTTTAACACAACTGAATTAACCATTTCTGAAGTAAAACAAACTGAATATAAAGAGAACAATTAGAATACCCTGTCACATTCAGTAGTAGAAAACATATAAACAGTGAAGGATAAACAGGTCAGAGGTGCTTCTAAGATACATTTCTCTGCCTAAAATTTTTATCCTACTGTAAGCAAAGCATGATGGAACAAAGTGGAAACGTGGGAAATAACATTGAATATAAGAAGTAATTCACCAAAACCAGGCTCAGGGATTTGATGGTCCTGCCTCCTTCATCAACATAAAAACACAAATCCTCACACTCTTTCAGAACACCAAAGCTTCTTCAAAGCAGCAATATGTATTACTTTATAAATCACAAAATGCCAACCTTTTACAACGAGACTTCGAAGAGTGTTTATAGAGAAAATGAGAAAAGCAGGCGAGGAAAGTTTTAATGATCATCAATGATAGGAGGAGGTATTTAAAATGCTCCATTCTATGCCTTAAACATTTCATTGAATTCTAGATAGGATCAATAACTTTGTGGCTTGTTTGATACCATTTTGATATGAGAGAAATCACCCACAGGGTGTCCTTGAGAAGAAAATCATCCGAAGAGGTACTGCTATCTTCTCGATGTGAGTTAAGTGAGGAATGGGCTATGAGGACTCCCATACTTCTAAATAACTGCCTCTAACAATTTGTAGTAGCTTCCCTAGTGAAATAACTGCTTGGCAGACTTCTGTGCATGGGTAAAGGTCAGGTTTGTGTTAGTCATCGTTCTGCATCACTAGCTTCTCTATCTCTTTTGTACTTAAACCTGCATTAGCTCTATTTATGCTTTGACTTTGCTGATCGCTCGAACTGCTTTTAGCACTGATGTCTTCAAAGGCTGTGTTAATCTTTCAATATTATGCCTTTCAACCCTTTAATCTTTTCCTGATACACTTTAAACTTCTGCAGACCTGTTTGTGTGAATACACAGGCTAAAAAGGGCGCTGGAGGATTCATGTCGGGGTCAATAACCCTGATCTTCAATAATAATAAAAAAGAATGCTTTTAAACCTGCAATACACGAGAAACCTATTATGAAATCCTGAGCAAGGCTTAAAAATGCTTCAGAAAGGTTTTGGCGTAGGTGGAGGAGTGATTGCAGAGGAAACGTGTGCGACGGAGAAGGGTTACATGGCACAACACCATGAAACCGAGGTTTAGACATGAATTAGCGTGGAAAAAGACGTTTAGTGTTAAAACATAAAAGTTTAATGTTTGGGCGAATACAAAGGAAATGGGAAAATGCAATGGAAAACATATGAAATGGACCTTAGGTGGTGGGACCCGGTCATGGCGGAGGGCGATTAAACATGACTCATTGGATCTAGGTTGAATGGATGGTCACGATTGGATCGACGGATCGCAATCGGGGGAGCCAGCGAGGTTGACACATTGTAAACTTTCGATTTGAGACAGTGTGATTGAGCGCTAGCCGTTCGATCCGGGTCAAGATCGATGGCAAATATTGAATTAGCGGGGAGGAAGACTAGAGTGATGGGAGGGGAGCGATGAGATCTGGGGCGTTGGATCTCGAGAGATGAATGACCGCGATCGGATTGGAGGATCGCAATCGGGAAATACAGAAGGATGGGACGCATGGGCTGGCGTGATGTGATTAGCGCTAGGCCATTAGATCTATATAGATCAATGGCTCAGATCACAGCGAGGTGGATAGAACAATAACACTATCGCATCAGAGGTTTTTGGTTTAACAAAGAAACGTGCCCGTATGAATGTTCCGATTGTGATTAGCACCACAGGCCTTAAGCGCTCGGTTCTGGGCGCGGGGCATATGGGGGAATGGTTAAAGGGGCTGGCCGAAAGGGGCTTAAGGCCTTTGTGCAGAAATGAGTTTTTACGCCAAAAAAAAGGGATTTTTAGGAATTTTGTTGGCTTTCGGTAAAGGGGAAAATGTTGTTTAAATGTGTAAAAAGGGATTTTTAGAGGTTCAAAGGTATTTTGAAATATTTTCAGGGGAAAATGGGGGACTTAAAAGGAAAAGGAGGTTTTATGAAAATGAGGGGAAATGAGTCAAAATGGGCAGTTTCAGAAGCCTTTGGAAAACGGTTTCTTTCATAAATCTGGCAAGGTTTTGGGCATGCCCTTGTAGAAACAGCAATGGAGATTAATCCAAAGGGACAAAGAATCATCATAAGACTTCAAAGATGATGGATTTTCAGTTGAAATAAATCTCTTGAAGGCTTGAAAACAAACTTAGCCACCATTTGGTATATCAGAATTTATGGGTGGCTAACACCTGGGCACATCATCAGGAGTTGGGATAACAGATCTTGCTGTGTGATTTGGCAAGCACAAAGCAGCTGGATATTCATGGTGTTGGGAATCACGATTTCCGTTAGACCAAAACCCGCAGGTGTTAGTCAACGATCGCATCTCCAGAGATAAGGATCCACGAAAGGCGGTTAGTCCATGTCGCGAAACACACAGGGAGCGTTGGTTTATCCAATGTCCAATAATCTCCCCCCAACGCGAACCAGGTGTGTATCTAACTCGTGACCTATGCTCTGATACCACTTGTTGGGAATCACGATTGTCGTTAGACCAAAACCCGCAGGTCTTAGTCAATGATCGCATCGCCAGAGATAAGGATCCATGAAAGGCACTTAGTCCATGTCGCGAAACACACAGGGAGTGTTGGTTTATCCAATGTCCAACACATGGCATAAGTTCTTTATGCTTGGTGCCTACCTATTGGATACCTACATGAGGGAGAGACAGGGAACAGAGGGGTCCCAATAGCTAGCAGCATATCACAATGGCAGACATAGAGGATTGGGTGTTCTGGACCTCCAGTATGGTTATGGGATCTAGTGGATTGGTGGGATACTACACTCCTCAGTGAGCATGGTTGGGATAATAGGAAGATAGATTCATTCATAGGTAGACACATGGGAGATCACCAAATCTCTCACCATAATATGCAGCATATTGTTTCTAAGGATTGGGGCTAGACATCAAGTTATAGCACTGGCACTGTTGAGTCGCTTTGGAAGGATTGGCCTATCCTTGATCATCACATAGGGTATGGCCAAGAGTTATGGGAGAGGAGGCTCTAGTACAATCATGCTAGAAATTTAGTCATGACTAGAGTGTCATGATGTCAACAGGATAGGTTCCTTTCGTAGTGCATAGGGGATCTTGGCATAACAAGGATGAGTAGTTCAACTACCTGTAGAGGTGAGCTGGTTTCTAGAAGGGAGGGTAATTTAGATCTTCCATTTGGTTTTAGTGATTCATTGATGGTGTGGGGAACTTGGGTAGACGAGGGTTTAATCCCACTAGGATTGGATTCAATCTTCAATAGTTTACCCTTGTAGTGCATGACATGGACTACTTAGTAGGGAAATTTCATGGGGATTTGGACAGAGTCCTACATTATCACGATGCTCTACTTATTACTAATATGCAGAGGGCTTCTGGTACATGTATCTGGTTGGATAACAGGTGGAGCAAGGTGTGCTTCACATTTATTAGGATGGCTTGGGATCCTGGTATCGAGAGATTCCTTCATGTCAATACAATGTTGAGATTAGGGATGACTCAATGGTACATTTGGGACCCTGGTATTGTTGGTGGGTACAGTGGTGATAAACAGTTAGAGAGGGCACTTATTCAGGAAATGCTTGAGGACAAACAATTTTTTGCAAGGAGTATTGTAATGTCCCTTCCTAAATTATTTTGGAATAGGATTTATTTCTATATTTTGGGGGCCAATTTTGGTGAAGACATGGCCCATTTTATTTTTCATTAGAAGGCTTAGGAGATAGAAGTTAGTAACTTTATGTTATATTATTTTATTAGTGGTGATTGGGGACCACCCACACATAAAATACACATGCCTTTAATAGCTATTTCGAAAAGCATGTGTGTGAACAAGGTATTGAGGGAAAAGGCAAGAAAACAACCCAACAAATATTATAAAATAATCTCACCCTGGGATCAACTACAAGATCTGGGTGAAGTCATGTCTGATAGTGAAATAACTACAATGGTATTAAATGTACTATCGGAGGAGTGGGGTAACTTTAATTCAAGTATTTATGGGAAGAAAGAAGCTACTGCATTCTAGGATCTATGGTCACTATGAAATATTAAAAAATATATATTAAAGGTCAAATATGATGTGGAAGTAGGTGAGAAAAATAAAGGTTATGCTGCACTGACAAGAAGAAAGGGACAATTTGGAAAGCTTGGTCCTTAGAAAATAAAAAATAACTTGGAAAAAATCCAATGATATGGGTGTCAAGAATATGGAAACTACAAAAGAGACTGTCCTAAGCTCAAGAATGCCAATAATAAAATAGGAAGAAAATAAACTCATATCACCGAAGAAGTGAAGGAAGCTGAAAAGAAAAATTCTAAGATAGAGGAAGTAAGAGATCTATACTATGAATGAGATAGTCTTCCTCACCTAAGTACTATTCATATTCCTAAAGACTTCTATTGTAAGATATGACTATCATGATTTAATAAGTAAAATAATGGGCTGCATCAAGGCATCATGGAAGCATTTAAAGTAAGAACTCGAGACATCATCATAGAAAAACATTAAATATGGTTATAATCTATGGAATTCAAGGATATAACTCTTGGGAATCTCATTGGGAACATATGTGGCAAGGTCATCTAGTACAAGGTTCATCATACATATGTCAAAAGGAAACATCTATTGATGGGGATACTTAATATCCTCAATATTATCTGATGGAATCTTCTTTGAAAGGTTCACCGATCATGAGGAAAAACAAGTGGTTCATCAAGAATTCCAATCTTGTGGAATTCATGGGCTGATGATATGATAACATGAGAACGAAGAAATTCAATGGATTGAAGCTATTTCAATCAAGGAAGCTATTGTAAGGAGTCTGGATGACCCAAAGTAAAATGAGGTATGTATGCTAACATATGATATTGCCGAAGTCATGTCATATGTTTGCAGGTAACATGAATCAATGCTCTATCTTAAGAGCATGATCACAAGTAAGGATCTCTTCCCTCAAAGGAATAAAGGAATGCAAGGGTCACATATTCACTAGATGAAATCAACATAAAATTACCTCACATGAAGTATGAGGTAGCTGACTGCAATTACATAACTCTGATTGGAAGCTCCTATGAACGTAATGTGTGAAGAAATGAATGAAGATATCATAGACTATGCAACCATGGTAAAGGAAATAAATTTTTGAAAGACGAAGAATATTTGACTAGGATATCTCCATGAAAGATATGAAGACTTTGATGAAGTCTAAAAAGGAAAGAGACCCTTGACAATATATATATTTGGGAGATGTGTTGATGTGTATGCAAGATGTTGATGTAAACTAGAATATGTCATGATGAAAGACCATCACAAAGGTAATGTTGATTTTAATGTTTGTTCCTTTATTTTTATATATGGATGGGTTTATGCAGAGCTACCAAGGGAAGATCTATGGATTTCTTCCACCATGTAGTAGGATGAATTATGCTTAAGTAAACATGTCATGAAGGAAGGCCAGATATGGACTAATGGATCAATTTCCAATGATGATATGGTTTACTCATGGATGCAAGTGATGGATGGTCAGTGCCCTATGTAGAATTCCCAAACATGAAGACTTATAGATAACGAAAAGAAATTCATGACATCGTGAAGAGGATTTCTTCTAGCAATTGGTTGTCTGATCATCTCCACCTGAGGAGCTATTGTAGGTCCCTAATTAAGTTGGAGTCTGGAAACAAGTTTCTTACTTGGAAGAAACTTGGAAATTCCTAAGCCAAGATGGAGCTTAGGTACATTACTTATGTATGAGTGAGTAAATTACTTTATTGGAATATATATTTCCTCCCTAATTAAGAGGGATAGATAGACACATCATTTTTTTCTTCACTTGGGAATATAGAATGGAGGATTGGGTAAGCATCTAGCATCCGACGCTCTTTGAGAATGTATTAGGGCATCAAAGATAAGAGTAGTTGTTGAGGACCGATATTCTTTGAGGATTGGGAATCCAAGATAAGAATAGTCCTGGTGGAACACACCCTGACAACCCAGGTGGGGTATGTTTCGAGAGAGACAATGATGAGGGTGTTTATATATCATGGTCTTGATAACATTGTGCTAAGATCTTGTGGAGAGATATATTTGTTAGTCAAGGCCTTGCTATGTGAAAATTTTGGTTAATATGATGCTATACATATGGGTTACCAATTTGAATCTTGTTATGAGAAATTCTTCAGATTGAGAATGACAAAGTACCATTATGAATACCTCCCTTGTTAAGAGGGAGTGTTGAAAAGTAACTAGGTTCGGTCTTCATAATGACATGTGTAATTGTGATTTTATGTAATTGATGAAAAGAAAGAAAATAAAATTATGGTAATGCTTGTCTCATGAGTTTCATGAGAAATTAAATTTAGTTTAGTAAGGCTACCACTGTACCGAGCCTTTAGGATTGAGAAATCTAGTCATAAAATTCAAATTCAGTCTGTCATGTATGGAGGACCCTTATTAGGCATATTATATTTTGTATGAGTCAATAGAAGTGTCAAACAGTCCTCAAAGAAAAACACTAGCATCCTCCTATAGGTCAGCTTCAAAGAAATAATAATATTTTCATAAAAAGGACACATTGGCTCAGAAGAAGTTATTTCGGCTAATTATGAAACTCCAACCACTATAAATAGGCACCTCGACCTAATCCTAGAACAAAAAAATTTCAGAGTAGAATTTCGGTAGTGGTCTATGGTTAGAGAAGTGTGAGGTACAAAAATTCTGAAGAAAAAGGTGCATCAAAGTATAATAGAGGAAAGAAGATTATAATTTGAGCTCCTCTTTGACTTTTTTCTGAGTTTATATTCACCTCCAATGTGTTTACTTGCAGCAAAAGAAGAGGAGCACCGTCTCAGTTTATTTGTAGAAGGAAGGTTGAAACAAGAAGGTACAGTTTAGAAGGGTGCTTGAGATAATAATAAGGTCAAGTCTAGAAGGAAGGCTAAAGGTTTGAAGTTGAAGAAGGTTTAAGAAGAAAATGAGCCGAGAAAAGGAAAATGAGAAGAAGGTTGATTGTCGTTATCAAAGGATATCATAAAGACAACTTGTGGCTTGGTCTTGGAGCAGGAAACTAGGTCAAGGGTCTTGGTCTTTGTATTCATCAATTGGAATATTAATAAGAAGAATAATTTGTTTGGGTTTTCCTCTCAAAGAGTGCGAGGTTTTTTCCCTAGATGATAGCCTACATTTGGTATCTCTTTTCTCTTTATGCTTATGCATCGGTAGTTGTTTGATGAATAAGAACACTATAATAAAATAAGTAAAATAAGATCCTAATCTAAGAAGTAAAAACCATTCATAATAAGTTACTAATAGAAGAGAAATCACTTGATTCTTCTACCCTATATTTCTCAACATGGGATCCTCCCGGACTCAATCCTATTTTCTACCACTCTGCCAACCTGTCAATCCCAATGTGTCCCGGCTCCCACTGCCCGATGCTTTCACTTGTGCATCACTAATAACCAGCTGAGCTCCAACTAGCGGGATGATGTCATTCTAATGCCCCTTGTACCACGTCTCGACCAATGATTGGTGACACATGTCACCCAGAAATGGGATTTTTGGATACCTCAAAATACCAAATTTAACTTCCACATGTCCATCACTAATTAGCCTATGATGAAACCATCACTGACCATTCCCATGATGCCACTTGTCTTATCAGAGAGGATAGGGAATAGGTCCTTGAGGCTTGTTTTGCGAGAAAATCCTTTGTTAATAATTTTTAACAAGCTCGCTGGGTTCAATCCATTACCTTTGTTTTTCCACCTAGACAACATTTCACTGCACTACCTCTTTATTATCCTCCTGGAATGCACCTTCAGGCTAGCCCTCACCGATATTTGTTGTCATTGTGGGGCCTCCCGCTTAAGTGTTTCACCAATCACCATTGTCGTGCTGTCGTTCGACGTGTTTTGGTGCCTATGGCCACCTTCATTCCTTTTGTGCACCAAAAGGTTGAGGCGGGGTTCTACGGTGAGGATTTCCTCCGTCACGATGATGTCATTTGCTAGCATCATCCTGTTCCTTGTGTCCCAGTGCATAAACTTATGCACTCGTTGCAAACCCCTGGGGTACATTCGCAATGTGAGCTTCACCTGAGCCAATGCTATTGCTTCCTATTGATGCGCTTTTTTCGGCCACGTATACCCAGTCCTTTTGATGGTTGCACCACTAGTTGTTCCATTATCTTTTCCACTAGGTTTGGCCGATTTTCCAACTTGGATACACACCAAAGGTGTCTCTAAACCTCTTTAAGTTTGCTAACTTTGACTTGGGCTGACCAACTTTCATTGGCTCTATGTTTTGTTTGATCCAGGAGGCAATTTTTAGACTTCCACATACCATTAAAAAGCTCTTCTAGTGATATTTCGATTTGAGTGTGTTTAACTTGCTTCTAAGATGATCTACTACTCCAGAATGGGCTCATCTCACCATTTGCACCATTATTGCTACCATGTTGATCTTGTGACTGATCCTTTTCCATGCTTTGCCTTTTCCACTTTTTCCATTACCTTTGCCTTTTCCTTTTCCAATAATGACAAACCATTTATAGTGCTTTGCAATTTCCATTCTTTCCTTTGCCACGTTTGTTGCTTTTTCCTTTATCTTTGCCATTCCTTGTACCTTTTCCCTTTTTAATCTTTTCCATTTCCTTTAACTTTTCCTTTGCAATCAATGACAACATATTTCCAACATATGACACTTATTGTAAAAGGTTCTTACCTTTTAACCAGATGAACTTAATGCCACTAAATACTCGTTCCTTTAAAAAAATGTGTTTCTTTGTAGGAATTTAAGGAGAGAAAAATATGTATTATTAGACAAGTTTTGGTTGTGACTTTAAAATTAAATAACAATAACAATAACAATAATAATAATAATAGTAAGAGGACAACTAAGGTTTTCCACTCCTCTATGTTTGCACAATCAATTTCTTCTTTGTTTCCAACATTCAGGGGTTCTCTACTTTGCATATTTTCTCGCCCTTGGCTCCTTAAGTTTTTTATTGTAGCGAGGCGACTCTGTTGGAGTGATTTTTTTGGATTTCAAGCCTTTTGCACCTAGTTTTTCCTTGGTCTAGTTAATGAAGAGGCCTAATGGCTGGAACGCTAGCCGTTGTGGCCCCTCTTCCTTTCGGCCACCTATTGCTTTACTTCGACAATGCCTCAGTAGCTGTCGTGTTTTCATTTTTCCTGATGCCTTCGGTGGGGGTTGCATTGCATTCTTCTGTGGATGCCTTTGTTGTGGATTGTGGATTGTGTATTCGTTACACTTGCGTCGATGCATGAGGGGATTTGAGGGAGCAGGTTTGTGGCAACTTCCATGTCGTTATGGACCCTAGTCCGTGCCCCTTTGTTGTTGTTGTTGTTGTTCATCATCATTTCCAGTGATGTCGTCAACTTCCTAGGGCTTACCAGGGGTTTTTGTGGTGCTTTTTCCTAGTTTGTTGGCTTGCTATGGGTTTGCTTTTTTTGGGGCTACTTGGGCGGGTTATGGCCAACATTTTAGCTAGTTTTTTGCCAACATTTTGGTTTGTTGGGGTTTCTAGCTTGTATATCTTGCATCCTTTGGGGCTTGATTTTGTGGTTTTTTCTGATGTGCCCTTTGGGGCTTCTTGTTGGGCCTACACACCCTCTTTATTTGCTTGGCCTTTAGGACTTATTTATGATATTGATTGTAGCGAGGCATGTTCGGGTGTATTTTCTTGGAGTTTTTCCTATGGGCATGCGTGCCCTATATTTGATATTTGAATAGGTTTTTTCCTGGCTTTGGTTTGGAATGCAAATTGTGCATCTATAAAATGTAATTTTTATTTTCATTAATGGAAATTACGTTTTTCTCTAGATAAAAAAATTATTATTATAATAATGAATATTAAAGTAAAACATGTACTACTAGATTGATTGTGACCTTAAAATTAAATTATTATTATTATTGTTTTAATGGATATTATATAATCTCAAGATTAATCAAATTTTGTTGTAGAATAGCCAAATAGTTAAGATTTAAGGGTGCATTGTCCCATACAAAAGAAAAATGACTACAACTTTAAAATTAGATGATTAGTGGTCCTTCTTTTATAAACACAAGGTCTTACCATTAAATTAAAATTATATAATTAAATATCCTTTATTTTATAAAGAAAAGTGTCTAATTATAATTTTAAATTTAAATAATTTATTATAATATTATTACATGGTGAGAAAACCTATCATAACTTGTCAAAAAAGATAGTACAATCACTATTAAGTGTTATCAATGAATAAAAAAATCACATCACTTAAAATTACCTCGTTAATAATCTCTAAAGCATAATAATTATTATAATAAATATTATATTCCGTTCTAACCCTATTTTTAAAATCAAGTTATCATAATAATGAATATGAACATATATTGATACTGGCCGACCATTAATGCTCATCTCAAACTCAAAAGTCCCATAAGGAAAAACATGGAATCTATAATTATACATATCGTCTGGCCTTCATTCTAGTTTATATGCATTCTTCTACATTTTTCTGAGACAACTGAGCGGACAGGATTTGGGGAAGAAATGGGCGCTGTGGATGAGAAAGTTTTTCATCGCATACTATATGAAGCAGGGAAGCAGCTGGAACATGCATATGACACCAGCACGGGGCTACTTCAAACCCTAGAAAAAGTGGACACCAGCACGGGGCTACTTCAAGCCCTAGAAAAAGTGGAGCTCTGTTTATCGATGCTGAAACAATCACCTCCTCGTTCGATGTCTAGGTCATTGCGCAAAGCACTGCGCCCATCACTGAATACACTGGTAGAAGGACACCTTCTCAGGCACCCTGACAGAGATGTGAGCCTGCTCGTCCTCAATTGCCTCACCCAAATCACCAAAATAACAACACCGGAGGATCCATACGACGATGGCGTGATGAAAGAAATATTAGAGCTCATTGTAGAAAGTTTTCAAGACCTGGGGGATATGAACAGCCCCTCCTTTGAAAGAAGGGTTTTCCTTCTCAAGATTGTTGAAGAAATCAAGCTGAGCACAGTCATGCTGAACCTTGGATTGGCCGACCTCCCATGTGAGATGTGCGAACTTTTTTTTGCTGCTGTTTCTCACCATGCTTATTCTGCAGATGTGCGTGCTTCCATGAAAAATATTATGGAGATCGTTATTGAAGAAAGTGATGAAATTTCTGAGGAACTATTGTCTGTTTTTCTCATCAACCTGAGAAGAGAAATGAGGAACACTTCACCAGCTGCACATTCGTTAGCTATAGATGTCGTTGCGTCTTGTGCTGAAAGACTCAGACCATATTTGCAAGAGAAATTTCCACCGGAGCAGGCAATTCATTGCAACTGTGTACATGGGTACCATGAAATTGTTCATGAAATCTGCAAACATGGAAGCCAAGAGATTAATGCTAGTAAAAATACAACTCCTGCTGATGAGGAGGCTATAATGACAGATATCAGTACTTCAGAATCAACTGAATCGCTTGTGAATGATCCAAACTCTCAGATTGCAAGCTGTCTAGTGTCTCCTGATGGTCGCCATAATGAATCTGTTAATGACAAGAAAATGTTTGACAATAAGAAGAGTGAAGCTAATCCTGGGTTGGTAAGCTTATTTTCACATATGCCTCCATATCCATTTCCAGATGTTACATCTGGACGCAAACGAGGGCGGGGCAAAAAACGATCAAAGGTTAAAGAAGATGATTCCGTGCGGAGGGCAAGGGTAAAAACGGGATCCAAAGGTATTTCTTCACCAGAGGAGACCGGTGGCGAGTCTGACAACAACGTTTCAGTTTCGAGATCGTTGAAGCGGAGGAGGACAACAAGGAATTCTGCAAAGATGAGGAGATCCTTGAAGGAAATAGAGACATCTGAAGATGGTTCGACCGATGAAGATTAGATTCTCTGAAACCTGAACCCTATTTTAGACGGTTAGTAACCTAGATTTAATGTCTCTCATACTGTTTAATGTGATGGAATTTACTGGAACTTTGAATTTATTGTTGCTCATTTCTGTTCGTTGGTATTGATATAATTCATTGTAATTACAATACTGAATTGATATTACTACAAAGGAATTCAATGAATTACTAATGAATTCATTACTTTATATTATGTTTCTTTAGAATTGGTTTATAATGCTTCTAGTAGGTATAAATACAAAGATGTATTTTGACACTTTTATCACAACTAGTTTCTCGACTTCAGTATCATTTTTTATATGATACATATATATTTTTTTGGGATGAAGCTTAAAAATGATATGCATGATAAAAAGTATTTTTGGCAGCCGGCACTCAAGGGATTCATATAGTTTAAATTTATGCATAGATGTGTATCTGCATATGTAATTTTGGGAAAAAAGCTAGATTTTTTTAAAGTTGTTGCTATATATATATTTGTTTTTTAGAAAGAAAAAAAAGTTGTCTATTAATAAATAAACAGCACATTCCACAATATTATATTTCAAGCTGGATGGATTCTTAGCAGAGATAAAACTCAGCATAATGTGGCTTCCAGAAAGGGTAGGGACAGAAGCCATTTTTATAAAATCACAGCATATATTTCTACCCAAAATCATGGTCATTTATACTTGCAAAATATTCCTACTCAAACTATTGATCCAACCTTGTCCTTGCTTTCTTTTTCCTTCCTTTGCTTGCTTGCTTGTTTTCTCTTCTTGGTGCTCTCTATCTCTCAAACTAATTCCAAATCCAAACTGCCAAAAAGTTGTGAACTGGTCCTCATAAGCCTTTTTATCATAGAGGAATATACTTTCTTTATTTTCTTTCATTTTTCCTTTAGTTTCCCTCTCATGCAAATTTATTTCTCTGCACCTTCCTCTTCTCCTATTTTCCTTTATTTTCATAATTAAATGCCAATTAATACCTCTTTTCCTTTTCCAAATCCTTTTCCAATTTTCATATTCATTATTAAAGAAGTTGTCTACCCAAGGTACAGAATAGCCCTCACTGAAGGTTTTTGCTGGAATATTGTTCAGTAAAATTCAAAAAATGAAGTAGTTGCAGTGTTTGGAATCCATTTTTGAGAGTGGAAATGGATTCAGCACTATCAAAAACCCGTAGGACACCCAAAATACTGAAGTTTAACAACTGTAAACAAGATTTTCATAAAATCTTTGCCGAATTTTTTCAAAATCTCTCCCGGATTCTGGGCCATTCTGTTACCTTTTTAGACTATAGTATTATTAAATTGAAAGAGATGACCATTATAGTGTTGCCGGAATTTTTCAAAATCTCTGCGAGATTCTGGGCCATTACTTTTTTAGACTACGACATTATTAAATTGAAAGAGATGACCATTATAGTGATGTTCCCAACATCCAGATTGGAATTCTTGTCCCATCACGTTGGTCTTATTTTGCCTTTATTAACCTTTATTACTATGAAATTTTAACCCATAGTTGTTACATAGAAAATGATGCATTCTAATACTTCAATTATATTTTCACTTTAACCTTGTAAACCATTGCCTAGTTACAAATGGGTAATAACATGATACACATTTTTTATAATTTAGCTTAAGTTTAAATAACCCATTACATAGATTGAGGAATGGGTAAGAACATGATACACATTTTTTACAATTTAACTTAAGTTTAAATAACCCATTCCTAACCCACTACGAAATAGGAGGCTCCTTGCAGGCCTTATTTGTATAAGTGATGGGCAATCCTTGAGAGATATTTGATTAATATTGCAGGAGCTTCAAGTTTGAAGCATATTATATGTAATATATTATATTTCTCAATTGATTTAATACAAGAAAGAGGTGTTTTTCCCAGTTGGATTCCGAGATAAATTTTGTGTTCTATGTGTGTTTTTTTTTCTATTCATAGATTTATTTCTGCAAAATTTTGTTAGAGTGTAACTTCCCCCTCCCACATTTACCAACTTTTACAAGATATCTAGGGTAAACATGAGTTTAGTGTCACTATGATATGGTGATGTAAAACCCTCTTCCCACATCTACCCAAGTAACTAACCAACTGGGGTAAACATGTGACGAAAAGATACTAGTATGAGATTCTCCCTCCTAGATGACTTTGTGGAAGTTGAACTGATGGAAACATGAAAAAAAGACCTTACAGAACATCCTCATGGGGTAACCCAACCTTCTAGGTCCTTGTTCCCTGAGGGGCAGCTAATTTTTAGTCCTCCTTAGCCTTAGCCATGGGATTGTAAGGGAAAGGGAGTGGCTATGGACCCTTATCCATGGGATAGCCTTCGCAAGGTAGAGGCTAGGGCCCCAAACAGTGAATTTTGTGCTTGTGGCTCTGAGATTTGTGCCACAATTTTAGCCTTTGAGCCTAGTTCACTGGCCAAAACTTCATGAAACTTTATGAGAGTATAAGTACCATTTAAACAAATACATGGAATAAATCACATCATCAAATTCTCATCTAAACTTGCCCAAACATGAGAGGAATTTCGTGAAACATGTCACAAACATTGCGTCTATATGTGTAAACAATAAATTTACACAAGGGGTCTCTTTTGTTAATTTTGGACAACTTAGTCAAAACTCCATGTTGTGATGCTCAGATGAAGATACCAATATTTTTATTGGGTTCTGCTTTCAGAGAGATGCAAGATCGATCTAAAGATCATTTTGATCCGATGAGCAGAACATTTATTTTGAAGTTATTTTTAATCTATTCAAAATATTTGTAGGTCGGCCTTAAGGTTTTACACCCCCAGAAAATGTGTCACACACCCTCACTGATGGATATAAATAAGGTCAACATTAGAGGACATTTCACTCATCTCATCCTCACACATTCTCTCTCCTCTTCTGATTGGTTTGAGCTACTTGGAGGCAATTTTATGTTCACACGTGGGAGAAGGACGAAGACTTTTCTGCTACAGCTAGGGCATCCATCATAGGTTTGACGAGCATTGACTTTGGTCAATGCATGGTAAAAAGGCGTTGAATCTTGGCACAAGATTCAATTTCTATAGTCCATACTATTTGGCACAAGAATCAAGGTCAAAAGGTTGATCATTGATTATGTTGCATTGACTTTGACTTGATGCTATTATGCGTTGAATTTTTGGATAGCATTGAATTTCTGGACAACATTGACTTTTGGGATGTGTTGACTTTGGTTGACTTGGAGTATGATGAGTGTTATGTGACACATATACTGGGCTGGCTGACTGATAAGAATTTGTTGGTTGAAGCATCCTGTTGGTCGTTGTAACCCACCAACACAAATATACATTTATGGCTTGTCTTCTGTTGATCTACTGGTATGTTCTATCAACATTTTACTTTATTGTTTATGTGATTGCTGTCTGAAATAGAAGAGAAAGTAAAGTTGCATCAAGCATAAAACATATACATAAATTTACATGGTATCAGAGTTGAGGTGAAGACAATGCCCTAATTTGCAGCAATCACCGAAGAAGAGGATGGGTTCCTCTAACGAAAATGGCTTCAAGGCTGATGACAAAATGACTGGGAAAGATGACTTCCATGCTTGGAAGATGACATTGGATCTTATGTTGGAAGACCAAGATGTCATGGACTATGCACAGGGTAAAATCCAAGAGCCTCTATCCACTACAACTGCTGCCTCCAAAACAAAGTATAAGAAGGGAGAGATCAAAGCAAAGTTGATGATTAGGGATTCAATTCACAAGAGTCTGGTTGCCTACATCTCTGAGCTGGGCACATCCAAAGAGATGTATGATAAGTTGGTCCATATGTTCAAGGCCAACAATGCGAATCAAGTCCTATTATTTAAGAAACAATTGAAGAATCTAAAGAAAGGCAAGGATGAGTCTGTTCAATCATATTTTCTGAAGCTAACTGAGATCAGGAACAATATACTGGCTATTGGGGAGACAATAGCTGATCGAGGGATGGTAATCACCGCACTTGGAGGGCTCCCATTTGAATGACATGTGTTCAACACTACCATTCTCAATAAAAATGTGATACCTAACTTTGACGAAGTATTATCGAGATGCGTACAAGAAAAGACAAGGATGAAGGAGTACGAAAATGAAGGAAATGCTTCCTACGCTGCTCATTCTAGAAAGAATAACTTTGGTGGTCCAAAGAACAAAGGAAAATCAGGGGCCCAAGGAAAGAAGTGTAAGTGTTACACTTGTCATAGGCCAGGTCACTATGCTAGAGAATGCCCTTTCAATAAGGATTCTATTGATGATGATGACAACAACAACAACCAAAGGAATGGAAATCAAAGGAACAACAAGTTCGAGGGAAAAAGGAAGGATCCCTCTAGAGGAAATAAGAAACCTTTCAAAAGGTCGAGAAATTCCAGGTATGAGGAATCAAATAGTGTTGATAAAAGAAATGAATTCATATATTTTTGATAAAAGAAGCTGGCATTAAGAGGGAGACCAAAACTTTCTATACCCTTGAGAAGAATGGTGTTGTTGAATGAAAGAATAGGAACATTGTGGAAGCTGCCTGTGCAATGCTATTTGACCAAGGTCTATTGAAGTTTCTATGGGGAGAAGTTGTGAACATTGTTGTCTACATACAAAACCGATGCCCACATTCCACCTTGGACTCCAAAACTCTCGAAGAATTTTTCACTATGAAACTTTGAAGGCCTATAGAGTATATGTGCCTAGTTAAAGGGAAGTGGAGATATGCCTCGATGTCACTTTTGACGAAGATGATTCCCTAAGGAAAGTCGTCAATATTCAGAGATCTGAGGAAGATGATGAAGCAAGGCCTGGAAATCAAGAAGAACTGAAGGATGAGATGATGGCCGATGCTAAAGGATTTATGGACCCAATTGATCCACCTCCTTCACTGGGGAAGAGACCATCATGGCTTAGGGACACTCTCGAGGATGCCGAGGGACATATGGCCCCAAGGGGGACATTCCGTGAAAGTAAGAAGTCGAATAGATACCAAGGGTATCTAGCAGCCATGAGTACTATTGTACAATCTGAGCTTGGATCTTTTGAGGAAGTTGTAAAGCATCAAGTCTGGAAGGATGCTATACACGAAGAGTATGAGTCAATAATGAACAATGATGTCTAGGATGTGGTTCCAAGACTGAAGGAAAAAGTAGTTGTCACCTCAAAATGGCTCTACAAGATCAAGCATGGATATAATGGAAGTGCTGAAAAGTTCAAGGCAAGCTTCGTTGCCCATGTCTTCTCTCAAAAGGAAGGCGTAGACTATGATGACATATTTTCACTTGTGGCCCGATATACCACCATTCGATCTATCATAGCCCTTTCTGCTACAAAAGGATGGAGTCTTCATTAGATGGATGTGAAGATTGCATTTTTGCATGGTGTGATAAAGGAAGAGGTGTATGTGGAGAAACTTCTAGGGTTTTAAGTCCAGGACCAGGACACCCATGTCTACAGGTTAAAGAAATCCCTCTATGGGTTGAAGCAAGCACCCAGAGCTTGGTACGAGAGGATAGATAGCAACTTGATGAAGTTGGGCTTCACTCGTAGTAATGCTAATCCAAACCTTTACTTCAAGGTTGATAGAGAAAAGCCTCTCATTCTGGTGTTGTATGTGGACAACCTCTTCCTGACAGGTGCTGACCCTCTCATTCATCAATGCAAGAGGGAGCTCGCTACTGAGTTTGAGATGAAGGACCTAGGATTGATGCATTACTTCCTAGGCCTAGAGGTCTAGCAAAGACCTGGTGAGATTTTCCTTTCTCAAGGAAAATACATTGTGAAGCTTCTGGAAAGATTTGGTATGGTGGAATGTAAGTTCGTGTCAACTCCGATGAAGCTCAACTTCAAGAAGTTGATTGGCAGCATAGATGGGCTCGTGTTAGCAAATCCTACTGAGTATCGTCAACTCATAGGGGCCCTAATGTTCTTACTGAACACTTGTTTGGACGTATGTTTTGCAGTGAGCACCTTGAGTCAATGTATGGTTGATTCTCATCACTTTCATTGGTTTGGTGCCAAGAATCTGTTGAGATATCTTTGAGGCACAATAAACCACGGGCTAAGATACATTGCTGGCAGCATGGCACTTCATGGATATAGTGATGCTAATTGGGTTGGCAGTGTGGTGGCTTGTAAGAGCACATCAGGATGCTTCTTCACACTTGGTTCTGCTTCGATATCATGGATGAGCAGGAAGTAGAAGTCGATGGCTTTGAGCAGCGTGGAGGCTGAATACATTGCAGTGATTATGGCCTGTTGTGAAGCATTCTAGCTGCAAAAGCTCTTTAGTGAGATGTTCAGGCATGTTCTAGATAACATATTGATACTCAGTGATAACCAGAGTCGGAGTCGGTTGTCTTAGAATCCCATGTTTCACAAATGATCCAAGCATGTTGATGGTTGGTACCACTTTATCCAGGATATGGTACAACGAGGCGTCGTAAGGCTCGATCATATAGGAACTGATGAGCAGGTCATGGATATTCTCACAATTACCTTAGGGAAGGTCATGTTCCTAACCTTCTGTGAGAATCTTGGAATCACAGAACGACCCTATTCTGAGGGCCCTGTTGGAAAATGAGTTCTTGGAGCTCTGGTGGGCTTTGGGGATAGCTTCTCAGAGCTATAAGCAACCATAGGGCTAGGCTTTCTGAACCTTGCTGGTGTGCTTCTGCCCCACTGTTGTGATGATTGAGTTGGCTCACCTCTCATTATCTGTGCCCAGTATGCATCTACCCATTTGAGTTTTAAACTCATGGGAAGTACCTCTCATTTGGTTAGTGAGGTGGGAAAAGCTAGAGACTAGTAGCAAAGACTGATGGATACATCAGAGATTTCCGTACTCTCTATCTAGGATGGCATGGTCCAACCACTTGATCTGGGATCTAGTCTAGAGAGGTTTTAGACCTCCAACTGAATTTGGGTCAGTGAAACTAACTTTGGGTTAGTATATGAATCTCTTGAGTCCAAGTGAGGTTTCAGACCTCCTACTAACTTCGGGTCAGATAAACCAACTTCAGGTTGGTATGAGACTCTTTGTGAGTCCTATAGTGGTTTGAGACCTTTGGGTTGAATCTGTCAGCTAGGAACGGTGTCTTTGTGACTGACCCACTTCTGTTCTAAAATAAAGAAGCCAACAAAGAAAGCTATGGTGAGATGATGCATGATTTTTGGATTGCACATGTGGATGGAGTTCTCCCTAGTTGAGAGGGAGTGTTAATTTTGGAAAACTAGATCCAAAATACATGTTGTGATGCTCAGATGAAGATACCAATATTTTTATTGGGTTCCTCTTTTAGAGAGATGCAAGATCGATCTAAAGATCATCTTGATTTGATGAGTAGGTCAGCCTTAAGGTTTTACACCCCCAAAAAATGTGTCACACACCCTCACTGATGGATATAAATAAGGTCAATGTTGGAGGACATTTCACTCATCTCATCCGCACACATTCTCTCTCCTCTTCTGATTGGTTCGGGCTGTTCACACGAGGGAGAGGGACAAAGAATTTTTTGTTGCAGCTAGGGCATCCACTGCAGGTTTGACCAGCGTTGACTTTGGTCAACGCATGGTCAAAAGGAGCTGAATCTTGGTAAAAAATTTGATTTTTGTAGTCTGTACTATTTGGCACAAGAATTGAGGTCAAAAGGTTGACCATTGACTACACTGCGTTGAATTTGACTTGTTGCTATTCTGTGTTGACTTTTTGGACAATGTTGAATTTTGGGTTGTGTGATGTGACACATATACTGGGATGGGTGACTGATAAGACTTTGATGGTTGAAGCATCCTGCTGATCGCTGTAATGCACCAACAAAAATATACATTTATGGCTTGTCTTATGTTTATCTACTGGTGTGTTCTGTCAACATTTTACTTTATTGTTTATGTGATTGTTGTCTGAAATAAAAGAGAAAGTAAAGTTGCATCAAGGATAGACCATCTACATAAATTTACATCTTTCTTATTTGAGAATGGCTAAGACGCATTTCTCCCCTAGATCATAAGCTACAATATATTATATTTGACCATAGAGACATTGGGCATTCAATTACAAGAAAAATCATCGATAGAGACATACATCATCACTGATCAAATACATTCTTATAACTAGCATAATAACAGTATAAATATAATGAATACAACAACAATAAAATCCATACATACACTAGTACATTTTCTTACCGAATAAAAAAGGAACAAACTCTTCATTACTAAATGTAAATACCAACTAGAGATGGGAATTTTTATAGAAGAGGCCTCTATTTATAGATGAGGCCTTTATTTTCTTCATTTTCCATTTATTTTCCTTCATTTTCCATTTTTTTCCTCACATGCAGCCTGTGACATTTCATCTCTCTTTTCTCCTAATTTCCATTATTTTCATATATAACTGTGCCAAATATGTCATTTTTCCTTTCCAAAGCCTTTTACTTTTTCTTTGCCAATTTCCTTAGCCATAATAAACCAAATGAACACCCCCTAAGGTATTTTTCCCAACATTCAGCTTGGAATACATGTCCCATCAACCGTGGTTATTATTTGGACTTTATTACATATAAATTTCACAAGGGATTTTACAAAACCCTCCCCCTTGGGGTACACTACCATCAGTGCTCAATCACACATATGCCTCAGCAACATCGCTGAAAAGAAAATATATTTCCCATGGATATTTATAACATGGCTCGATGATCACCCTACTGAAAATAAAACTAACATGACATCATAACAACATGACACTACAATGACATGCCACCATACCACTTATTGGAGCATTATAGCATAACTCATGGTGGTATTTACATCCATATAAATATGTACATACATACAACCATCACATCAAACATATAGAAAAACATCACCAAAACATATTCTAAAAAAAAACCAACATCACACCAAAACTGCTTTGCCTCAACCAAAATTGTTTTGCCTTTGCATCTGATCTACCATCTCCCATGTAGCTTCATCAGGCTGAAAGTGATTCCAATGCACTTTAAATTTTTTGATTTTGGATCATGAGCATATTTTTCTACAAAATTCATTGCAGTTCTGGCTGGAACTCTCCTTCTGGCTCCACCTACAATAAAAACTAGTCAATAACATGATAAACATTTTTAGCACATTTATTAAGCAACGATATATGAAAATAATCTTGTACTTTCACTATAGAACGAAGTGAAAGTCAATAGGCCACCAGCCTGATCCTCTTAATGATCCTGAAGGATCCACAAAACCTTCGTTCTAGCTTGGCACACGATCCAATCTGCAAGGAGATATTCTTGGGCTTGATACGCAAGTACACCTAATCCCCAACCTGAAACTCCTTGAGCAATATATTCCTGTCTGCATAGCCATTCTTCCTATCCTGTGCTACTTTCATGTTCTTCTTAATCACTTTCCTTTCTTGTTCCATTATTGCCAATATTTGTGGTCCAATTAGTACTGTATTAACTGGATCACTCCAATAGATAAGAGTGTTACAACTCGATCCATACAATGCCTTGAATGGATTCATCTTCAATGAATATTGATACCCATTATTGTAGGCGAACTCTACCACTGGAAGATACTTTTCCCACTTCAATTGTTGATGCATCACATACATCCTAAACATATCCTTCAATATCTTGTTGACTCACAAAGTTTTTACAAATGTTTGTGGATGGTAAACTATGTTGAGGCCAATTCAGTGCCAAAACCTACAAAAAACTCCTTCAAAACCTTAGAAGTGAACTTTGCATCCTTGTTGGACTCAATTTTCTTTGGAACACCATGAAATCTAATTTTTTCTGATAAACACATGTGCAACCATTTTCAACCTTTCCACCACAACCATAATGGAATCATGTTATCTAACTGTCTTAGGAAAACATGTTATGAAGTCCATGGAAATGACCTCCCATTTCCACTCTGGTATCACAATTGGCTATACAAATCCACCTGGATGTTTACAATCTGCCTTAACCATATGAAAATCTCAATATTTGGCTACAAAATTTGCCACATCCCATTTTAGATTCGACCAATAGTAAAATTTATTCATTGTAGTCAAAGTCTTCTAGTAGCCTGAGCGACATGAATATTGTTTCTCATGAAACTCCCTCAAGATCACCTTCTTAAGATCAGTGATATCTGGTATATATATATATCCTATCTCAAAATCTGGCCAATCCATCTGCCATGAGACGATATTCCAAATCCTGTACACCTGCACCTATATCGATGCCTCCACTTGTTCCACTACCTGTACATGTACTTGCATTTGTATTGCCACCTGTACCTGTAACAACACCTCTACCTATAATTTTACCAACACTAGTACATGTAATATGTTGTAGGGTGTGCAAAATATCCATATACCTCTGATCCAGTTGACCTGCGTGCAAGATCCTATCCTGCAAGTCTGTCCCATAGAATCTCATCATTGATAAGTGATTTACTTGTATTCACATGTTAAGAGCATATACAACCCTATTCTCCTTTCCCTTGATATACCTAATCTCGAAGTCAAACTCACTAATCATAGCCAACCATCTAGCTCTCTTACGTTCATATTTGGTCATTCAAACAAGTACCTCAAACTAATGTGATCACTCATAAGTAAAATCGCCTGCCAAGAAGATAGTGCATCCACATCTTCAATGCATGAATTATCGCTACTAGCTCAAGATCAAGTTTCGAGTAGCTTTTCTCATGTTCATTTAGCTTCCATGACTCATAGCATACCACTTGTCCATCCTGCATAAGGACCCCACCAATGCCTCTCTTACAAGGATTCATACAAACTACAAACTCATTTTCTGAATCTACAATCTTTAGAATTGGAGCATGCATCAAAAACTACTTAAGCTGCTAAAAAATAGCCTCACACTCCTCTGTCCAATCAAAATTCTTACCTTTCCTCTACAATGATGTAATATAATAAGAAATCTGTGAGAAGTTCCTGATGAAACTCATGTAATAACTTACCAATCCCATGAATGATCTCACCTCATCTACACTTATAGGAGCTACTCACTCCATGATCGATCTTATCTTCTCTCTTCGAGGAATTCTATTCCCAACATCTCCCACTATCTGTGCCTCCTACGCAATGTAGATCTATGGCATGCCACCCTGATGTTGTGGAAAATTCCTCCTACGATGATCTCTGCCACAAGGCTAGCATCTCACTGGCTCCCTATTCTCATTCTTATTCTCCTCATCTCACAAAAATCCATGTCCTCTACCAAATATATTGAACTTATTCAGTGGAGGAATATTCTCCTTATTACCTGTGTCTTGAGGCCTTGTTTTCTTCTTTCCCCATTTTCCTTTGTTCATTGCATTACCCTTCCAATTTGGCTTAGTCTCCAATATATGATTTGATTGCTCATAACAATGCTTGAGTTTTTAGATGGCCTCCTCCAATGATTTGGGCTCATCAAAATCAATCCTATCTCTAAATGTAATCAAAAGCCCACTAATAAACCTCTAAATCTTGGCCTTCTCCACCTTGAGGTAAGGTACATATGTCAGTAACATCAAGACCCTGCTAGTATACTCCTCATTTGTCATGGAACCCATATTCAGCTCATAAAACTCCTTTGCCATGTAATCTTAGTATCTCTATGGTATATACTTCTTACAGAATAGCCTTTTGAACTCACTCCAAGTAACCTACTCCTAAAAAATATCTGTGAAGTTCTTCACATCTTACCACCAAATGTCTTCTCTACCTCTGAGATTGAATGTAGCTATCCTAGCTTATATATATATTTTTAGTATTCATGCAATCTAAAAAACTTCTTCATGCCAAGCAACCATGCCTCTGCATCTTGTGATTTCTTCATCTATTCGTAAAATGTAGGTGGTTTATCCTTTTCAAACTAATTCGGAAAATAACCCCTGTCACTCCTCTTATAAGGGTGATACCGATGACGATCATGATGTCTATCTGAACTAGAACTAGAATGATACATGTTCTCATCACTCCTCCTATCTGGAGTGTCCAAAAACCTGTGGTATTTCATTGTATCATCTCTCTCTAACATGTGCCTACTAGGAAAACTATTGCCATGTGTCCCATTGGTTTTGTCCTATTTCCCATAACTTATCCTAAGTGGTCACTGCTTCTGCAACTCTGAGGGGCAACTAATTTTTAGTCCTCCTGAGCCTTAGCCATGGGAATGTAAGGGAAAGGGAGTGGCTATGGACCCTTAGCCATGGGATAGCCTTGGAAAGGTAGAGGTTAGGGCCCCAAATAGTCAATTTTGTGCTTGTGGCTCTGTGATTTGTGCCACATTTTTAGCCCTTGAGCCCAGTTCACTGGCCAAAACTTCATGAAACTTTATGAGAGTATAAGTAACATCTAAAAATATACATGGAATAAATCAGATCATCAGATTCTCATACGACCTTGCCCAACCATGAGATAAATTTCATGAAACATGTCACAAACATTGCATCTACATGTGTAAACAATAAATTTACACAAGGGGTATCTTTTGTTAAATTTGGACAACTAGGTCCAAACTCCATGTTGTGATGCTCAGATGAAGAGACTAATATTTTTATTGGGTTCCTCTATCGGAGAGATGCAAGATCGATCTAAAGATCATCTTGATCCCATGAGTAGAACATTTATTTTGAAATTATTTTTAATCTATTCAAAATATGTGCAGGTCGGCCTTAAGGTTTTACACCCCCAGAAAATGTGTCACATACCCTCACTGATGGATATAAATAAGGTCAATGTTGGAGGAAATTCCATTTATCTCATCCTCACAAATTATCTCTCCTCTTCTGATTGGTTCAAGATACTTGGAGGCAATTTTATGTTCACACATGGGATAATGACGAAGACTTTTCTGCTACAGCTAGGGCATCCATCGCAGGTTTGGCGAGCCTTGAATTTGGTCAACACATGTTCAAAAGGTACTGAATCTTGGCACAAAATTTGATTTCTATAGTAGAATCGAGGTCAAAAGGTTGATCGTTGATTGTGTTGCATTGACTTTGACTTGATGTTGTTCTACGTTGATTTTCTGGACAATATTGACTTTCTAGACAATATTGAATTTTGGGCTTTGTTGAATTTGGTTGACTTGGAGTATGATGAGGGTTATGTGACACATATACTGGGCTGGCTATCTGATAAGACTTTGCTGGTTGAAGCATCGTGCTGATCATCATAACACACCAACACAAATATACATTTTTGGCTTGTCTTCTGTTGATCTACTGGTATGTTCTATCAACATTTTACTTTATTGTTTATGTGATTATTATTTGAAATAGAAGAGAAAGTAAGGTTACATCAAGCATAGAGCATCTACATAAATTTACATTGTATCAGAGTTGAGGTGAAGACAAAGCCCTAATTTGTAGCAATCACCGAAGAAGAGAATGGGTTTCTCAAACTACAATGGCTTCAAGGTTGATGATAAAATGACTGGGAAAGATGACTTCCATGCTTGGAAGATGACATTGGATCTTATTGTGGAAGACCAAGATGTCATGGACTATGTGCAGGGTAAAATCCAAGAGCCTCCATCCACTACAACTGCTGCCACCAAAACAAAGTATAAGAAGGGAGAGATCAAAGCAAAGCTGATGATTAAAGACTCAATTCACAAGATTTTGGTTGCCTACATCTCTGAGCTAGGCACATCCAAAGATATTTATGATAAGCTGGTCCACATGTTCAAGGCCAACAATGCGAATCAAGTCCTATTCTTTAAGAATCAATTTAATAATCTGAAGAAAGGTAGGGATGAGTTTGTTCAATCATATTTTTTGAAGCCAATCGATATCAGGAACAATATACTGGTTATTAGGGAGACAATAGCTGATCGAGAGATGGTACTCACCGCACTTGGAGGGCTCCCATCCGAATGGCATGTGTTAAACACTACCATTCTCAATAATAATGTGACACCTGACTTTGACGAAGTAATATCGAGATGCGTACAAGAAGAGACAAGGATGAAGGATTATGAAAATGAAGGAAATGCTTCCTACCCTGCTCATTCTAGAAAGAAGAACTTTGGTGGTCCAAAAAACAAAGGAAGATCAGGAGCCCAAGGAAAGAAGGGCAAGTGTTATACTTGTCATAGGCCAGGTCACACTTGTCATAGGCTAGGCCACTATGCTAGAGAATGCCCTTTCAATAAGGATTCTCTTAATGATGATGAAAATAACAACAACCAAAGGAATGGAAATCAAAGGAGCAACAGGTTCAATGGAAAGAAGAAGGCTCCCTCTGGCGGAAATAAGCAACCTTTCAAAGGTCGAGAAATTCCAGGTATGAGGAATCAAATATTGTTGATAAAAGAAATGAATTCATTCTTGTATATTCCCTCTCTGCTGCATCTCCACCTGAAAATACGGATATTTGGTTGATAGATAGTGGTGCCTCAAGGCACATCACTGGGTTCAAGGAAGCACTCTCTGATATGGATGAGAAGGATACTAATTTGGAAATTATCCTTGGAGATAATGTCATATATCCTGTGAAAGGGACAAGGAATGTGACCCTCCACTTGTCTCACGATTAATTCCTCCTCTTGCAGGATGTACTATATGTACCTAATTTGAAGAAGAAACTTGTGTCTATGTCGGCCATGGAAGAAAAAGGTTTCAATGTGGCATTCATTGATGAGAAGGTGCACATATAGAAGAAGAGCTTCAACAAAGATATCACGATTGGGTCTAGAGTTGATACACTCTTCCAGGTTGGAGGAAGTCCATAGAGAACAATGACATGAGATGCTATTCGATAAGATCGATAATGGCACTAAATATGAGATAGACGAGTTCAAGAACTTTTGCAAAGAAGCTGGCATCAAGGGGGAGACCACAATTGTCTATACTTCTGAGAAGAATGGTGTTGTTGAATGAAATAATAGGACCATTATGGAAGCTGCCCATGCAATGCTATTTGACCAAGGTCTACTGAAGTTTCTATGGGGAGAAGCTGTGAACATTGCTATGTACATACAAAACCGATGACCACTTTCTGCCTTGGACTCCAAAACTCTCGAAGAAGTTTTCACTACGAAACTTTGAAGGCCTATAGAGTTTATATGCCTGGTTAAAGGGAAGTGGAGATATGCCTCGATGTCACTTTTGACGAAGATGATTCCCTGAGGAAAGTAGTCAATATTTAGAGATCTGAGGAAGATCATGAAGCAAGGCCTGGAAATCAAGAAGAACCGAAGGATGAGATGATGGCCGATGCTAAAGGATGGATGGACCTGATTGATCGACCTCCTTCACTGGGGAAGAGACCATCATGGCTCAGGGACACTCTCAAGGATGCCGAGGGACATATGGCCCCAAGAGGTACATTCTGTGAAAGTAAGAAGTTGAATATATACCAAGGGTATCTAGCAGCCATGAGTACTATTGTGCAATTTGAGCCTGGATCTTTTGATGAAGCCATAAAGAATCAAGTTTGGAAGGATGAAATGCATGAAGAATATGAGTCCATAATTAAGAATGGTGTCTGGGATGTGGTTCCAGGACTGAAAGACAAAGTAGTTGTCACCTCATAATGGCTCTACAAGATCAAGCATGGATATGATGGAAGTGTTGAAAAGTTCAAGCAAGATTCGTTACCCGTGGCTTCTCTCAAAAGGAAGGTGTAGACTATGATGACATATTTGCACCTGTGGCCCGATATACTGTTAGGTCCCTATATTACTAGTATAGTCCCTTATTGTTATTATTGTAACCCCCTTATTGTATTATTGTACCCTTGTAACCCCCATTTTGTTATTATTGTGCTCTTAAATTATTATTGTTAGGTCAGCTAGGATTACATGGTGGCCCACTAGGATTACATTATGGCCACATGGACTCCTATATATAGAAAGGAGGTTTTGTAAATTTTATCATCCAAGAATTTTTCATTTATGTAATGTATTGGAGGTTCCCCCTCAAAGTGGCTTATTTCTAAGGTGTTGATATCTCTTTTCTTCTATTTTTGGAGTTGGTTAAAAAACATTTGGTATCAGAGCTTTGGATTCTAGGGTTTCACTGCTCCAAATAGGTCATCGTGGCATTTTCACTATAAATTTTTTTCAGTGAAGTTTCAGAAGCTGAAATTTTTAAGATGCGAAGCTAAAATCCTGAGGAATATCATCAAAAATTTTTAGAGCTTGGTTGGCAATATTTTTGGAGATATGATCTGTGGAATTTAGGTCTTTTTTCAGAATCCTAAAAAGGTCATCGTGGCATTGGCGCTATAACTTCTTTTCTACGAAGTTCCAGAAGCTGAAATTTTTAGGGTGCAAAGCCGAAATCCTAAGGAAAATATTCAAAACATTTCAGAGCTTGGTGCACAATATTTTTGGAGATATGATCTGTTGAAGGTAGTGCTTTTTCAGGCTCCTGAATTTCATCTCAAAGAGGTGAGCGTGGGAAAATCTTTATAACTCTCTCTCTAAGCATCGGATTGGAGTGTCGTAAAATGTGGTTGCAATTACAGAGACTATAGTTTTTTGGCTATCAATTTTAGACCTGAAGGACGAAAAAGTGACACGTGGCAAATCGTACAAGTTCGCTCTACTAAACCAGTCCATAATTAGGTCATCGTGGGAGATTGGATGCAACTTTGTCTTGGAGAATCCAAATCAGGTCAGAGCTATGGCATTCGAAAGATAATTCAGAGGGCTACGTTGGTACTAAAATTAAATTATTGAAGTGCTGCAATCACAGAGATAATATAATTTCAATATCGAGCTCCTCAAAATCAAGAAAAAGGTGTGTATTTCTTTTTTTGAATTGCATAAGTCTTGTTTGAAGAATCAATTTGAATTGATTCCAAGGGCATATTGTAGAATATATATCAATATTGGGTTCTAAAAGATGCCCCGTAAAAATAATTCAACACCCATTAAGCCTTTAGAAGGCTCTACTATGACTCATGAAGATGAAGAATTGCAACATGATCTATCAAAATTACAAGAGCAAGTGCAACAAATTTCACTCTCGCAAAGAGCAACAAAAAATGAAATGGAAGTTTTGAAGAAAGGCATGGAAGCGAAGATGGACAGTTTGAAGAAAGGCGTGGAAGCTAAGATGGATGGCATGGAAGCTGGCATGGAAGCTAAGATGGATGACATGAAAGACAACATGGAAAACATGAAGAATGATCTAAAAACAGACATTGAAGGTTTGACAAAGTTGATACAAGAAATGTTTCCTAATGGTGAAAAGATAGTAGAAGAACCTCATGATGAGAACAAAATCAATGTTAATCGTGATTTCATAAACTCTAATGTTGACGGGAAGAACCACCATATTCCAAAAATGGATATGAGGAAGTTTGATGGAAAGGATCCTGTAACATGGATACTACAGATGGAGCAATATTTTGATCTCAATAATGTGCAAAACACACAAAAGGTACGCATTGCAACATTACATTTAGAACAAAATACATTTGTATGGTATCGATGGCTTTGCTCCCGTAAAAAAATTGTCACTTGGTCAATTTTTACGGAGGAAATGATAGTACATTATGAGGATACAAAGAGCAACACCTTCTTTAGCCAATTGATAAATCTCAAACAAAGGGTTTAGTGGGGCAGCACATTGAGGACTTCCAAAAATTGAATATAAGGGTAACTGATATTCCAGAGGAACACAGGATTGATCTCTTCATAGGCACTTTAAAGGATAACATCCAACATGAATTTTGCGTTTTGGAACCTGATTCATTGGAGAAGGCATTCAGGTTGGCAAGACAAGTTGAATGTAAAATTATGGCGACAAGGAAGCCTACCACTCAATTCTATAAAGAAGGAAGTGTTGCTACGCCTAGATTTCCACAACCTACAAGGTTGACACCACAACAATTGGAAGAAAAAAAGAGCAAAAGGGCTTTGCTATAGTTGTGATAGCAAATACACTAAAGGTCATAAGTGTGCTGAGAAGAAATTATTTTACATAGATTGTGAAGAAGAAGAAGAAAATGAACAAGAAGAGGATATACACCGGGAACCACCCCTAGAAGAGGAAGAAATGAATCCGACCATATCGTGTAATGCACTGGCAGGAATTACCACTCCTCAAACTCTCAAGATAGAAGGACATATAAAGAAGAAAAGGGTAATAGTGTTGATTGATTCAGGTAGCACCCATAATTTTATTCATTATAAGGTAGCCAAGGAATTAAATTGTTTCCTATACCAAGCACCAGAATGTCAAGTGATGGTTGCAAATGGAGGAACTATAAATTTCTCTGGAAAATGCCATAATATCAAGCTAACCATGGGGAAATATGTATTGACTAGTCCAATGCTTTCCATTCCTATGGGAGGTGCTGATGTTGTACTAGGAGTACAATGGTTACAATCTTTGGGGACGGTAGCTTTTAATTTTCAAGAAATTTTCTTGAAATTTTTTTAGAAGGAAAGGAAGTCGAATTATGGGGTATTGCGGGGAAGCCGGGAAAGATAATAAGCTCTAATGTCATGACAAAGCGTCTAAAAAAATAACAACGAGGCGTAATTTCACAATTATGCTCACTAGAAGTTCCAACATCAAAATCATCTATTTCTGCAGATCTCCAACAAGTCTTGGACAATCATTCCAAGGTGTTTGAAACTCCCAAAGGACTCCCACCTATTCGTGATCATGATCATGCTATTCATTTGATTCCAGGAAGTGTTCCTCCAAACATCAGGCCTTATAGATATCCTTAAGTCCAAAAGAGCGAAATTGAACGTATGATTGCAGAAATGTTAGAGGCGGGTATAATTCAACCTAGTCAAAGTTCTTTCTCTGCTCCTGTAGTATTGGTACACAAGAAGGATGGATCATGGCGAATGTGTCCGGATTATAGGGAGCTCGATAAGCTCACCATTAAAGACAAATTTCCCATTCCTGTGATTGATGAATTATTGGATGAATTACATGGAGCAATTTATTTTACCAAGTTGGATCTTAGTTCAGGATATCATCAAATTAGAATGAAGACTGAAGATATTCCAAAAACAGCATTTCGAACTCATGAGGGTCATTATGAATTTTTGGTCATGCCTTTTGGCCTTACCAATGCACCTTCTACATTTCAGGGTTGATGAATTCCATTTTCAAACCCTTCCTTAGAAAATTTGTGCTAGTATTTTTTGATGATATACTAATCTACAGCAGGTCTTGGAAGGATCATGTTGAACATGTTGACAGGGTGCTCAAACTATTGCAGAAGAAACAATTATATGCAAAAACATCCAAATGTTCCTTTGGAGTACAAGAGGTGGAATATCTGGGTCATATTATATCTCACGAGGGTGTTAAAGTAGACCCTAACAAAATTAAAGCCATTAAGGAATGGAAAGTCCCCACAACCATAAAGAAGTTGCGAGGATTTCTCGGGTTAACGGGGTATTATCGCAATTTTGTTAAGAATTATGGGAGAATAGCAGCACCTCTAACAACATTATTGAAGAAAGATGCATTTTCATGGACTCCTGAAGCAACTAAGGCCTTTGAACATCTTAAAGAGGCAATGTGCCTAGCACTGGTCTTAGCTACACCGGACTTCACAAAAACCTTTATTGTGGAATGTGATGCCTCAGGAAATGGAATTGGTGCAGTTTTAATGCAGGAAGGAAGACCCATTGCTTTTGAAAGTCGTCCAATCAAAGGAAAGTATTTACAGAAACCTATTTTTGAGAAGGAAATGTTAGCAATACTGCATGCACTAAAGAAATGGCGAACTTACCTAATGGGAAGACACTTCAAGGTAAAAACTGATCATGATAGTCTTAAACACTTTTTGGAACAAAGACTATCTTGAGAAGAGCAGCAAAAATGGGTCACAAAGATGTTGGGTTATGACTTTGAAATAATCTACAAAAAAGGAAAGCTTAATGTTGTTGCAGATGCACTCTCAAGAAAGAATGAATAGGTGGAAGCATTGCTTTGTGCCATTTCTATTATCCAACCGGATTGGATAACCGAAGCAAGAGATGAATGGAAGAAGGACAAAGATGTATGGACACTCATTCAAAAGTTGCAGCAAGATCCTAGTACATCTGATACATTTAGTTGGAAAAATGCTTCCTTATGGTACAAAGATCACTTATATCTTTGTAATAATTCCCAACTAAAACAAAATATTCTTCTAGAATTGCACACTTCTCCTTTAGGAGGACACTCAGGAGTTTTAAAAACTTAGCACAGGGTGAAGAAAGAATTTTTTTGGGATGGCCTTAAATCTGATATTCAAAATTTTGTGGCGGAATGTTTGGTTTGCCAGCAGAATAAAGTTGAGACAATTAAGACCCCAAGACTTATACAACCCTTATCCATTCCAAGTCAACGTTGGGAGGAGATTTCAATTGATTTTATCATAGGTTTACCTAAGTCTAAAGGAAAGAGTGTCATCATGGTGGTAGTTGATAGAATTACCAAGTATGCACACTTTTGTGCATTAACTCATCCATTTAAAGCAATTATAGTTGCTACTACATTTATGGACAAAATTCAAAAGCTACATGGAAGCCCAAGCGTTATTGTGAGCGACAGAGATCCCATTTTTACTAGAAGTTTTTGGATGGAGTTATTTTCTTGTTTGGGTACTCAATTAGCTCATAGCTCATCTTATCATCCTCAATCTTATGGTCAAACTAAGATAGTAAATAAATGTTTGGAAGGATATCTTCATTGTTTTGTATTTGATAAGCAAACACAATGGGTCAAGTGGTTACCTCTCGTTGAATGGTGATATAACACTTCCTTCCATACTGAAGCAAAAATGACCCCATTTATGGCACTTTATGGATATCATCCACCATCAATCACATCATATTTAAGGGAAAATTCGAAGGTTCAAGCAGTGGAAGATCACATCGAGCATCAGAAAGAAGTTCTCCAACTCTTAAAGGATAACCTGAATTTGGCACAAAATTGAATGAAACAACAGGTAGATCAACATCGGAGTGAGAGAAGTTTTGATGTAGGAGATTGGGTATATTTACGGCTACAACCATACAAACAAATGTCCCTCAAGCAAGCTAAGAAGGATAATAAATTATCTCCAAAGTACTATAGTCCTTACAAGGTGTTGCAAAATATTGGTACTATGGTATAGAAATTGGAGCTTCCTGTTTCTTTGTGAGTGCATCCAGTTTTTCATGTTTCATGCTTAAAGAAGGCTATAGGTGAAAATCTTCCAGTTCAAACAATATTGCCAGAACTTGATGAGGAAGGAAAAATCATGTTGGAACCTGAAGCAGTCACGAAAACAAGAACTTGACAGCTACGGAATTGATCAATTTCAGAGTATCTCATCAAGTGGAAGAACTTACCCACTGAAGATTCTACATGGGAGGATGAGATTTTTATACAGAAGCACCCAGAGCTACTCAAGCATTGAGAACAACACTTTTTTGAAGGAGAGGGGCATGTTAGGTCCCTATATTACTAGTATAGTCCGTTATTGTTATTAGTGTGACCCCCTTATTGTTATTATTGTACCCTTGTAACCCCCATTTTGTTATTATTTTGCCCTTAAATTATTATTGTTAGGTCAGCTAGGATTACATGGTGGCCCACTAGGATTACATTATGGCCACATGGACTCCTATATATAGAAAGGAGGTTTTGTAACTTGTATCATCCAAGAATTGTCAATTTATGTACTGTATTGGAGGTTGCCCCCTCGAAGTGGTTTATTTATAAGGCGTTGATATCTCTTTTATTCTATTTTTGGAGCTGGTTACACAACATATACGACCATCCAATCCATCATAGCCCTTTCTGCTACACAAGGATGGAGTATTCATCAGATGGATGTGAAGATTGCATTTTTGCATGGTGCGATAAAGGAAGAGGTGTATGTGGAGAAATGGGTTGAAGAAATCCCTCTATGGGTTGAAGCAAGCATCCAGAGCTTGGTACAAGAGGATAGATAGCTATGTTGGAGAGGAAATAGATCTCGCAGGCAAGACCCAGGTTCGGGTACTGGGGCCAAAAAAGGAGTCTGTTGTAGTCTAGAACCATGCCGGCATTTTAACCCTACTCTGAAGAGCAGAGAGTCTCACTCGAGGCATGCCGTGACCACATGAAAAAGGGGAACAGATCAGTAGTGGCAGATGGATCTGCAACTCAAAGCTAACATAGAATCATTTGCATACATAACATCATACATAGAAGATCTTCTCAGAACATTATGCAGATACTAAGAAAATAAAATTTTAAGGTACCACAGACATCATGCATGCATGTAACTCATATAACAAGACATAAACCTTCAAGTATATTAATAACCTTCAGCGAGATCCACCGTTACATCGCTCAACAGGAAGAGCTTACAGTTCTATTACAGACATCCCACAAAACAGAGAGATAGATAATACAACCATGATAGATTAGTAGAAGCCTAGGAACTACATGAATTTTGTCCTCATGATAGAGCTCTTCTGCAGTGTCTGCTCGATCCTCTTCAATCCCTCTGCATCTGTGCATCCTCTCCTTTTCGGCTGGGTGATGGCCTATTTATTCACTTGCCAGCACAACTGCTAGTTTCTCTTGTGTTCTTCTTCAGCTGTTTTTGACTTCTTTCTGTTGCCTATGAGTTTTAATATCTATTCGCTGCCATATCTTCTCTTTGGCTACACTTATTTGCGTCAGCTTCATCAGCTATCTCCTGTTCTTCCGCAACCTCGACATCTTCGCTACCTCCCGTTGTTGCGCCTACCATGTGTCGATCTGCAATCCAAAATCTATTCCTTATTCAAAATTAAAAACAAGGGCACCAACAAGCCTGACCACAGTTTCTTGACTCATCCTGAGTCAATCGCAAATCACTGTCTCCACCTCCATAGCTCCGCTGGACCCTGTGCCCTGTTCTTGTTGCGCACCTTCATTCCACTGCCCAAAATCTAGGACCTTGCTCAACGCTGAAGCCTTAAGCTCATTGAAGGTTGTCACAACCTGCTGCCACCCCTGTAATAATGCATCTATCTTCGTGGCGATCTTAGTGACAACTTCCTCCCCAATGGTCGCCAGTACAATGCCGAATACCATGCTAATTTGGGTTCCGACCTCGGCGGCTAACTGCTGCATTTTCTGGGCACTGATCTGTAGGGGCTGGTGAAGCTCTTGAATTACTTGCTTAGACATTATCGAATTGGCCTCTTTCTGTTGGATCTGAACCTCCATAGCATCTGCCTGGGCTTAGAGCTGGTCTAGCTGCGAGGGGTCCGTGGCATCCTGAATTTATTTTGAGAGTTGTTGCAGTTGCATTGAAATGGGCTAAGTCTTTATTGTAAGGGCCGTCAAGAATTCCTGTAGACCTTTCAGGAGGTCATAGGCATCTCGAGCTATAGTACTAAGAGCTTCCTACATCTTGGTGACCTGGCCTTGTTTCTTCGTAATCTGTGCTATGTAGACTGCCACTGGGTCGGGCAGTGTTGCCGTGATGCTAACGCTGCCTGGAGCTCTATATTTTCCTGGTGAAGGTCAGTGAATGCCACCCTGAGGTGGATTTATCACTGTAATACATCTGTTTCTGACACATCCGCGGGCATCTGAGTGTAGTGAGCTGTTACTGCAGGCCATAGTATCGCTAACACCCTGGCCACTACGTTCATCTGGTCCTGGAGCTGCCTGTGTGCCATTGTGAGCTGCTCACGCTATTCAGTAAGTGTGATTATCTGCTACTGCTGTTGCTCACACCTCTGCTGCAACTCAGAGTGGATCCTTTCTAGCTGCTGGGCTGCTCTCTGAATAAAGTGGTACAGCTGAGCTGTGCCCCACGTCTCCTTGTTGTCAGCCCCTAAAGTACCTTGATCCGGCCGCCGCTCCTACAATGGTTTCCCACTGGCAACTGATCTAGTGGAGTGTTCTTGAGGGGATGATGATGGAGTTGGATGGGGTGCAGAGTCCACCATATTCATGTCTGGCCACTCCCCCTGATTTGTTTGGACGGTCTGCTGAAATGGAGTAGGCTCAGGCTGTGTCCCAGCCATGTTTGCAACGATTTGTGCCATCTGTGTGATTAAATAAGAAAAAGTGATTTGGGGTTCCCCAGCGGGGTTGACTGGTGGTATCACTGCTGTACTTGAGTCGGCCTCAGTCCTCTGGTCCCCATTGATTAGATCCTAGATTACTAGGTCTGGTACGACGGCGGATGAGTTGGATGGTGCAGATGAAGTGGTAGGTGGAAGTGGGTCGGTACGGGGTAGTGAAATACAGATGTTTATGAAGTCGAAGGGGTCAATGGGAGGTTGAGGTGGAATCCTGCCTATTGCCCCTGTCTCGATGAGTGGTTCTTCTTGTATGGGTACCCCTGAGCTCAGTGGCTAGGGTGGATCCTCCTCAGTGAGGTCAACCACCGAACTTGACTCTATGGTTTTGGCCCTCTTGGCCTTGGGAGCCTCTAGGGGGTTTGTGGACTTATTATTTTCCCCCAGAGGGGTGGTCACTGGACTTGGTGAAGTAAAAAAAACATTAGGAATGGGGGAGGTGATGGAGGTTGTGCGGAGAAGCGGGTTGGACTGAGAAAGATGAAATTCAGAAAAAACAGTGAAAGGAGTGGCACCGCTTGAGACTACTCGGACCACTTCGTTGAGGCTTCATACCTTTGTGTTTAGTTGGAGAATGAGTGGGAAGAGCTACAAGTTGGAGACCCTTTGTGCCGCCTCCGCTTTCGATTCGCCAGGCAGTTGCTGTGGTAGCTTTTTGTCAAAATTGTATGTGTATACCCCGCTTCGGACTTCCATCACGACCCCCGGCCACGAAAAAACTTCATTGTGGAAGGCTGCATCGTCGAGTTGGAATTTTAGCAGCCTCATCTGAAATGTCTCTTCTGGCACACAAGTAGGTCAGAGGAAGGTGTGCTTGTGGCTGACCCTGAACCAGACTTGCTCGCTGTATTCATCCAGCAGATTCTTGGGAATCCTCTGCTGTCTTGTCACCACATCAGTAATTAAACCATACCAACTCCGGAAGGCCTCTGCATTGACCTCTTTGGTGCTGGGATCCCCTGACACATTCCATGGGATGGATTTTATTGCCAGAGGTTGACCCTACACTATTTCTGTCAGCATCCTGACGAGGGGAGCATGCCACTTCCACATGGCCAGCGTGACTATCAAGTATTCATAGATGAAGCTCATGGCCCTGGATGCAGTGCTCCATAATGGAAATGGTATCCAGGGTACATTACCCCTTGGTGTAGTGCCTCATTGTCTTATTGGCGATGAGGTAACACACGAAACTGGCTTCGGATTGTTGATGAGTTCCATTTTCACTCCCTTTCCTCCCCGCCGGGTGCCGTATTTTGCATAGTAATCTGCGTCTCCCAACTTCTTTGCTCTTTTGGAGGTGGTCTGGCATGCGGAGGATACATCTGGGCCTTCCTATGAGAACCTTGTGAGCCGGTGAATATCCTTAGCATGGATTGGAATTTTTTTTCCCAACCACAAGGACCCGTTCTGAATTCGACTGAGAAAGAACTTGGTACATTGCATGGATGCTCCTGTCATCTTGAATACTTGCAGATTCCTCAAATGTAGAATGGAGGACTGCTGGATGCCTCGAAACTCAGGAGAAATCTTTGTTGCTGCACGCTTTGCTTCTGTGGTATAGCTCTCCATATACACTTGGAATTTAAGCACTGGGAACTCAAAAGAGTCTGTGAGGTCTACATCGATGAGGGAAGCACTGTCATACTTCCGGACGAGGGACTCCATTTTATGAATTTGACTGTCGAGCTTCTATTCCACTACTGCTGGATTGGCTCTTGTCATATTTACGTGGCATTGATACACTTTCAGAATAGATCTTGACCCCTTCTCTTGGCTCTTTTCTTCGGGGCACCTCTACTACTCTGGTTCTGCTCCAATTGCCTTTGCGTCTTCAGAAATTTCTAACTCTAACTTAGATCTCTCTAGCATTCTTGCACTTTTCTTCATGTAGGCTATGTAATTAACTGGCACAGGTGAGGTTGATGAGATCCCATAACGAATTAATTCCTGCTAGCATCCTCCACGGTGATAATCGTGTGATTAGTCGCCTCTTGAGGTGTGTTTTGACATCTGCTAATGGTGGTATGGGAAAATGGGCAGAAGCGACAGCTGAGGTTACTTAGAATAATTGCAAAATGATTACTGCAAGGTTACTTCCAATTATGGAAATTTAAGTTGCAAATCTTGGCGATCCTATGGACTGACACAAGTACTAAATGAAATGATAGGGATTGACACTTGACACATTTTCTTATCCTACGGGGATGACACGCTGGACGCGCCCCTCCCCGACCACAATCAGTTAAGGTGCGGTCCCTGCAACCTAGCGGCTAATGATGACTTATGCATGGACAAAGAACACTACCTACGCTCATCCCGGTTGCGGTAGATTTATTCAACTACTCTACTCTACAGACTGCTCTTGGGTGCAAGAGTTATTAACAGAAAGCGAAAGAAACTTAGTCATGGTAGGGCTTTAGGTGTCCACCATTCACCGACCCAGGTAAAACATTACCATCCAGTTGAGCCAACCGAACGGCTCCAGAATCCTTAATTTTGACGACGAAGTAGGGTCCCAACCAGTGCATCTGCAGTTTTCCCAGAAACTTCTGAAACCTGCTATCGTATAGGAGAACCTTACCTCCAACCTGGAACGTTTTTCTCTTTATGTGGTGATCAAGCCACGCCTTCTACCTGTCTTTCTGAACCTTTTGATGAAACTTGGCAAGGAACCTGGCCTCGTCAAGTTCTTGTAATTCATGTATGTGTTCCTGTAGTGACTCCTCCTCCGAGAACTTTAGGGAGGTGGTGATTAGAAGACTTGGTATGGTGAACTCGACAAGAATCACAGCTTCACGGCCATACACCAACTGGAAAGGTGTTTGATTAGTCAAACGCTTCATCATTGTTCTGTAGGTCCACAGTGTGGCTGGCAACCGTTCATCCCAATCATCTCGCTTGGCATTGTAGATCTTCGTCAAACCCTTTTCAAGGATTTTATTGAATGCTTCAACAGTGCCATTGGCCTGCGGGTGGTACAGGTTGCTTTTGTGATGTTGGATCATGAAGGTGTCTAGTAGCGATTTGATCGTTTCGTTAATGAAGTGTGTACCTTGATCACTAGTTAAGCTTCATGGGCAGCCAAACCTACTGATGATGTATTCAAAGATGAATATGGCTACCGTATTTTCCGTACAGTCCCATACTGCCGCTGCCTCGGCCCATCTGGTGAGGTAGTCTGTGGCGATGATGATGTACCAGGCCTTGGAATGCCTGGCTACCAGGGCTATGGGGCCTACGAAGTTAACAACCCACTTCTCAAATGGGCACAACACATTCACCCGGTGTAGTGGTAGCTCGTCTATGTGAGAGGGCCTCCCTGTTCTCTAACAAACATCACATTTATTAACAAACGATTTACTATTTGCATGGACCGTCGGCCACCATAGTCCAGATTGTAGCACTTTCTTGGCAGTGGATTTCACCCCCACATGTCCTCCCGCAATTCCGCTGTGGCACTCCCACAACACAGCTTCGTGTTCATGGTCGAGGAAACACGTTTGAAGAATCTCATCAAGGCTCAATTGATACAATTTGCCCACAATCAGTTGATAGTCAGTGGTGCGGATGACCAGGTGCTGTTTCTGGTTTGGAGTATAGTGCTGAGGGCACTGCCCCATGGCTAGGTAAGTTGTGATGTTGACCAGATAATCTGGGATGGGTTCTACCCAGAAAAGATCAGCATCAGGCAGCTGATCATCGAGAGAGCCCTCGTTCTCACCCGTCTCCAACCTGGATAAGTGATCGGGCCCGACGTTCAACCTCCCAGGATTGACAATCACTTCAAAGGTGAATTCTTGAAAGAGTAAGAGCCATCGAAATATCCGTCCTTCCAAAATGGGCTTATTGACTAGGTACTTCAATGCGGAGTGATCAATAAAGAACTTAAACTTAACTCCTAGGAGATAGTGGCGAAACTTCTAGAGCGGGTACACCATTGCGAGGGCCTCCCTCTCCATGGTGGTGCAATTCCGCTCCGCATTAGACAGTTTGCAGCTGGCAAAGTAGACAGGGTGGTCAACTGTCGTCTCCCCTGGTTGCGCCAAGATAGCCCCAAGTGCAATACCAGAAGTATCAATATGCACATGGAACTGCGTATCCAAATTTGGATGAACCAAAATGGGTGTCGTTGCCAGCTTCTCCTTTAAAGTGTCAAGGGATAACTTGCAGTCATCCGTCCACTCGAACACCTCTGACTTCCATAGTAACTTTTCCAAAGGAGCAGTTATCTTCACATAGTTCCTTATGAACCATCTATAATAACCCATGTGCCCCAGTAGTGACCTCAACTAATTCACCATTTCTAGGGCTTCCATTTGAACGATCATTGCTACCTTGGTGGGGTTGATGCAGACCCCTTGCCTGCACACTACATGTCCTAGGAGCGTTCCAAATGGAACCACAAAGATGCATTTCTTCAAATTCAAGGAAATTTTGAATTGTTGACACCGATCAAACATTATGCGTAGCAGGGTGGCATGGTCTTTCAAAAAATTGTAGACAGTCCAATCATCCATGTAAACTTCTAGGAACTTATGAATGTATTCCCGGAAAGCAGCTATGACAATCCTGGAAAACACAACAGGGGCGTTCTTCAACCTGAATGGCATCACGTGATATGCAAAAGACCCCCACTCGGTGGTGAACGTCGTTTTTGTCTTGTCCTCTTCTGCAATGTGCACCTCATGGTAGCCTCAGAACCCATCAGTGAAGGAGTAGGCCTCATTTCCTACAAAATTGTCCAATACTTCATCGCTGAATGGGGTGGGAAATGGGTCATGGATGCAGGCGTTGTTCAAACTTCGATAATCCACACAGACGCGAATTTCTGACTTGTCCTTCTTATTTTGAATGACGATGGGACTCACCCACTCTGCTTCTTCCACAGGGAAGATTAGACATACCTTCAACATTTTTTCGATCTCCAACTTGAGTTTCTCCTTGATCTGCAGGTTCAGCCGATAAGGTTGATGCTTCATTGGTCGGGCGTCCAGTTTTAGCACAATTTGCATTTCTCCAAGGTCCCCTTTGATGTCTTTTAAATCCACAACTGATGAAGGGAATAGGTCTTCGTATCCCTGGAGGAAACTGAAAATTTCCTTTTTCATCTCCTCATCCCAGTAGTCCCCACTGTAGCCAGTTTGGGTTTTTCCTCCGTGCCGACGTTTAGTTTCCTTGTCTTCAGCGGAAGTAGATGGACTCCTTCAGTGGTAGGCTCTTCTTTAACATTCCGCTCTCCTTCTGTATCTTCAAAGTATAGGTGCCTCAGGTCCTCCAAATTGTCATTGTCTGGCTAGCTATCAATATGTTGGCAAGCCAACTTACATCTGCCATCAGGATTCAATACTAATGGCCTCCCGTCGGTGCCCGAATCGTGGAAAAATAGTACCCCTTTTATGGCCTGTAATGCTTGGGACACCAGCTCTGTCCTCCCCTCGAATGAAAAGCATTGAAAAAATTTGTTTGCAACCTCCTGCCAAGAACTGGTCCCTCTCTTTATTTCTTCTTCTAAGTACCAGGCATGTGGGATGGTATCTAGGGAGTGGAAAAATCGATGTACCCACAACTCCTCTGGGTACCCTACACCTTGCCACTACTCTCGACAGGTTTTCAGGTGGTCTCTTGGATCAGAAGTTCCTTGGTACCTTTGCTTACTTTGAGGTCCTTCATCTTCCTTGAACCGTACCCTCAAAGCCTCCGCCACACAAATCCACCACGACAGGGAGTTGTGGTGATTTTTCCACCACCTGGCTAATGTTGACTAGAGTGCTACGTCCAGGAGTGGTATCCTATTTTCCTCCGGTACCTTGTCTTCCACTTTTGCAATGAAGGTATTTACTGCTTGCATGTTGGACAAGGTGGGGTACTCCCTTATCTCAGCTCCAAGCCAATGGACTCTGGCAATATTGGCACATCTCCTCGTGTTGGTCTCATACCCCCCTTGCTGCTAGTCCTCCCAAGCTAGTTCTGACCCCAGTTCCGAGCTCTGGACACTGCGCTAGCTTACGGAGCCGGTTGCTATCAAGTTAATATAATCCTCTCGCTTACTAGTTGTCATCTAATAGAGGTTGTCCAATGTCTGAGCATCCTCCCTATTATCCATAGTTTCTGTATATCTCAGGCCTTGATACGGGTCGAGAGGCTGAGTGACTCGCACCTCTCCGTCTTCAAAAATCATCAGCTCCTTTTTTAGGTCGATGATGGCATAGTTTTCAAAAGCCCAGTTGATTCCTAGTAATGCAGGGTAGGGATATTTGTCTCCCATAATATCGATGACCTCAAAATCTATGTAAGTCTTTACCCCTGCAATGTCGACCTCAACATCTTCGAGTCTGCCGATTGGCACAATGCAGTACTGGTTCGCCATCCTAAGCTGGATTAGCGAGTAAGTCAGTTGTGGCTGCCCAAGAGCCTCCCAAGTCTTTCGAGGCAGAATATTGACGTCGGATCCCAAGTCGAGCATGGTGTCTCTGATATGAAATTTTGCAACCTGCATGTTTAGCTAAAACTCTTTTCCCATTCTTCTTTTGTTCTGCTTGACCCGCTGTACACACTGGGGTACTGTGTTCGAGGATTCCCTCGTTCCTGTCTTCCCCTGCAAGACGTCCTCCAAGGTATGCTTGAGCTATTCCCACATCGAAGCATTGTCAACAATTTTGAGGAATAGGTGGAGCCATTCCTTAATCAGAGTCCTCGTAGTGCTCTATTCTCCAGTGTCATGCTTCACAGGTACCTCAATACCTTTGTCTCCCCCCAGCTGGGAAAAAATCTCTACTGCTTCCTAGAAATATTTCTTCTGCGTTTCCAGCCTAATTAGTTGTTTCGGGGATGCAGGTCTGATCACCCGTATCGGCTCCTTTTCACAAGCATCCTCCCCCATTTTATTTCCTCCTCGCATCACTATGGCTACATTTTTCATGGCCAGAGTTGCTGTCCCTTGAGGTTCTGCGTTTACTAAATTTGTGCCCCTCTTCCTTGCTCATTCCTCCCACGTCTTGATAAGTTTAGGGCAGTCCTCTGTCGCGTGGGTGTTCACACGGCACTGGGAACACCATAGTCTTCTAGGTAGGGGGTATTCCCGGGCCACATGACCCTCTTGATCACAGTTGTAGCATTTCAGCGGACCCTGTCCCCCTGTGCGCCCCCCGTGCATATCGCCTCCTCTGCCTCTGGGAGCCTCTTTCACCCTGTTTGATGCTAGTGCATCTAGAGCTCTGCACTGTTCAGTGTTGTGAGTCGCGGAAGCACAAAAATCACAGTATACATTGTTCAGAACATTGGAGTACTTCTACAAAATCGGACACGTCCGAGGTTGATGACTCACCGTCTGGAAAATTTCTCAATACTCTATTTTGGCTTGGGTTGGTTGATGTGGGAACCCTGCATACGGTTGTTGCGGTAGATAGACCCCTTGCAGGTTTATCGGCACGCCACCCCTGATAGGTGGAGTTCCCTATACTACTGCGATTTAGGGCCCCACTCCCAGGCTATGCAATCGAGGACACTCAGTTGTCACGTGCCCTTCTACCAAGCAGTATGTGCACCAGAGATTCAACCTGGCTGGTCTTCTAGGCTGCATCTCCTTAAGTTTTTCGGTCATATTGGCAATCTGATGTTGCAGTCCTAGTAGGGATGGGTCTTGTGGGGCTAGCCCTCCCTGATATTTCTGAGGTTAGCTCGCCATTGCCTCTATCTTCATAGCTTGTTCCAAAGCATCCTACAAGTTGTCGATATTTTACTGAGTGAGGGGGGTTCGTGTCAAGGGAAGCACAACCTTGATGAACCAGTCCCTCTGATGGTTTGGGTCGATCGGGTAGCTAAGTTTCCCGATCGCATCTTTGAACCTGCGCATCATCTCCCACGTAGTCTCTGTTAAATTTGGACAACTAGGTCCAAAATCCATCTTGTGATGCTCAGATGAAGATTCCAATATTTGTATTGGATTCCTCTTTCGGAGAGGTGTAAAATTGATATAAAATTGATTTTAATCTGATGAGAAGAACATTTATTTTGAATTTATTATTTATAATAAATTTAAGTGCAGGTCGACCTTAAGGTTTTACACCCCCAACAGATGTGTCACACACCTCAATGATGGATATAAATATAGTCAACGTTGGAGAGCTTTTCACTCATCTCATCACACATCTTTTTCTCTAATTATCTACAAGCAATTGAGAAGCAGTTTCATCTCCCACGTGAGAAGAAGGATGAAATCTACTGTAGCTGAAGGACGAAATTTACCGCAGCAATTTTCTACAGTTAGGGTTTCTGGGCAAGTTTGACCAACGTTGACTTTGGTCAACGCATGGTCCATTTGAGCTGAAATTTTGTGGAGAGTTCAATTTTTGTAGGCCGTACTCATTAGCACAAAAATTGAGGTCAAACAGTTGATTGAAGTTGGAGCTACGTTGACTTTCTTGTTGCTGCCCTGCGTTGACTTTTTCTGGACTGTGTTGACTTTTTTCTGGGGTTGACTTTGAGTTGACTAGATAATTGATTTGAGGACTGTTGTGACACATTTTGGGTTTGCCGACCAAGAAGAATTTGCTGGTTGAAGCATCCTGCTGATCGTCGTAACACACCAACACATTCTCTTGTTTATGGTTTGTCTTCTATAGATCCACTGGTATGTTCTATCAACATTTTACTTAACTATTTATGTGATTGCTATTATAAAAGTAAAATTGCATCAAGCATAGAACATATACAAAAATTTACATGGAATCAAAGCTGAGGTGAAGACAAGCCCTAACTTATAGAAATCACCATCTGAGAAAAATGAGTTCCACAAGTTATGGCTTCAAGGAGGATGACAAACTGACTGGAAGGGATGACTTCCATGCTTGGAAGATGATATTAGATCTCAAATTGGAAGACCATGATCTCATGGACTATGTACTGGGTAAGATTCAAGAACCTCCATCCACTACTACTGTTGCTGCTAAAACCAAGTATAAGAAGGGGGAGATCAAAGCAAAGCCAATGATCAAGGAATCCATACATAAAATTCTGGTTGCCTACATATCTAAGTTAGGCACATCCAAGGAGATGTATGATAAGCTGATACATATGTTCAAAGTAAATAATGCAAACCAAGTGCTATTCTTCAAGAATAAATTGAAGAATCTGAAGAAAGGCAGGGATGAGTCTATCCAAACATACTTTCTGAAACTGACCGAGATCAGGAACAATCTGCTTGCTATTGGGGAGACAATAGCCGATCATGAGATGGTACTCACCGCACTTGGAGGGCTCCCATATGAATGGAAAGTATTCAACACTACCATTCTCAATAATAGTACAATTCCTAACTTTGACGAGCTATTTTCAAGATGCATGCATGAAGAGACAAGAATGAAGGAATACGAAAATGACAGAAATGTTGCCTACGCTGCTCATTCTATAAAGAAGAACTCTGGTGGTGCTAAGTACAAAGGAAGAGCAAGGGCCCAAGGAAATAAGGGAAAGTGTTTCACTTGGTCACTATGCTAGAGAATTCCCTTTCAAGAAGGATTCTCCCGATAGTGATAACAACAACAACAACTGGAGAAATGGAAATCAAAGAAACGACATGTTCAAAGGAAAGAGGAAGGCTCCCTCTGGCGGAAACAATCAACCTTTCAAAAGGTCTAGAAACTCTAGGTATGAGTAGTCAAATGTTGTTGATAAAAGAAATGATTACATTCTTGTATCTGCCCTCTCAGCTGCATCCCCACCCGACACTATGGATGTCTGGCTGATAGATAGTGGTGCCTCAAGACACATCACTGGGTTCAGGGAAGCACTCTCTAACATGGTTGAGAAGGATACTAATCTGGAAATTATCCTTGGAGATAATGCCACATATCCCTTGAGAGGGACAGGGACTGTGACCCTCCACTTGTCTCAAGGACAAGTCCTACATTTGAAGGATGTACTATATGTACCAAAATTGAAGAAGAACCTTGTGTCTATATCAGCGATTGAAGTCAAAGGTTTCAATGTGGCATTCATTGATGGAAAGGTGCACATGTGGAAAAATAATCTCAAGGAAGCTATCGTGATTGGTTTTAGAGTTGGAACACTCTACCAGGTTGAAGGAATTCCACTGGGAGCTATGACATGTGATACTATCCGACAAACTGAGCTATGGCACCGAAGGTTTGGACACCTTCATTACAAGGCCCTTCCTGAAGCAAGGAAGGTGGTGACAGGGATGCCCGATTTTGGAAATAATCATGAAGTTGTATGTAAGGGTTGTGCCGAAGGAAAGCATACAAGGGGACCTTTCCTTTCAAGTGTCACAAAGACATCTGATATTTTGCAACTATTCCATTCTAATCTATCTGGTATGCTACCCGTGACATCCCTGGGAGGATGTTCTTACTATATAACATTCACTGATGACTTCTCCCGCAAAACCTGGATATACTTCTTGAAGAAGAAGGATGAGGCTTTCATGTAGTTCCATACCTTCAAAGCCTTGGTGGAAAATATGACAGGGAAGAAGATCAAGATTTTGAGGACCGAAAATGGCATTGAATATGAGTCAAATGAATTCAAGGACTTTTGCAAAGAAGCTCGCATTAAGAGGGAAACTACTACTGCCTATACTCCTGAGCAGAATGGCGTTGCTGAACGAAAGAACATGACCATTGTGGAAGCTGCCCATGCCATGCTATGTGACCAGGGTCTACCGAAGTTTCTGTGGGGAGAAGCTGCGAATACTGCTGTATACATTCAAAACCGATGCCCTCATTCTGCCTTGGACTCCAAAACTCCCAAAGAGGTTTTCACTGGTAAGAAACCTTCCGTCTCACATTTTAGAATTTTTGGATGTCCTGTTTATTTTCATGTGCCAAAAGAAAAGAGAAGTAAGCTGGATGCTTCTGGGAAGAAAGGAATGTTTGTGGGCTACAACGAAACCTCTAAGGCCTATAGAGTCTATGTACCTGGTCAAAGGGAAGTAGAGATATGCCATGATGTCACTTTTGACAAAGATGCTTCCCTGAAGAAAGTAGTAGATCTTCCGAGATCTGAGGAAAATCATGAAGCAAGGCTTGGAAATCAAGAAGAACCGGAGGATGAGACAATGCCTGATGTTGAAGGACCAATGGATCCAATTGATCCATCTCCTTCACTGAGAAAGAGACCATCATGGCTCAGAGACACTCTCGAAGATGCCGAGGGACATGCTGCCCCGAGGGGGACATTCCGAGAAAGCAAGAAGCCGTGTAGATACCAAGGGTATCTGGCTGCCATGAGTACTATTGTACAATCTGAACCTGGATCTTTTAAGGAAGCCGTAAAGCATCAAGTCTGGAAGGATGCTATGCACGAAGAATATGAGTCCATAATGAAGAATGATGTCTGGGATGTGGTTCCAAGACCGAAGGACAAATCAGTTGTCACCGTGAAATGGCTCTACAAGATCAAGCATGGATCTGATGGAAGTGCTGACAAGTTCAAGGCAAGATTTGTTGCCCGTGGCTTCTCTCAAAAGGAAGGAATAGACTGTGATGACATATTTGCACCTGTGGCATGATATACCACCATTCGATCAATCATAGCCCTTGCTGCTACGCAAGGATGGAGTCTTCATCAGATGGATGTCAAGACCGCTTTTCTGCATGGTGCAATAAAAGAAGAGGTGTATGTAGAACAACCTCTGGGGTTTGAAGTCTAGGATCGGGACACTCATGTCTGCAGGTTGAAGAAAGCCCTCTATGGGTTGAAGCAAGCACCCAGAGCTTGGTACGAGAGGATAGATAGCTACTTGATGAAGCTGGGCTTCACTCAAAGTAATGTCGATCCGAACCTTTACTTCAAGTTTGTCCAGGGGAAGCCTCTCATTTTGGTGCTATATGTGGATGACCTCTTCCTGACAGGCGCTGACCCTCTCATTCATCAATGCAAGAGGGAGCTTGCTGCTGAGTTTGAGATGAAGGACCTAGGACTGATGCACTACTTCCTAGGCCTGGAGGTCTGGCAGAGACCTAGAGAGATTTTCCTTTCTCAAGGAAAATACATTGTGAAACTTCTGGAAAGATTTGGTATGGTGGACTGCAAGTCCATGTCAACACCAATGGAACTCAACTTCAAGAAGTTGAGTGTCAGCGCTGCTGGGCCCGTATTGGCAAATCCTACTGAGTATCGTCAACTCGTAGGGGCCCTGAAGTTCTTAGTGAACACCCATCCAGATATGTGTTTTGCAGTGAACACTTTGAGTCAACAGATGGTGGAGCCTCATCACTTTCACTGGGTTGGTGCCAGGAATATTCTGAGATACCTTCGGGGCATGATAAACCATGGGCTGAGATACACTGCCGGGAGCGTGACACTCCGTGGATATACTGATGCCAATTGGGCTGGAAGTGTGGTGGATTGTAAGAGCACATCGAGATCTTGGTTCTGCTTCGATTTCATGGATGATCAGGAAGCAGAAGTCGGTGGCTTTGAGCATCGCAGAGGCCGAATACATTGCAGCAAGTATGGCCTATTGTGAAGCATTTTGGTTGTGAAAGCTCTTTAGTGAGCTGTTTGGACATGTGCTAGATACCACCGTGATACTTTGTGATAACCAGAGTGGGATTCTCTTGACCGAGAATTCTGTGTTCCACGATCGATCCAAGCATATTGATATCAGGTACCATTTCATCCGGGATATGGTACAGCGAGGCACCGTAAGGCTCGATCATATAGGAACTGATGAGCAGGTCGCGGATATTCTCACTAAGCCCCTGGGGAAGGTCAAGTTCCTAACCTTCCGTGAGAGACTTGGTATCATGGAACGACACTATGATGTGGGTCCTGTTGGACGATGAGTTTGAGGAGCTCTGGGGGGCTTTGGGGATAGCTTCTCGGAGCTATGAGAAACCACAAGGCTAGGCTTGCCAAACCTTGTTGGTGTGCTTGGACCCCACCGTTGTGATTATTGAGTTGGTTCACCTCTCATTATCTGTGCCCCATATGCATCCTACCCATTGAGTTTAGGGCTCATGGGAAGTACCTCTCATTTGGCCAATGAGATGGGAAAAGCTAGAGACCAGTAGCAAAGACTGATGGACACATCAGAGATTTTCGTACTCTCTATCTAGGATGGCACAGTCCAACCACTTGATCTGGGATCATGTCTAGTGAGGTCTCGGACCTTCGCCTGACTTCGGGTCAGATGAACCAACTTTGGGTTGGTTGGAGACTCTTTGTGAGTCTGATAGAGGTTTCGAACCTCTGGGCTGAATTTGTCAGCCAGGGGATGATGTCTTTGTGACTGACCCACTCCTATTCTGAAATAAAGAGGCCAGAAAAGCAAGTTACGGTGGGATGACGCACTATCTTTGATTGCACTGGAGGATGGAGTTCTCCCTAGTTGAGAGGGAGTGTTAAATTTGGACAACTAGGTCGAAACTCCATTTTGTGATGCTCAGATAAAGATTCCAATATTTGTATTGGATTCCTCTTTCGGAGAGGTGTAAAATCGATATAAAATTGATTTTAATTTGATGAGAAGAACATTTATTTTGAATTTATTATTTATAATAAATTTAAGTGTAGGTCGGCCTTAAGGTTTTACACCCCCAACAAATGTGTCACACACCTCAATGATGGATATAAATACAGTCAACATTGGAGAGCTTTTCACTCATCTCATCACACATCTTATTCTCTAATTATCTACAAGCAATTGAGAAGCAGTTTCATCTCCCACGTGAGAAGAAGGACGAAATCTACTGCAGCTGAAGAACGAAATTTACCGCAACAATTTTCTACAATTAGGGTTTTTGGGCAAGTTTGACCAGTGTTGACTTTGGTCAACGCATGGTCCATTTGAGTTGAAATTTTGTGGAGAGTTCGATTTTTGTAGGCCGTACTCATTAGCACAAAAATTGGGGTCAAAAACTTGACCGAAGTTGGAGCTGTGTTGACTTTCTTGTTGCTGCCCTGCGTTGACTTTTTCTGGACTGTGTTGACTTTTTCCTGGGGTTGACTTTTAGTTGACTGGATAATTGATTTGAGGACTATTGTGACACATTTTGGGTTGGCCGACCAAGAATACTTTGCTGGTTGAAGCATCCTGCTGATCGCCGTAACGCACCAACACATTCTCTTGTTTCTGGTTTGTCTTCTATAGATCCACTGGTATGTTATATCAGCATTTTACTTAACTATTTATGTGATTGCTATTATAAAAGTAAAATTGCATCAAGCATAGAACATCTACAAAAATTTATAGTCTCTCCTTCTCTTTGCTCGATCTCCCATAGTTCAGACAGACCTTGTTGGTCTGTTTAGGGAAGCTTAAATTCTTGGACAAAATCTCGCTTGACGTCTGCAATTGTTGGATTCGGGTGGGCCTCTGACCACTTTATGAACCAGTGTAATGCCCTTTCTCTCAGCGTAGTTTGGAATTCTATTAGCTTTCCTACATTTGGCATTTTCCAAGCCCTCCATATGGCTTCACAGAGGTACCAGTGTTGTTCCACATTGTCTTTACCCTGCCCAGAAAATTATGGGTACTGGGTGAATGACGCTGCCATATTCACTTGCGGAGGTGTGACTAGAATGAACCCTTTGGGTCCTGGTTGCGTAATTATACCACTAGTAATTGCTATACTACCATTAATGCTGTTATTAGCATGCGTCGCTGCTGAAAATGGACTGCTATACAATCGACTCAACTCTTTTAACTTAACGAAAATATCACTTAAAGGTTTATAGAGTATGAGGGGAAGGTAGGGATCCTTGCCATTCAAACTTTTGGAAGTAGGAATACCTGGAGATATGAATGCCGTCCTTTCTTGGAATAACCACTGCATTGCGACATACCACTCGCCATCAGAACCTTCTTCAGGATGCACATCTGCATCTCCTTCATCAGACATCATCTCCCTCTTCCTCCTAGTTGGGCTCCTATGCACCCGCCGCACTCCCACAACGGTCCCTTCCATCTTCTGGGGACCCACTTGGCTTTCCATATCCAGTATCCTCTGAGGCGCCTCCTCTTGATCCTTTCGACTACTCCCTCACCGTTTTAACTCCTGCATCACCCTTTCTCACCACGTGTCAGCGATCTGCACCCTCCGATGTGCACGTCACTCCCTCAACCTCCTTGCGGTATCAGCATCCATTCCCCCACTCCCCCACTTCACATTTCACGTAGCATTTGTCCCTCAGGCCCTTCCCCAAGCACTGGAGGTTTACGCTTCTGTGCCCAATTTTTGGAATTCCATCAGCCCTTCGTCCACCATCAGGGCCTTAATCCACAATGGAATTTCCTTAAGAAGCTTCCTTCTTAGTCCAGATCGGAAGATTGCCTCAACTCTAGAGAAGGAATGGCAGCACTCTACAGAAAACTCCACAATATAACCGTCCAAGGTAGACTCTACCCAGAAATATACAACACGGATCAACTCAGTATCCAGCCAATGCAGGGCCACCAGATCTCTGTGCACCCACTTGCGGTTGATCTTCCGCAATTTGTCCTTAGTCACCTTGGTCTGTAACCTCTGCAACCTGTAGAAATTTTCTGAATAATGATTAATTATCCACCGAGACTATCCTGATCACATACAATTCGAATTTATATGCAACACATAATCTCTTCCACTCAGATCATCAAACATGCGGAAATAAAATCAAGCGATAACACATCAAATCATCATACACATTAACACGGTATGTATGGGGAAAGCTTATAGCTGAAAACCCCGCAGCTATTGTGTATATTATAATGGAGAAATCATGTAACAAACTCAGTACAATACTCCTCACAAGTACTCAGTACTTTCTCATGAAGTTACACACAATCTAGCTCAATTTTGAACAGGTTACTGGTTCAAAACTCACCGCCAATTGCCTTGCCTCTATTGCGCAATCCAGGCCTGTCTATATAGAGATCCAAGGTTCGAATCTCCTTGGCTTGACAGCGCAATTTTCATGGACAAATCCTCCAAGTGTGGTGCAAATCTCATGCACAACTGATGTCGCCACTGATAGCTAACTCCACCCTTTCATCTACCTCTTTCACTGGTCTCCACTGAACTGATCATACACTGTAGTGAACTGATGTGTTCTTGAGTTGAATAATGAGTTACTAATTAATGAATTAAATAATATTTAATTCACTCCACTCATAAATAATTGATTAGCTAGTTAAACTAATCTCAACTAGTTCAACTAAAATAAACAGAACACAACTCCACTATCTGTCTCATTAACTCCCCCAAACTTCTGCCACTGAAGTCCAACTGAAGTCAACCATGCATGATGCCATCAAACCCTTGGAAACCACGTGATTCCTCTGTCAGATGCATGAGCCACTTCTGTAGCTCGAACTGAAGTGCTCCAAGAGAGTAAACTGTTGTTTATAGTCCAAATATTATTAAGGGTAAATAATATTTGACTTCCCTATTTTTAGGAGAGGCAGTCTAAAAATAGCCTTCGACCTCTTCGACCTAAAAAAATGAGTCTCATCTATTTTTACCAACATGACACATACTTCAAGAATCTCAAACTGGAATCCCCGAACCATGCTCCATATGTCTAAAAATAGACTTTGCGCCAGAATTCGCCTGCGGGCCCACTTAGTGAAGGCGACTTCATTTCACTAAGCTCCATCATCTTGCTGCATTTTCAACACAACCAATTATAAAGGTCGCTAGGGAATTTTCCCCAAAGGATCTCGTAGGTATCACTGGAGGAATCCGAGAAAAGGACTAGATCCTTGAGTACCTTCTCCTTTTGATTCGTTAGCTCTGCTTGCTGAGCTATAAACTGGTCCCGGTGGTTATCCCACCATCTCCGTATTTCTCCCTTGAAGATCCTTAATACCATGATATAGTTCCCCTAATGAAGTTTAGGGTCCCGAAAACGGAACCATTTGTTGGCGAGGAAATAGATCTCACAGGCAAGACCCAGGTTCGGGGATTGGGGCCAACAAAGGAGTCTGTTGTAGTCTAGAACCGCACTGTCATTTTCACCCTACTTCAGAGAGCAGAGAGTCTCACCCGAGGTGTTCCGCGACCACATACAGAAGGGGAACATATCAGTAGTGGCGGATGGATCCGCAACTTGAAGCTAACATAGAATCATTTTCATACATAACATCATACATAGAAGATCTTCTCAGAACATTATGTAGATACTAAGCAAATAAAATTTTAAGGTACCATAGACATCATGCATGCATGTAACTCATATAACAAGACAACAACCTTCAAGTATATTAATAACCTTCATCTAGATCCACCGTTACATCGCTCAATAGGAAGAGATTATATTTCTATTATAGACGTCCCAAAGGACAGAGAGATAGATAATACAACCATGATAGATTAGTAGAATCATAGGAACTACAAGAATGTCGTCCTCAGGACAGAGCTCTTCTACAGTGTCTGCTCGATCCTCTTCAATCCCTCTGCATCTGTGCATCCTCTCCTTTTTAGCTTGGTGATGGCCTATTTACTCACCCACCAGCACAACTGCTAGTTTCTCTTGTGTTCTTCTTTAACTGCTTTCGGCTTCTTTCTATTGCCTATGAGTTCCGCTCTCTATTCTTTTCCATATCTTCTCTTCGTCTGCACTTATCTGCATCAGCTTCATCAACTATCTCATGTTCTTCTACAACCTCGGCAACTCCGTTACCTCCCATTGTTGCGCCTGCCATGTGTCGATCCGCAACCCAAAATCTTTTCCTTATTCAAAATTCAAAACAAGGGCCCCAACAAGCTACCTGATGAAGCTGGGCTTCACTCATAGTAAATTTGATCCAAACCTTTAATTCAAGGTTGATAGAGAAAAGCCTCTCATTCTGGTGTTGTATGTGGACAACCTCTTCCTGATAGGTGCTGACCCTCTCATTCATCAGTGCAAGAGGGAGTTCACTGCTGACTTCAAGATGAAGGACCTAGGACTGATGCATTATTTCCTAGGCCTAGAGATTTGGAAAAGACCCGGTGATATTTTCCTTTCTCATGGAAAATACATTGTGAAGCTTCTGGAAAGATTTGGTATGGTGGACTGTAAATTCGTGTCAACACCAATGAAGGTCAACTTCAAGAATTTGAGTGGCAGCACTCATGGGCCCGTGTTAGCAAATCCTACTAAGTATCGTCAACTCGTAGGGGCCCTGATGTTCTTAGTGAACACTTGTCTGGACGTATGTTTTGCAGTGAACACCTTGAGTCAACGTATGGTCCAGCCTCATCACTTTCACTGGTTTGGTGCCAATAATCTGTTGAGATATATTTGGAGCACAATAAAACATGGGCTGAGATACACCGCTGGGAGCGTGGCACTCCATAGATATACTGATTCCGATTGGGTTGGCAGTGTGGTGGATCGTAAGAGCACATTGGGATGCTGTTTTACACTTGGTTCTGCTTTGATATCATGGATGAGCGAGAAGCAGAAGTTGGTGGCTTTGAGCAGTGTGGAGGCCGAATACATTGTAACGATTATGGCCTGTTGTGAAGCAATATGGTTGTGAAAGCTCTTCAGTGAGATGTTCGAGCATGTGCTAGATACCATCTTGATACTCAGTGATAACTAGAGTGGGATTCAATTGTCTGAGAATCTCATGTTCCATGAACGATCCAAGCATGTTGATGGCTAGTACCACTTTATCCAGGATATGGTACAACGAGGCATCGTAAGGCTCAATCATATAGGATTTGATGAGAAGTTCATGGATATTATCACAATACCCTTGGGGAAGGTCGTGTTCCTAACCTTCTGTGAGAATCTTGGAATCGTGGAACAACCCTCTTCTGAGGGCCTTGTTAGACAATGAACTCTTGGAGCTCTGGGGGGCTTTGCGGATAGCTTCTCGGAGCTATAAGCAACCATGGGGCTAGGCTTTCCAAACCTTTTTGGTGTGCTTTTGCCCCACCATTGTGATGATTAAGTTGGTTCACCTCTCATTATCTGTGCCTAGTATGCATCTACCCATTTGAGTTTAAAAACTCATGAGAAGTACATCTCATTTGGCCAATGAGGTGGGAAAAGCTAGAGACTAGTAGCAAAGACTGATGGACGTATCAGAGATTGTTGTACTTCTCTCTCTGGGATGGCATAGTCCAACCACTTGATATGGGATCTATTCTAGAGAGGTTTCGGACCTCCAACTGACCTTGGGTCAGTGAAACTAACATTAGGTTAGTATATGAATCTCTTGAGTCCAAGTGAGGTTTCAGACCTCCTACTGACTTCGGGTCAGATAAACCAACTTCAGGTTGGTATGAGACTCTTTGTAAGTCCTATAGTGGTTTGAGACCCTCTAGGCTGATCTGTCAGCCAAGAATGATGTCTTTGTGGCTGACCCACTTTTGTTCTGAAATAAAGAAGCCAACAAAGAAAGTTATGGTGGGTTGACGCATGATGTTTGGATTGCACAGGTGGTTGGAGTTCTCCCTAGTTGAGAGGGAGTGTTAAGTTTGGACAATTAGGTCCAAAATCCATGTTGTGATGCTCAAATGAAGATAACAATATTTTTATTGGGTTCCTCTTTCAGAGAGATGCAAGATCGATCTAAAGATCATCTTGATCCGATGAGTAGAACATTTATTTTGAATTTATTTTTAATGTATTAAAAATGTGTGCAGGTTGACCTTAAGGTTTTACACCCCTAGAAAATGTGTCACACACCCTCACTAATGGATATAAATAAGGTCAATGTTGGAGGAAATTTCACTCATCTCATCCTCACACATTCTCTCTCCTCTTCTGATTGGTTCGAGCTACTTTGAGGCAATTTTTTGTTCACATGTGGGAGAAGGATGAAGAATTTTTTGCTGCAGCTAGGGCATCCACCACAGGTTTGACTAGTGTTGAATTTGGTCAACACATGGTCAAAAGGAGCTTAATCTTGGCAGAAAATTTGATTTTTGCAGTCAGTGCTATTTGGCACAAGAATCGAGGTCAAAATGTTGACCGTTGATTGTGTTGCGTTGACTTTGACTTTCTGCTATTCTGCATTGACTTTTTGGACAATGTTGACTTTTGGGCTACATGATGTGACACATATACTGGGCTCGGTGACTGATAAGAATTTACTGGTTGAAGCATCCTACTGATCGCCGTAACACACCAACACAAATATACATTTATGGCTTGTCTTATGTTTATCTACTGGTATGTTCCGTCAACATTTTACTTTATTTTTTATGTGATTGTTGTCTAAAATAGAAGAGAAAGGAAAGTTGCATCAATCATAGAACATCTACATAAATTTACATCTTTCTTATATGAGAATGGCTAAGACACATTTCTCCCATAAATCATAAGCTACAATATATTATATTTGATCATAGAGACATTGGGTATTCAATTACAGGAAAAATCATCGATAGAGACATACATCATCACTGATCAAATACATTCTTATAACTATCATAATAACAATATAAATACAATGGATACAACAATAATAAAATCCATACATACACTAGTACATTTGCTTACCGAATAACAAAGGAACAAACTCTTCATTACTAAATGTAAATACCAACTAGAGATGGGAATTTTTATAGAAGAGGCCTTTATTTTCTTCATTTTCCATTTTATGACATTCATTTTCCATTTTTTTCCTCACATGCAGCCTATGAAATTTCATCTCTCTTTTCTCCTAATTTCCATTATTTTCATATATAATTGTGCCGAATATGTCATTTTTCCTTTCCAAAGCATTTTACTTTTCCATTGCCAATTTCCTTAGCCATAATAAACCAAATGAACACCACCTAAGATATTTTTCCCAAAATTCAGCTTGGAATATGTGTCCCATCAACCTTGGTTATTATTTGGAATTTATTACGTAGAAATTTCACAAGGGATTTTACAAAATCCTCTCCCTTGGGGGACACTGTCGTCGGTGCTCAATCACACATATGCCTCAACAGCAACACCGAAAAGAAAATATATTTCCCATGGATATTTATAACATAGCTCGATGTAGTATTTACATTGATCACCCTACTGAAAAGAAAACTAACATGACATCCTAACAACATGACACTATAATTACAAGCCGCCATACAACTTATTGGAGCTTTATAGCATAACTCATGGTGGTATTTACATCCATATAAATATGTAGATACATATTGTTAGCTCCCGGTAATCACCAAGATTCGAAAAATTCCGACCGCAGGGAGAAACATCGTTTCAACCACTTTGGGATTCTAGGATCTAACCCTTCTGAATCCGGAGAGGGATCTGTCCAATAAGTGCAAAGATGGATTTATCTTTGAGGTTTTGGGTAATGATATTAGGCTAGTTATGAAGGCTAAGGGTTTTGTTTGTTTTTTGGATGGTTGAGCATGATTACTATTTGAGGTGGAAAGTTCTAAATGCAAAGAGTTTCAAAGGTGAGAAGTTGCAAGCAAATAGAACAAGCTTTGGCTAAGAGATAGATAATTGCAAGTTTTAGTCCATTGGGCTATGGAGTCATAATAGGGTTTAATTGGAACAACACGAGGCAAGAGTGGTCCATGGGGAAAGTCATCTATGTATAAGGATCTCTTTAAAGTTTTATTTATGGAATAAAATGATACAAAAAGAAGGGGAATTAAACAGATAAAGAAAAAAGAGCAGCCTAAGATCTAGTAAGTACTTTTAAACTAGCCAGATTTTGACATACACTTAAGAAAGACATGAAAGTAAACTAGGATTTGGTAAGTACTTTTAAACTAGCCAACCTTTGATACACTTTCAATAGAAAACATATAAAAACAGAGGGAAACACTAATCATAACAAAGGATGGTCTAAGATCTAGTAAGTACTTCTAAACTAGCCAGCTTTTGACACATTCCAAGGGAAACATTCAGACAGTATTTGGGGATAAAAATAGGACCAGGGCACACCATATCTTCCTTAGTTCATCTCTACTTAACTAATACTGAACATAACATTTAAGAATAATATTCAGCTAAGAAAATAAGACGAGGGAACACTATCATTCCTATGCTTAAACTAAATTGAAACATTCCCAAATAACACAGATTGGAAGAAAACATTCAGATAAAGATTTTCAGTCAGAGAAGGGTACTGGTATACAGTAGGTCCTAACTCCATGCATGCTTTTATTTATAAGAGAAGATGAAACACAGTGAAAACAAAAACAAAATAACAAGTTACAATGAGAAAAACATCACCGTCAACATAGACCAGGATCCCATAAATCAACTTGTATTGATGCTCCAAACCAGTTACAGCTTCAAGTCCAATGCTTTAGTTTAGCAATCATCTACACCTCCTAGACTAACTTATCTATTACAAGTAGAGCTCCAAGTGCCAATGAACAATATTTACAGATAGAAGTCTTAAGCTCAATTACATTTCAATGTTCAGTAGCCAAATCAACCAACCCCTCTCTCATCTTCTGTAGTAGTATTTATAGAAGAATGAGGAGGTGAGATATAATAAAATATCTCTAAAGATAATTAATATAGACTTAATGGCTTCTCGGCCTTTGGGGGGGCTCAATGAAGAAGCTTACATAGGTGTCCTCTATATTAAATAATTTACATTAAGATTTAAACTCGGTGGGAGCTCTTTTTGACCTTTGAGACTCTGTGTGATGTCAAAGTAAATCTGCTGATATTTTGTCATTAAGTTTGTTTGTAGAATTTACTCTCTGTCTGTGCTTGAGACAAATATCTGATCTTGATCAATAGCTTCAGCCTCTGATATGAATGCTTTGAGGTACAGGTGGCAATGTGGTAGCTAGGAGGAATTGATTTGCCTCAGATGTGGCGGTGGAGGCTTTTTGTTTGATGATCTTTTATGATTTTTCTTTTAACTGTGTTTTAATTTGAGATTAGGATTTTGATAAACCATCTTAGACATAATCCCCACAGATCTGTCTTCAATCTTCTGTTCTAGTATATTTTTGTCTTCGACACTGATACTCTTAGATTTGTGCCTGATTCACTGTGTTTGCTGGTGTGCAAGGCTGCGTAGGGATGATATGGCATCAATGCCTCATGAAACACCGATGAAACGTGGAGCTTAAACGCTGCGAATTATTCTCTTTGATGAATCTACGGCATGGGAATCATTCCCAGCCCTTGAATTTCTTCAACATAGCGGAAAACCATTTAAACCCTGCAAAATACGAACAATGTTATAAAATCCTGCATGTATAGGTTTACTGCTTCAGAAGGTGCGTGGAGAGAGCATGGCCATTGGATGGCATCATCTAATGGTCGATATTGATCAGAAAAAGTCAAAGGGAAGGTGGAAGAAGAATTTAAATCGGATCCATCGATCGCGCAGAGATTGACGGTCGGGAGCGAAGGTGAATAAATAAAATTAAGAGGTCACATTATTTGGGAAAATAAAATAAAAAGCGGGGAAAAAGGTTTAAAACCTTTTTTTTGGAGAAAAATGGTGGAAAAAGGAGTGGGGAGTTTGGGACGAATGTGGGCCGTCGAATGAGATCGGCCCACGCGATCAATGGTGGAGATCAGATACCACAAAACCTTAGAAACATGCCTTGGACTTCAAAACCTTTAATTAAAACACACTGTATAATTTTCTCGGGTCCGCATTTGGTGACTGTGCGAGGAAAAAGAGCGATCAAGCTTGGGCCATCGATCTACAAATCAGATCGACGGTGGAGAGGTTCAATGAAAACGCGTTGTACCTTGGACTAACACACGGTCTTGATTAGAGCACGATCACCGTTCGATGAGGAGGCCTCAGATAGGACGGCGGACGATAATATCATGCCGGGCCCATGTCCAAATTTTAATGTGAGATGAAGGCGGTATTTGAAATTTGCTCCAGGCCATGTGTCAGCCGGTGAATGGAATCACTGCCGATCGGGGAGAACCACCTTCCTCTTGAAAGCGGTGCGATGGATTCCGCTTGGTTTTCTTTTAACATGACAACAAAACACATTAAAACCCAAAAATTTAATATAACAAAGGTTTTGGTCGGGAGGACTTTACATTGATGAATTGGCTTGGTGCCTGTGCGGGGCCATGGGTTATATGGAAGATAATATGACTGGGGGAGATAGAATGGAGGGCTAATCGACATCGGAGAACTTTGTGAGGAAAAAGACTTGTGTATGGTTTTCCTTCAACGCGAAAAGTGCCCAAAGGGCTTAGCGCCTGGTTCCAGCACCAGGGCGTATGGAGGGGAAGGGTTAAAGACTTAGCCCAAGGGGCTTAAGTCTATAATATATAAAAAATGTGATTTTTATAGATTTTCAATGATTTTTAAAGGAGTTTGGGGGTTTTGATAAAGGAAAAGGGGAAAAGATGAAAACGAAAGATTTCAAGGGGGATGAAGGGGTTAAAATGTGGTTAGTTTAGAAAGAGGAAAGGAAAGGGAAAAGAAGTTTGCAGCAGTATTTTGTCTTGGAAATCAGCAGGATTTCTAAGTGTAAAATGGGCACAACAGTGAAGATTTTGGAAAAAGGCATGAGGCCTTCAAGACTCTTCAAGAGCTAACATGTTTTGCAATAAAATTTTTTCCTTGAAGGCTCCAAAATGATTTAGCCACCTTTTGGTATAAAAAATTTCATAGGTGGCTAACAGTGGCTCCACTCAGGGATGGTGCCTACTTGAAGGCATCAAGAACTTCAAAATTTCTTTCTCTGGGAGGTTGATCAGTTGCCTCATCCATTGGGTTGCCTTCCTTTCTGTGGATGATATTCCTTTGCTCTGAAAACATATTAGCAGCCAAAAAAAACAATGGATCCTTATCAATATAGCCTGTCTACCTACCCAATCCTACAGATCTAACATTTTTTCTTCTTTAGAGTGCACTTGGATTGGAAAACCCTTTTCAACATTTTATTCTTTTGAAAATAGGAAAACTAATCTATTTCTACTCCTTATTTCTCCATGGACTTAGATTAAGAAGTTGAACCCATATGATTCTCTACCTAATCTATTTTATGTTGGGATTAAACTGTCCAACAGACTTTATTCTCTAAATTCTACAACAGAAATTTAAAAAGAAATCAAGTTAGGATTGAACAGTCTAACTTGATGGTGGTCTATGCATAAAAACAAACTGCACATAGACATTATTTTGCACAAAATTTAAAACAAAATGAGAGGCTTGAGATCTGAAATTTAAAAATATTGCCTTCACCTTTTTACAGCTCTGTTTTGACTCTTACTTGAGTTGTCTTTCCTTTACTAATTGGTTCAAATTTTATGCATGTTTGAACCTTTGATTTCTATCCTAAACTATCTACTGATAAGCCAAGATTAAACAGTTTGGCAAATCGAATTCACTATCCTATCAACAGAAAATTTAAAGCTAATTAATCAAGTTTAAACAATTTGACTAACTAGAAGTGTGTTCTTCAGGAGTGGCATTTGAGTTTGCACACTTTCAGATTTGTTTCTCTTTTTGGTATGGGGCTATACCTTTCTTGTTTTCACAATTTGCCCTCTTTTTTTCCTTTCTTTGTTTTTTTGTATTTTTGATTTTTATAACTTTGAATGCAATGATGGGTGGAGTGTTTATAATAAGAAAAAGATAAAATGGCTTTCAGAACATAACATGGATCAAGAGAAGTAATGCTTAAGCATCCTGCCATTGACAGGACCCCCAAACAATTCTGCTCCATTCAACTCCTGCAAGAAAAATGCATTATTACCAGCAGCTGAATGAATAGAGTAAGGGCCAAGCCATAAGTTGTCAAATTTCCCGTGCTTTCCTTTGTCTTCCCTCCTTGATTCCCACTTTAAAACTTTGTCCCCAATATTGAAATTGTTGGCCTTTGTTCTTCTGTCAAAGAGATTTTTAATGCTGTCCTGTTTTTGCAATGCTTTGTTATAACCTCCTCTCTGGTTTGTTGAAGATGAATGGTTTGATTTATTCTTTTGATCATGTCATTTCCTTCATTTTGCAACTCTTGAATCAACTTCATCACTGGTACACCAAGGATGTTTGGAAAAATTGCATCAGTACGATACACAAGCTGGAAAGGTGACATACCAATAGATTTCTTCAAAGTCAATCTATCAGCCCAAAGTGCATGAACTAGCTTTGTGTGCCAAGAATTTTTGTTGTCCTCCAACAGTTTCTTGATTTTGTTCACTAAAATTTTGTTTGAGGATTCTGCAAGTCCATTACCTTGAGGGTAATATGCCGTGGAATTCCCTAATGTTATCTGATATTTGTGACAGAACTCAACCATCTTCTTTGATACAAATGCTGCTGCATTATCAGTGATAATCTTGGTAGGACAGCCAAATCTGGAGAGAATGTTAGTCTCCATAAATTTTATAATAACAGAATCATTAGCCTACCTACAAGGTATGGCTTCTATCCACTTAGTGAAATAGTCTGTGGCAGTGAGAATCCATCTATGCTGGGAAAAATATGGTGGATGGATTTCTCCTATGAAGTCAAGTCCCCACTGTTGAAAAGGAGCTTCAACAGTGATTGGATACAGAGGTAGGGGTAGAAGTTTTCTCTTGCCTTCAAAAAGTTGACATTTATGACAGGCTATGATCATCTTGTGCACATCATTGAAAAGAGTATGCCAATAGAAACCAGCCCTCAAAATTTTGTTGGCTGTTGTCTTCCAGTACAAATGACCTCCACACTCTCCTTCATGGAACTGGTGTTTAACCTTCTCTGCATCAAACTCAGGCAAACATTTAAGCAATACACCACTTTCATTTTTCTAATAAAGAGATCTATCTACAATGCAATAGTTTACAGCTTTTAACTTTAAGAACCTTTCCTTTGTTTTTGTCAAACCAGGAGGTGCATTCAAATTAAGAAAAACATAAATTATATCAGCATACCAAGAGGAATTCATAAAATGGTTTTCAACAATGGAAGTTGAGATTTCCTCTTGATCATCTAAAGCATCAATCATATTAATATCAAGAACTTCAAAATTTGATTCAACCATTAATCTAGCTAGACCTTGCCCTTTGATGAGTTTAGTGGGTTTTATCTCTAAATCATATTCAAGGATAACAACAATCCACTTACCTCTGTTACCATCTGGGTCCTGTGTTAGAATGTCTTTAACAACTGAATTTGGGACAAAGGCAATGATGTGTGAGTGAAGGATGTATACTCTGAAGTCTTTCAAAGATTTAACCAAAGAAAAAGATTGCTTCTCCATATGGTTATAATTGAAAGGAGGATCCCTCAATGCCTTACTAAAAAATGCAATAGACTGCTCTTTTCCTTGTGGATTTTTTTGTAAAAGGACAACAGCTATGGTATGTTCTAATGCAAACGAAAAAATATAAAAATATTTTGAAAAATCGGGACTTATAAGAACCGGTGTTTTGGTTAACGCTTGTTTCACCAGCTCAAAGGATTTCTTTTCTTCCAAGGTCCATTTTACCCCTTGCTCCTTCTTTAACATGTTTGTGATATTCCTAAGGAGCTCAGCCAAGTTGGGGATGAACCTTCTTAAAAAGTTAATCTTTCAAATTAAAGATTGCAACTCCTTAATGTTTCGAGGATGAGAGATTTGCAATATGGCCTCAATCCTCTTTGGGTCTATCTTAATACCCTCTTTTGAAATAATGTGCCCAAGAAGTTTACCTTCTTGGAGCCCAAATAGTGTCTTCTTAGGGTTTAAAGATATCCCAAACTTTCTGCATCTCTTGAAAAAGTTTCTTAAATGTTTTAAGTGCACTTCATTGAAAACACAGTGACATCATCAAGATATATAATGATGAAGTAGCCTAGTTCTTTCGAGGATGCTATGTCCATGGCTCTTTGAAAAGTTGCTCCAGCATTCATTAGACCAAAAGGCATTTTCACATACATGAAAGTGCCCCATGGTGTAGTAAAGGTTGTCTTTAATTTATCAGCAGGGTGAACTAAGATCTGATTGTACCCTGAGTAGCCATCAAGCAAAGAAATTCTTCTAGACCCTACCACCCTTTTTAAAATATGATCCATCTTGGGTAAAGGGTAGTTGTCTTTCAATGAAGCTTTGTTCAAGTCTCTAAAGTCTATACAAAGCCTGATCTCTCCAGTTTTCTTCCTAACCGACACCAGCTTAGACACCCACTCGGAATATCTAATAGGGACAATAATACTAGCATCATACATTTTCATGATCTCCTTCTGAACCAAAGGCAACTGAACAGGGTTTATTCTGCGCAGTTTCTATTTGAAAGGTTTTTGGTTTTATTTGAGGGGAATTTTGTGCTGTATTATTTCAGTGTCATAGGATTTAAGATCTTTGTAACTCCACGCAAAAACATCCGGAAATTCTTTAAAAAAATCTATGTATTTGAGTTTAATTTCAGCTAGCAAATTTTTAGACAGTTTAATCATTTTCGGTTTAAGCTCACTGCCTATATTGCACTCCTCCACTTCAGTCTCTATAGGTTCTAGTTTTGGCTTCTTGGCCACATCGTTAAAATCAAACAACTCTTCTAAAGGTGCCAGACTTCTTGGCAAACTTTAATCTTTAGAGTGAAGAGTTTCTAACTCTGCATTAAATTATGTTTTGTTTTTAAGTTTTCTGGTGAGAAGATCAATATTGACAAGCTCAGGAGACAACTCTTCTTCACTAAGAAAACTTTCTTCACTACAGTTTGTATCATAGTCTGAGTCCGAACTGTGTAGTTCGAATTCATTTCTGAATTGCATGAAGTCTTCTATTTGTTTGTCTCTGTCAAACACCTACCAATGCTTTCATTATCAGGCACGGCTGGTCTAAATTTTATCTGAGTTGTGCAGTCTTTGGTTTCATATGGCGTTAAGCATGTTCTAGCTGCAAAGGCTAAATTGTGGGCGGCAATATTTCTTTTTCTTGGGACAAAAATCAGTTTGGACTCCTCGAATGTTTTTAAAAAATCCGTGACATCGTTTTGGTAGGCCCTAAGTATGGGATGATTTGTGTTATACTCCCCATTGACTTTCCTAATGACTAAATCTGAATCCCTAAACACATTGATTCTTCTGGCTCCTAACTTTTTCAACAATCGTAAGCCTAAGAGAATGGATTCATATTCCGCTATGTTGTTGGAACACTGAAAGTTTAATTTGCAGGAAATGATTTTAGTTTGGTTGTTTTCAGTGTTAGGAATCCAAACACCTGCACTAACGTTAGTTCTGGTGCATGACCCGTCAAAATACATACTCCACAGAGGACTATTTTTGGTTTCGTCTATTTGGTGGTTGTCCTCTTCAACTAAAGTGCTTACAGGTTGTTGTGGAATCTCGACACTTAATTGTATTTGTTTCAACTCCTCAGGTTTTTCGATGTGTTGAGGGTGATTTCCTTGACTGTTAAGGTTTAAGAGAAATGGATGCATGACTTGTAGCTCAAGATATTTTTTTGGTTTGCTAACATTTTCAAATGCAGTAAAATATTTTGACACTCCTGCATTGTGTTCCCCTTCCTCCCTATCGACCATAAGCTCATTTAAAGTGGCTTGTTCACTAAGTGTTTCATCGTTAAACATAATAAAATAATCAAGGCCTATATTTACAGAATACAGAGGAGAGTTTTATGGTATGTCTTGGCTTGTAACTGTGTATTTCATATGGGACTCCCTCTAAAGTCTTCTAGTTTGATTAAAAACAGGGATAGTCACATAGGTCATGTCCATTTGCATAGTCCCTTGTAACTTAGCCCCCCAAGATCTAGATAATAAAATTCCATACTTTGGGGGCACATCAGCCACAACAATATCCATGACTAAGCATTTGGGTGGAATTTGGGCTAAGTTGACGTAGAGGTCTTTGATTAATCCTAAACATTTCACTCTATTGGAGTCAAAGGAGTACATGTCTTTATAAGGTCTAGTGATTTCTAGACCAAGGCTCTCCATCACAGCTTTAGGCATTAAATTATGAGAAGCCCCAGAATCATGCATAGCGTTGTGCAAAATTTTGTCATGAACGTTTAGAATCACATAAAAGGGAGGAACAGGTCCCTCTTGATACATACCTTCAATATTTGGACCAAAAATAAGCTCTGGCTGGTCATCATTAAGATTGACAGTGTCCTCATTTTCTTCTATATTTAAAGCCTTCCAAATTTGGGTCCTATATACATGCTGGGCATCTAACTCAGTCAAGGGAACAGAGATTTTGATCTTTGAAATTTCCTGCTCTAGGCTGAAAGGAATTTGACTCTTTGAAGAACTTGTCTCAGCCTTACTAGATGCTAGTCTATCAACAACATCAGTTTGTTGATTTGTTCTATTTACATTTGACAAATTGGTTTTAACAGGAGTACTAGCTGAGATGTTAGTACTACTAATGTCTACACACTGTTTTTCATAGTTTGGAGTGCCTTTCTCTTTACCTTTATTAGAATTAAAAACCACTGTTTTCTCGTTTTGTTTGACAATTTTAGGCTTGCTTACAGTGCTGTTTTGTGAATATTTGTCAAAGGTTTTGTTGTTGGGGGTTTGTTGACTGGTTTTGCTTCTAAGGTCATATTCTCTTTGAGATTATGTGATGAAAATTTCCATGTCTTGATAATAATTTTCATCATCATCTCTTTTGTCATCATAAGGTGTGTATAGACCTTGTTTTCTATCATAATGAATTTCAAAGTCATCATTATCTACCCCAAGCATGTTGATCTCATCTTCTTCTATCATCTCATCTGTTTCTTCAACCTCAGTTACATAGTTTTGATGAAAGGGAGGAGTGATCTATTGGTCATATTCCCTAGGTCTGTTTGGAGTTTGGTTCCTTCTAAAATTATGATTTTGGTTCTAGTTTCTGTTTTGAGGAGTAGTTTGGTTTTGACTGGCTTGTGCTCTCTCAAGGATGCTCATTTTCTTCATCATCTCCTCCATCATTCTCTCAATCTTTGAGTTTGAAGTAGAAGGTGTGTTTTCCTCCTTAAAGGACACTCTCTTCTCATTTTTCATTCTTGCTCTCTTATCCATTAAATTTACTTCCACAACAGGAGCTCCTTTTTGCATCTCTTCAAGAGTTGCAGGATCTCTCTCTGTCAGCTGATAGGCAATTTTAGGGTCAAACCCTTCAGGAAAATTGTTTAAAGCCGAGCCTTGTGGAGGTTTTAGATCTGGGGAAAGGGAATTATACACACTATTAAATTTGGTGCAATAATCTTGCACACTTTCCCCAGTGTTTCTATGGAGGTTCTTGTAATCAGAAAGGACTTGGAGAGGATTCTTCTTTACTTCCCATTTGTTTAAGAATTTTTGATTGAAGGCTTGGAGATCATTGATATTATGGGGGGTTAAGCCTTTAAACCATTTTCTTACTTCTCCCCCCAAACTTTGAGAAAATAATCTAAGTTTGACAAAATGATCATCAATTTCATTTCTGTCAAAGTAGTGATTCATCTTATCCACGTGTTGTGATGAAGTTGTAGCATTACTAACATCATATAATGGAATTTTGGACTGATAGTCCTGTGGGAGATTGACTAATGGTACAGGAAGGACTAAGGGAGCATACCATGCTGCCATGATATGTGGTGGGGGTGGATTCGCAAGGGGTGGATTACCAAAAGGAAAATTGGACTGAAGTGGAGTGGTTTGAATAGTGGATGTAGGGTGAGTAGAAGTGGATGGACCAGAAGTAGATTTCTGAGCTGATCTTGGGTGAGAGACACCTAAGTTGTGAAGGAAATGTAAATCAGGAGGTGTTGTTTCTCTGATACCAGGATGTTCACTTGTTTCGGGAGATGAAAGTGAAGGCTCATAATCTAACTGATCTAAATCACCAAGAGACCTAGTTCTAAAGGGATTTACTAAGTCAACTTGTGATTGTTGTAGAGCTGAAAGATTTTCAAGGACTGAATTAGCTCTCAAGGGTGATCCGAAAACAGTTGATAAGTTAATCCTAGGGGACTTCCTAAGGATACTTTCTGGGTTATCAACTATCTCCGGTGGATCAAGGTTAGGATAGGCTCTAGTGTGAATCTTTCTAGGAGCCACTATGTTGCGTTTTTTAGACCTAAACAAACAGGAAAATTTCAACCAGGTATGAAAGTATTTGAGAGGTTAACTAGTCTGTTTCATAAATTTAAATCCTACAGTCCTCTAACTAAGTTTGAATGATATTAAAATGATAAGGGTTCTTCCCAGTGGAGTCTTAAGGTCTGTTAAGGATTGTGGAGTCACCAAGTGGAAATTTTTAGCTCCTAAGGAGGTAAAAGGTTTTATGGTCCACCACCATGTTTATTGGATACCAATATGAAATATTTTTGGTTTTCCTGAGTTATTTTTCGGTTGTGCGGTTTTTAAGAATATCCTAACTCTGTTTCAAAACTTAGCTATGGTTATGAGACAAAGAGAGTCTACTCTTATGGCTAAGCTAGCTAATTTTTCAAGGTTAGATAAAGTCTTATGAGAATCCTAAGGTTTGCCTAGTTTGTCACTGATTTAAACAATTTTCAACATGATTACCATTTCTTGGTAGTGCTTGAAAAGGATGCTTTTTACTCACTACACAATTTTCTTGAATCAAGGGTTTTTTGAGGTCTTTAAAGGTATCTAGACCAAAAAAACTCAAAATCCCTAGCGGAGTTGCCTGCAATGTTAGCTCCCTGTAATTAGCAAGATTGGAAAAAGTCCGACCACAGGGAGAAACATCGTTTCAACCACTTTGGGATTCTAGGATCTAGCCCTCCTGAATCCGGAGAGGGATATCTCCAATAAGTGTAAAGCTGGATTTGTCTTTGAAGTTTTGGGTAATGATATTAGGCTAGTTATGAAGGCCAAGGGTTTTGTTTGTTTTTTGGATGGCTAAGCATGATTACTGTTTGAGGTGGAAAGTTCTGAATGCAAAAAGTTTCAAAGGTGAGAAGTTGCAAGAAAATAGAACAAGCTTTGGCCAGGAGATAGATAATTGCAGGTTTTAGTCCATTGGGCTATGGAGTCATAATAGGGTTTAATTGGAACAACAAGAGGCAAGAGTGGTCCATGGGGAAAGTCATCTATGTCTAAGGATCTCTTTAAAGTTTGATTTATGGAATGAAATGATACAACAAGAAGGGGAATTAAACAGATGAAGAATAAAGAGCAGCCTAAGATCTGGTAAGTACTTTTAAACTAGCCAGCCTTTGATACACTTTCAATAGAAAACATATAAAAACAGAGGGAAACACTAATGATAACAAAGGATGGTCTAAGATCTAGTAAGTACTTCTAACCTAGCCAGCTTTTGACACATTCCAAGGGAAACATTCAGACAGTCTTTGGGGATAAAAATAGGACCAGGGCACACCATATCTTCCTTAGTTCATCTCTACTTAACTAATACTGAACATAAAATTTAAGAATAATATTCAACTAAGACAATAAGACGAGGGAACGCCAACATTCCTATGCTTAAACTGAATTGAATCATTCCCAAATAACACAGATTGGAAGAAAACATTCAGATAAATATTTTCAGTCAGAGAAGGGTACTGGGATACAGTAGGTTCTAACTCCATGCATGATGTTCTTTATAATAGAAGATGAAACACGGTGAAAACAAAAACAAAATAACAAGTTACAATGAGAAAAACATCACCGTCAACATAGACCGGGATCCCATAAATCAGCTTGTATTGATGCTCCAAACCAGTTACAACTTTAAGTACAATGGTTTAGTTTAGCAATCATCTACACCTCCTAGATTAACTTATCTATTACCAGCGAAGCTCCAAGAGCCAGTGAACACTATTTACAGATAGAATTCTCAAGCTCAATTACATTTCAATGTTCAGTAGCCAAATCAACCGACCCCTCTCTCATCTTCTGCAGTAGTATTTATAGAACAATGAGGAGGTGAGATCTAATAAAAGATCTCTAAAGATAATTAATACAGACTTAATGGCTTCTCGGCCTTTGGGGGGGCTCAATGAAGACGCTTACATAGGTGTCCTCTGTATTAAATAATTTACATTGAGATTTAAACTCGGTGGGAGCTCTTTTTGACCTTTGAGACTTTGTGTGATGTCAAAGTAACTCTGCTGATATTTTGTCATTAAGTTTGTTTGAAGAATTTACTCTCTGGCTGCACTTGAGACAAATATCTAATCCTGAACAATAACTTTGTCCTCTGATATGAATGCTTTGAGGTATAGGTGGCAACGTGGTAGCTGGGAGGAATCGATTTGCCTCAAATGTGGCGGTGGAGGCTTTCTGTCTGATGATATTTTATGATTTTTCTTTTAACTGTGTTTTAATTGGGGATTAGGCTTTTGATAAACCATCTTAGATGTAATCCCCATAGATCTGTCTTCAATCTTCTGTTCTGGTATATTTTTTTCTTCGACACTGATACTCTTAGATTTGTGCCTAATTCACTGTGTTTGTTGGTGTGCAAGGCTGCACAGGGGTGATATGGCATCAATGACTCATGAAACACTGATGAAACATGGAGCTTAAACCCTGTGAATGATTCTCTTTGATGAATCTAAGGTGTGGGAATCATCATTCCCAGCTCTTGAATTTCTTCAACATAGTGCAAAACCGTTTAAACCCTGCAAATACAAACAATGTTATAAAATCCTGCAGGTATAGGTTTACTTCTTCAGAAGGCCCGTGGAGAGAGCATGGCTGTTGGATGGCATCATCCAACGGTCGAGATTGATTAGAAAAAGTCAAAGGGAAGGTGGAAGAATAATTTAAATCGGAGCCGTCGATCGTGCAGAGATCGACGGTCGAGAGCGGAGGTGAATAAATAACATGAAGGGGTCACATTATTTCGGAAAATAAAACAAAAAATGGGGAAAAAGGTTTAAAACCTTTGTTTTGGCGAAATATGGTGGAAAAAGGAGTGGGGAATTTGGGACGAACATGGGCCGTCAGATGAGATCGGCCCACGTGATCAATGGTGGAGATCAAGTATCACAAAACCTTAGAAACATGCCTCGGACTTCAAAACCTTTAATTAAACCACACTGTATAATGTTCCCGGGTCCGCATTTGGTGACTGTGTGAGGAAAAAGAGCGATCGAGCTTGGGCCATCGATCTGCAAATCAGATCGACGGTAGAGAGGTTCAATGAAAACACGTCGTACCTTGGACTAACACACGGTCTTGATCAGAGCACGATCACCATCTGATGAGGAGACCTCAGATCGGACGGCGGATGCTAATATTGTGTCGGGCCCATGTCCAACTTTTAATGCGCGATGAGGGCAGTATTTGAAATTTTCTCCAGGCCACGTGTCGGTCAGTTAATGGCATCGTTGTCGATCGGGGAAAACGACCTTCCTCTTGAAAGCGGTGTGATGGATTCTGCCCAGTTTTCTTTTAACATGACTACAAAACACATTAAAACCGAAAAATGTAATATAACAAAGGTTTTGGTCGAGAGGAATTTACATTGATGAAATGGCTTGGCGCCTATGTGGGGCCATGGGTTATATGGAAGATAATATGACCGGGGGAGATAGAATGGAGGGCTAATCGACATCGGAGAACTTTGTGAGGCAAAAGACTTGTGCACAGTTTTCCTCCGACGCGATAAGTGCCCAAAGGGCTTAGCACCTGGTTCCAGCACTAGGGCATATGGAGGGGAAGGGTTAAAGACTTAGCCCAAGGGGATTAAGTCTATAATATAAAAAAAAATTGATTTTATAGATTTTCAATGATTTTCAAAGGAGTTTGGGGGTTTTGATAAAGGAAAAGGGGAAAAGATGAAAAAGAAATATTTCAAGGGGCATGAAGGGGTTAAAAAGTGGTTAGCTTAGAAAGAGGAAAGGAAAGGGAAAATAAGTTTGCAGCAGTATTTTGTCTTGGAAATCAACAGGATTTCTGAGTGTAAAATGGGCACAACAGTGAATATTTTGGACAAAGGCATGAGGCCTTCAAAAGTCTTCAAGAGCTAACACTTTTTGCAATAAAATTTGTTCCTTGAAGGCTCCAAAATGATTTAGCCACCTTTTGGTATAAAAAATTTCATAGGTGGCTAACGCATACAACCATCACATCAAACATATAGAAAGACATCGCCAAAACATATTCTAAAAAAAACCAACATCACACCAAAACTGCTTTGCCTCAACCAAAATTGTTTCGTCTCTGCATTTGATCTGCTATCTCCCATGTAGCTTCATCGGGCCGAAAGTGATTCCAGTGCACTCTAACTTTCTTGATTTTGGATCATGAGCATATTTTTCTGCAAAATGCATTGTGGTTCTAGTTGGAACTCTCCTTCTGGCTCCACCTGCAATACAAACTATTCAATAACATGATAAAAATTTTTAACATATTTATTAAGCAAATATATATGAAAATAATCAAGTACTTTCACTGTAGAACGAAGTGCAATTCGATAGGCCACCAACCCGATCCTCTTAATGATCCTAAAGGATCCACGAAACCTTGGTTCTAGCTTGGCACATAATCCAATCTGCAAGGAGATCTTCTTGGGCTTGATACACAAGTACACCTAATCCCCAACCTGAAACTCCTTGAGCAACATATTCCTATCTGCATAGCCATTGTTCCTATCCTATACTGCTTTCATGTTCTGCTTCATCACTTGCATTTCTTGTTCCATTTTTTCCAACATATGTGGTCCAATTAGTACTGTATTAACTGGATCACTCCAATAGATAAGAGTGTTACAACTCCATCCATACAATGCCTTGAATGGATTCATCTTCAATGAATCTTGATACCCATTATTGTAGGCGAACTATACCCTTGGAAGATACTTTTCCCACATGCATTTTTGATGCATCAGATACATCCTAAACATATCGTTCAATATCCTATTGACCCACTAATTTTTTACGAATATTTGTGGATGGTAAACTATGCTGAGGCCAATTCAGTGCCAAAACCTACAAAAAAATCCTTCGAAACCTTGGAAGTGAAATTTTCATCCCTGCTGGACACAATTGTCTTTGGAACACCATTAAATCTAAATGTTTCTGATAAACACCTCTGCAACCATTTTCAACCTTTCCACCACAACCATAATGGAATCATGTTGTCTAATATTCTTAGGAAAACATGTTATGAAGTCCATGGAAATGACCTCCCATTTCCACTCTAGTATCCAATTTCTATATGAATCCACCTGGATGTTTACAATCTACCTTAACCATATGAAAATCTCAAGATTTGGCTACAAAATCTACCACATCCCGTTTTAGATTCAACCAATAGTAAAATTTATTCACTGTAGTCAAAGTCTTCTAGTAACCTGAGAAACACGAATATGGTTTCTCATGAAAATCCCTCAAGATCACCTTCTTAAGATCAGTGATGTCTGGTGTATATATATCCTATCTCAAAATCTGACCAATCCATCTGCCATGAGACGACAGTCCAAATCTTGTACACCTACACCTATGTCGATGCCTCTGCTTATTCCACTACATGTACATGTACTTGTATTTGTACTGCCATCTGTACTTGTAACTACACCTCTACCTATAATTGTACCAAAACTTGTACATGTACTATGTTGTAGCGTGTGCACAATATCCATATATCTCTGATCCAACTGACCTGCGTGCAAGATCCTATCCTGCAAGTATGTCCCATAGAAGCTCATCATTGATAAGTGATTTACTTTTATTCACATGTTAAGAGAATATACAACCCTATTCTCCTTTCCTTTGATATATCTAATCTCGAAGTCAAAATCACTAATCATAGACAACCATCTAGCTCGCTTACATTCCTGTCTGGTCGGTCAAACAAGTACCTCAACCCAATGTGACCACTCATAAGTAAAATTTCCTGCCAAGAAGATAGTGCCTTCACATCTTCAATGCATGAATGATCGCTACTAGCTCAAGATCATGTTTCGAGTAGCTTTTCTCATGTTCATTTAGTTTCCATGAATCATAGAATACCACTTGTCCATCCTGCATAAGGACCCCACCAATACCTCTCTTACAAGAATTCGTACAGACTACAAACTCATTTTCTGAATCTGCAATATTTAGAATTGGAGCATGCGTCAAAAAATACTTAAGCTGCTCAAAACTAGCCTCACACTCCTCTATCCAATCAAACTTCTTACCTTTCCTCTACAATGATGTAATATAATAAGAAATTTGTGAGAATTTCCCGATGAAACTCATGTAATAACCTACCAATCCCATGAATGATCTCACCTCATCTACACTCGTACGAGCTACTCACTCCATGATCGATCTTATCTTCTCTCTTCGAGGAATTCTATTCCCAACATCTCCCACTATCTATGCCTCCTACACACTGTAGCTCTATGGCATGCCACCCTGACGTTGTGGAAAATCACGCCTATGATGATCTCCTCCACAAGTCTAACACCTCACAGGCTCCCTATTCTCATTCTTATTCTTCTCCTCTGACAAAAATTCATGTCCTCTACCAGATGTATTGAGCTTATTCAGTGGAGCAATATTCTCCTTATTACCTGTGTCTTGAGGCCTTGCTCACTTCTTTCCCCATTTTTCTTTGTTCCTTGCATTAGCCTTCTAATCTGGCTTAGTCTCCAATATATGATTTGATTGCTCATAACAATGCTTGAGTTTCCAAATGGCCTCCTCCAATTATTTGGGCTCATCAAACTTAATCCTATCTCTAAATGTAATAAAAAACCCACAAATAAACCTCTAAATCTTGGCCTTCTCCTCCTTGAGGTAAGGCACATATGTCAGTAACTCCTAGACCCTGCTAGTATACTCCTCATCTATCATGGAACCCATCTTTAGCTCATAAAACTCCTTTTGCATGTAATCGTAGTATCTTTTTGATATATAATTCTTACAGAATATTCTTTCAAACTCACTCCAAGTAACCTAATCCTAAAAAATATATGTGAAGTTCTTCACATCTTACCACCAACTGTCTCCTCTACCTCTGAGATTGAATGTAGCTATCCTAGCTTATATATTTTTTGAGTATTCATGCAATCTAAAAAACTTCTTCATGCCAAGAAACCATGCCTCTGCATCTTGTGGTTTCTTCATCTCTCCATCAAATGTAGGTGGTTTTTTCTTTTTAAACTAGTTTAGAACATAACCCTGTCACTCCTCTTATAAGGGTCATATCGATGACGATCATGAAGTCTATTTGAACTAGAACTAGAATGATACATGTGCTCATCACTCCTCCTATCTGGAGTGTCCAACAGCCTGTGATATTTCATTGTATCATCTCTCTCTGACCTGTGCCTACTAGGAAAACTATTGCCATGTGTCCCATTAGTTATGTCCTATTTCCCATAACTTATCCTAAGTGGTTACTGCTTTGTTGGAAATGTTGTCATTGATGGCAACAGAGATGGAAAAGGAGGAACATCTGAGGAAGCAACAAGGCAAAGAGAGTAGCAAAGCAGCAATATGTAGAGAGGGTCAAGCAGTAGAGACAAGTTCATTTAAAGAAGCAAAGGCAGCAAAAGGAGAATTAAGGAGTAGCATCAGTCAAGGAGCAGATGAATTAAAAGAGAGAGCGTAATACAAATAGCTACAGAGACAAAGCTGTTATCATGGCAATGAAGACAGCAAAGAAGCAAATGAAGGAAAAAAAGGAGGCAACGCTGAAGCAGAGACAGACAAAGGAGGAGCACTTGAAACATCAGCCAAGGAGCAGAGAAAGCATAAGAAGAGGTAGCAGAAGCAGCAAAAAGAAGAAGCAGGGCAGCAAAGAGAAGCAGAGGCAGTGGAAGAAAATATAAAAGAGACAGGCAGAGGGAGAGCAGTTGTCGAGCAGAAGAGGCAGAGGCAGCAAATACAGAGGAAGAGATGAAACGGACATGCAGTAGAGGCAGAGGTCAAGCAGAAAAAACAGGCAAAGGAGACAAGCTAAAATTATAACAGTCGAATACAGAGGTAGAGCGACAGAAGCAGCAGAGGCAGAGGCAGAATGATAGAAGTAGCAGAGGCAGAGACAGAGGCAGAACAGTTATAAATTCCGAGAATCATACTCAAGCCGGGCGTTACACATACAATACATACTCCAACCGGCGTTATACATTTAATATAACACAAATATTATTCTGGGAATCGCTTGACTCCAGCAGCAAAGTATACATATATAAGAAATGACGTAGCAGCAACTCTGTTTTAAATTATAAGAATTCCAGTGATTGATGCAAATCGGGCAGTGTCGAAGTTAGTGGAGTTGGGAAAGTTTAACACATTGAAACAGTTTCATATTATTAATCCCGAAAGCAAAAGAACCAAAGGTCCAAGGCATATATATTATGGAGCGCATAAAACAAAGTTTTATAAGGTGGGACCCCTCCCCAATCGGATCGGAAATGTGAAGAGTCCAAAGGTGGAAGCGCATTGCAATTGCCGATTAGCGATTTCCGATTGGAATCGCATCGGAACTTTGGAGGGTTGAAATTGAATGGAGCGGAGTCGAATAATAAAAATACATTGAAAAGTGAACACTTCGATAAATAAAAAATGCGGACCAGAACTTGGAATATAGGCTGGAACCCTGTGTCAGATTAAATAAATAACGAAACCGGAGGTAGCGAACCCGAGTTAATGGGCGAGGAGATTGTACAACCGGCGTAAACCATAGTTTAACACTGTAGCGAAACCATGGGCCCAGCTGAGGATGACGTCATGTATTCCGAGGGGGTCTCCCTCCACTATCTGCTCGAGTCTGCTACCCCATCGGAATCTTACCGCCTCTGAATTAATATGTTGCATGGTTCAATGTATATTACGGGGCGTTGTGAGTTGATTGATATATATATATATATATATATATATGATAAAGCGCATACGAATGGTTGAGTGTTGACTCCACGTTGGCATATGAGTTGTACGTGTGGGTCCCAAGCCAAAGTTCTAATTGATCGGGACTGTTTGACTAAGGATTACGAGTTAATAAAGGAATGCCGATTGCTGTAGGATTTCGTTAATAATTGAAGGACGCTGTAATAAAGGAATATGTGAACACGGGTTTATATATGTACAGGCCGAGAATTTATTAAACCAAAGGTTATATTGTTGATAATCTATGGTAAAGATTGTTAGCACTGATATATCCGTGTGGTTAAACAAGGTTTATGAAACGTTGAGAGTTATTTTAGTTTTGATTAAAAGGGAGCCGTACATACAGCTGTTATATAACTGGAATGAACAAGGAACTGAATACAGGAGAAAACAAATAGGAGAGTAAGGTTGGATGAATGTGTATGGAAAAGGAAAAGAAGAGGAGAGCATGCAGAAATGAAAGCTCAGTGAACATAAATATGTACAGAAATGAGTTGGACAGGTGAATGAGCACAGATAACAGGGAATATGCAGATGACAGTAAACAAAGAGTATGCAGAACATATTTTTAACAGCAACAGAAAAGACAAAGACAGCCAAAGAAAAGACAAATGCGTACCAATTCAAAAGACTAAATGAGTTGAGCTGGAGTTCTCATTTAAATTTGAATGTAAATGTTTTATTTAAATTTATATTGTTGTGATGCATTGGCAAGTCTCCGGAAGAGAGAAAATATCCCACTGTAATATTAAAATAAGCACCTACAATTACATTTTTCTGAGTGAGTTGAAAAGAGATGAGAAGGCAGAAGGCAAAGAGACATGGCTGTCCATTTCGAATTCCCAGTGGAATACAAACAACCATGAAGCTATTTTTGTATAAAACAGGGTAATATCCAAGGGGAGAAGGTTGACGAAAAAGGAGTGAGAGAAGAAGAGAGTATGCAGCAGAATTAAAGAGAGTTGAAGAGAATAAGCAAGCTGCAAGAAGAATGTGAATAAGGAGGAGTTGAGCAAAGAAGAAGAAGGGGCTGAGCAGAGATGATGCAGGTCTGATATAAGAGTTGATGAACAGCAGAGAAGAAGGTACAGAACAGAGCTGATATCCAAGGTAAATCAGCAAGTGTTTTTTCTTTTGAAAGAGTAAGGAAGTTGGAGCTTCCCTATCAAGTTGAAGCTTGATAGCTGTCAGTTGTAGCTGACTGAGGTTGGAGCCTCCTGTAGGTTGGTGCCTGCAGAAAATTGAAGGGAGTTGGTGCTTCCTTTCAAGTTGTAGCTTGTAGAATTGAGGATAGAGCCTCCTGTAGGTTGGTGCCTACAGAAAACAGTGGTGAGAGGGAGTTGGAGCTTGCCTTTGCATCACAAAAATAATAAGATGTGGTTTTCTCCCTTTATGGGTTCCCACTTACATCTGCTGTCTCTATGTGTGCTTCTTATGTGTTGATGTGATTATTTCAATCTGCTTAATTTCTTGCTGCTTTCAACTTAAGTATGGTGTCACAATAAATTAATATTGGCTGCAAATAAGATTGTTCACATATTAAAGCTGTAAATAACTCTGGTGAAAATTTAAAAGGCTAATGCTTGTATTAAACTGATTCACCCCCCCCTCTCAGTTTAATCAAAGATTCAACATGCTTCTGCAACTATGAGGGGCAACTATTTTTTAGTCCTCCTAAGCCTTAGCCATGGGAATGTAAAGGAAAGGGAGTGGCTAAGGACCCTTAGCTTTGGGATAGCCTTAGAAACGTAGAGGCTAGGGCCCCAAACAGTCAATTGTGTGCTTGTGGCTCCAGATTTGTGCCACATTTTTAGCCCTTGAGCCTAGTTCACTGGCCAAAACATCATGAAAATTTATGAGAGTATAATTAACATTTAAAAAAATACATGGAATAAATCACATCATTATATTCTCATCCTACCTTTCCCAACCATGAAATGAATTTCATGAAACATGTCAGAAACATTGCATCTACATGTGTAAACAATAAATTTACACAAGGGGTATCTTTTATTAATTTTGGACAACTAGGTCCAAACTCGATGTTGTGATGCTCAGATGAAGATAACACTATTTTTATTGGGTTCCTCTTTTGAAAATATGCAATATCGATCTAAATATCATCTTGATCCAATGAGCAGGACATTTATTTTGAATTTATTTTTAATCTATTCAAAATATGTGCACATCGGTCTTAAGGTTTTACACCCCGAGAAAATGTGTCACACACCCTCACTGATGGATATAAATAATGTCAACATTGGAGGACATTCCACTCATCTCATCCTCACACATTCTCTCTCCTCTTCTGATTGGTTTGAGCTACTTGGAGGCAATTTTATGTTCACACGTGGGAGAAGGATGAAGAATTTTCTGCTATAGCTAAGGCATCCATCGCAAGTTTGACGAGCGCTGAATTTGGTCAAAACATGGTAAAAGGGCATTGAATCTTGGTACAAAATTTGATTTCTGCAGTCTGTACTATTTGGCACAAGAATCGAGATCAAAATATTGATCGTTGATTGTGTTGCATTGACTTTGACTCGATACTATTTTGCATTGACTTTCTGAACAACATTGAATTTATGGACAACGTTGAATTTTGGGCTACGTTGAATTTTGACTTGGAAAATGATGAGGGTTATGTGACACATATACTAAGCTAGTTGACTGATAAGAATTTTCTGGTTGAAGCATCCCATTAATCGTCATAACGCACCAACACAAATATACATTTATGGCTTGTCTTCTGTTGATCTACTGGTATGTTCTATTAGCATTTTACTTGATTGTTTATGTGATTGCTGTCTGAAATAGAAGAGAAGGTAAAGTTGCATCAAGCATAGAACATCCACATAAATTTAAGTGGTATCAGAGTTGAGGTAAAGACAAAGCCCTAATTTGTAGCAATCACCGAAGAAAAGGATGGGTTCCTCAAACTACAATGGCTTCAAGGCTGATGACAAACTGACTGGGAAAGATGACTTCCATGCTTGGAAGATGAAATTGGATCTTATTTTGGAAGACCAAGATGTCATGGACTATGTGCAGGGTAAAATCCAAGAGCTTCCATCCACTACAATTGCTGCCGCCAAAACAAAGTATAAGAAGGGAGGGATCAAATAAAAATTGATGATCAGGGACTCAATTCACAAGATTCTGGTTGCCTACATCTCTGAGTTGGGCACATCCAAAGAGATGTATGATAATTTGGTCCACATGTTCAAGGCCAACAATGCGAATCAAGTCCTATTCTTTAAGAATTAATTGAAGAATATGAAGAAAGGTAGGGATGAGTCTGTTCAATCATATTTTCTGAAGCTAATTGAGATATGGAACAATCTACTGGCTATTGGGGAGACAATAGCTGATCGAGAGATGGTACTCACTGCACTTGGAGGGCTCCCATCTGAATGGCATGTGTTCAACACTACCATTCTCAATAACAATGTGATACCTGACTTTGACGAAGTACTATTGAGATGCATACAAGAAGAGACAAAAATGAAGGAGTATGAAAATGAAGGAAAAGTTGCCTACGCTGCTCATTCTAGAAAGAAGAACTTTGGTGGTCCAAAGAACAAAGGAAGATCAAGGGCCCAAGGAAAGAAGGGAAAGTGTTACACTTGTCATAGGCTAGGTCACACTTGTCATAGGCGAGGTCACTATGCTAGAGAATGCCCTTTCAATAAGGATTCTCCTGATGATGATGACAACAACAACAATTGAAGGAATGGAAACCAGAGGAACAACAGGTTCAAGGAAAAGAGGAAGGCTCCCTCTGGCGGAAATACGCAACCTTTTAAAAGGTCGAGAAATTCCAGGTATGAGGAATCAAATGTTGTTGATGAAAGAAATGAATTCATTCTTGTATATGCCCTCTTTGCTGCATCTCCACCTGACACTATGGATCTCTGGTTGATAGGTAGTGGTGCCTCAAGGCACATCACTGGGTTCAAGGAAGCACTATCTGATATGGTTGAGAAGGATACTAATCTGGAAATCACCCTTGGAGATAATTCCATATATCTCATGAAATGGACAAGGACTGTGACCCTCCACTCGTCTCAAGGTTAAGTCCTCTGCTTGCAGGATGTACTATATGTACCTAATTTGAAGAAGAACATGTGTCTATGTCGGCCATGGAAGACAAAGGTTTCAATGTGGCATTCATTGATGGGAAGGTGAGCATCTACAAGAAGAGCTCCAAGGAAGCTATCACGATTGGATCTAGAGTTGATACACTCTTCCAGGTTGGAGGAAGTCCACTGATAACAATGACATGATATGCTATTTGAAAAGACCGATAATGGCACTGAATATGAGACGGACGAGTTCAAGAACTTTTGCAAAGAAGCTGCATTAAGAGGGAGACCAAAAATCTATATACTCCTGAGAAGAATGGTGTTGTTGAATAAAAGAATAGGACCATTGTGGAAGCTACCTGTGAAATGCTATCCGATCAAGGTCTATTGAAGTTTCTATGGGGAGAAGCTGCAAAATTTTTTGTGTACATACAAAACCGATGCCCACATTTTGCCTTAGACTCCAAAACTACCAAAGAAGTTTTCACTACGAAACTTTGAAGGCATATAGAGTCTATGTGCCTAGTCAAAGGGAAGTGGAGATATGCCTTGATGTCACTTTTGACGAAGATGATTCCCTGAGGAAAGTAGTCAATATTCAAATATCTGTGGAAGATCCTAAAGCAAGGCCTGGAAATAAAAAAGAACCGTAGGATGATACGACCACCGATGCTGAAGGACTGATGGATCCGATTGATCGACCTCCTTTATTTGGGAAGATACCATCATGGCTCAGGGAATCTCTTGAAGATGCCGAGGGACATATGGCCCCAAGGGTGAAATTCCGTGAAAGCAAGAAGTTGAATAGATACCAAGGGTATCTAGCAACCATGAGTACTATTGTACAATCTGAGCCTGGATCTTTTGAGGAAGCTGTAAAGCATCAAGACTGGAAGGATGCTATGCATGAAGAGTATGAGTCCATAATGAAGAATGATGTCTGGGATGTGGTTCCAAGATTGAAAGACAAAGAAATTTTCACCTCGAAATGGCTCTACAAGATCAAGCATGGATATGATGGAAGTACTGAAAAGTTCAAGGTAAGATTCGTTGCCCGTGGCTTCTCCCAAAAGGAAGGCATAGACTATGATGATATATTTTCACCTGTAGCCTGATATACCACCATCCGATCTATCATAGCCCTTTCTGCTACACAAGGATGGAGTCTTCATCAGATGGATGTGAAGATTGCATTTCTGCATGGTGTGATAAAGAAAGAGGTGTATGTGGAGAAACCTTTGGGGTTCTAAGTCCAGGACTAGGACACCCATGTCTACAGGTTGAAGAAATCCCTCTATGGGTTGAAGCAAGCACCCTGAGCTTGGTACGATATGATAGATAGCTACCTGATGAAGCTGGGTTTCACTCTTAGTAATGCTGATCCAAACCTTTACTTCAAGGTTGATAGATAAAAGCCTCTCATTCTATTGTTGTATGTGGATGACTTCTTCCTGACAGGTGCTGACCCTCTCATTCATCAGTGCAAGAGGGAACTCACTGTTGAGTTTGAGATGAAGGACCTAGGACTGATGCATTACTTCCTAGGCCTAGAGGTTTGGAAAAGAGCTGGTGAGATTTTCCTTTCTCAAGGAAAATACATTGTGAAGCTTCTAGAAAGATTTGGTATGGTGGACTGTAAGTCCGTGTCAACATTGATGGAGCTCAACTTCAAGAAGTTGAGTGGCAGCACTGTTGGGCCCGTGTTAGCAAATCCTGCCAAGTATCATCAACTCGTAGGGGCCTTGATGTTCTTAGTGAACATTCGTTCGGATGTATGTTTTTTTCAGTGAACACCTTGAGTCAATGTATGTTTGAGCCTCATCACTTTCACTGGTTTGGTGCCAAGAATCTGTTGAGATATCTTCGGGGCACAATAAACCATGGCTAAGATACATTACCAGGAGCATGACACTCCACAGATATACTGATGTCGATTTGGTTGGAAGTGTGGTGGATCGTAAGAGCACATCAAGATGATGTTTCACACTTGGTTCTACTTCGATCTCATGGATGAGTAGGAAGCAGAAGTCGGTGGCTTTGAGTAGCTTGGAGGCCGAATACATTGTAGTGATTATGGCCTATTCTGAAGCAGTTTGGTTGCGAAATCTCTTCAGTGAGATGTTCGAGCATGTGCTAGATACCATCTTGATACTCAGTGATAACCAGAGTGGGATTCAGTTGTCTGAGAATCCCATGTTCCATGAACTATCCAAGCAGGTTGATGGCTGGTACCACTTTTTCTAGGATATGGTACAACGAGGCGTAGTAAGGCTTGATCATATAGGAACTAATGAGAAGGTCATGGATATTCTCACAATACCCTTGGGGAAGGTCGTGTTGCTAAGCTTCTGTGAGAATATTGGAATCGTGGAACGACCATATTCTGAGGGCCCTGTTAGACAATGAGCTCTTGGAGCTCTAGGGGGCTTTGGAGATAGCTTCTCAGAGCTATAAGTAACCATAGGGCTAGGATTTCTGAGCTTTTTTGGTGTGATTTTCCCCCACCATTATGATGATTGAGTTGGTTCACCTCTCATCATCTGTGCCCAGTATGCATCTACCCATTTGAGTTTTAGACTCATGGGAAGTACCTCTCATTTGGCCAATGAGGTGGGAAAAGCTAGAGACTAGTAGCAAAGACTGATGGACGCATCAGAGATTGCGGTACTCTCTATCTAGGATGGTATAGTCAAACCACTTGATATGGGATATAGTCTAGAGAGGTTTCGAACCTCCAACTGACTTTGGGTTAGTGAAACTAACTTTGGGTTAGTATATGAATCTCTTGAGTCCAAGTGAGGTTTCGGACCTCCTATTGACTTTGGGTCAGATAAAACAACTTCGGGTTGGTATGAGACTCTTTGTGAGTCCTATAATTGTTTGAGACCTCTGGGATGAATCTGTCAACCACGAATGATATATTTGTGACTGAACCACTTTTGTTCTGAAATTAAGAATCCAGTAAAGAAAGTTATGGCAGGATGACACACGATGTTTGGATTGCACAGGTGGATGGAGTTCTCCCTAGTTGAGAGGGAGTGTTAATTTTGGAAAACTAGTTCCAAAATCCATGTTGTGATGCTCAGATGAAGATAGCAATATTTTTATTGGGTTCCTCTTTCAGAGAGATGCAACATCGATCTAAAGATCATCTTGATCCGATGTGCAGAATATTTATTTTTAATTTATTTTTAATCTATTCAAAATGTGTGTAGGTCGGCCTTAAGGTTTTACACCCCCAACAAATGTGTCACACACCCTCACTGATGGATATAAATAAGGTCAATGTTGGAGGACATTTCACTCATCTCATCCTCACACATTCTCTCTCCTCTTTTGATTGGTTCAAGGTACTTGGAGGCAATTTTTTGTTCACATGTGGGAGAAGGACGAAGAATTTTTTGTTTCAGCTAGGGCATCCACCACAGATTTGACCAATGTTGACTTTGGTCAACGCATGGTCAAAAGGAGCTAAACCTTGGCAAAAACTTTGATTTTTGCAATCTGTACTATTTGGCACAAGAACCGAGGTCAAAAGGTTGACTGCTGATTGTGTTGCGTCGACTTTGACTTGCTACTATTCTGCGTTGACTTTCTGGACAATGTTGACTTTTGGGCTACATGATGTGACACATATACTCAACTCGGTGATTGATAAGAATTTACTGATTGAAGCATCCTGTTTATGTGATTGTTTTCTAAAATAGAAGAGAGGAAAGTTGCATCAAGCATAGAACATCTACATAAATTTACATCTTTGTTATTTGAGAATGGCTAAGATGCATTTCTCCCCTAAATCATAAGCTACAATATATTATATTTGACCATAGAGACATTGGGTATTCAATTATAGGAAAAAACATCGATAGAGACATACATCATCACTGATCAAATACATTCTTATAACTAGCATAATAACAATATAAATACAATGGATACAACAACAATAAAATCCATACATAGACTAGTACATTTTCTTACCGAATAACAAAGGAACGAACTCTTCATTACTAAATGTAAATACCAACTAGAGATGGAAATTTTTATATAAGAGCCATCTATTTATAGAAGAGGCCTTTATTTTCTTCATTTTCCATTTATTTCCTTCATTTTCCATTTTTTCCCTCACATGCAGCTTGCGACATTTCATCTCTTTATTCTCCTAATTTCCATTATTTTCATATATAATTGTGCCAAATATGTCATTTTTCCTTTCCAAAGCCTTTTACTTTTCCTTTGCCAATTTCCTTAGCCATAATAAACCAAATGAACACCCCCTAAGATATTTTTCCCAACATTCATCTTGGAATACGTGTCCCATCAACCGTGGTTATTATTTGGACTTTATTACATAGAAATTTCACAAGGGATTTTACAAAACCCTCTCCCTTGGGGGACACTGTCATCGGTGCTCGATCACACATATGCCTCAGCAGCACCGCTGAAAAGAAAATATATTTCCCATGGATATTTATAACATAGCTCGATGCAGTATTTACATTGACCACCCTATTGAAAAGAAAACTAACATGACATCATAACAACATGACACTATACTTACATGCCACCATACCACTTATTGGAGCTTTATAGAATTACTCATGGCGGTATTTACATCCATATAATATGTACATACATACAACCATCACATCAAACATATAGAAAAACATCGCCAAAACATATTCTAAAAAAACCAACATCACACAAAAACTGCTTTGCCTCAACCAAAATTGTTTTGTCTCTACTTCTGATCTGCCATCTCCCATGTAGCTTCATCGGGCCGAAAGTGATTCCAGTTACTTTAACTTGCTTGATTTTGGATCATGAGCATATTTTTCTGCAAAATGCATTGCGGTTCTGGCTGGAACTCTCCTTCTGGCTCCACCTACAATACAAACTAGTCAATAACATGATAAAAATTTTAAACATATTTATTAAGCAACGATATATGAAAATAATCATGTAGTTTCACTGTAGAACGAAGTGCAAGTCGATAGGCCACCAACCCGATCCTCTTAATGATCCTGAAGGATCCACAATACCTTGTTTCTATCTTGGCACAGGATCCATTCTGCAAGGATATCTTCTTGGTCTTGATACGCAAGTACACCTAATCCCCAACCTGAAACTACTTGAGCAACATATTCCTATCTGGATAGCCATTCTTCCTATCCTGTGCTGCTTTCATGTTCTTCTTGATCACTTGAATTTCGTGTTCCATTTTTGCCAACATATGTGGTCCAATTAGTATTGTATTAACTGGATCACTCCAATCGATAAGAGTGTTACAACTCCATCCATACAATGCCTTGAATGGATTCATCTTCAATGAATCTTGATACCCATTATTGTAGGCAAACTCTACCACTGGAAGATATTTTTCCCACTTGCATTGTTGATGCATCACATACATCCTAAACATATCCTTCAATATCCTGTTGAGGCACTAAGTTTTTACAAATGTTTGTGGATGGTAAACTATGCTAAGGCCAATTCAGTGCCAAAACCTACAAAAAACGCCTTCGAAACCTTGGAAATTAACTTTGCATCCCTGTTGGACACAATTGTATTCGAAACACCATTAAATCTAAATGTTTCTAATAAACACATGTGCAACCATTTTCAACCTTTCCACCACAACCACAGTGGAATCATGTTGTCTAACTGTCTTAGGAAAACATGTTATGAAGTCCATGGAAGTGACCTCCCATTTCCACTCTAGTATCACAATTAGCTATACGAATCAACTTGGATATTTACAATCTGCCTTAACCATATGAAAATCTCAAGATTTGGCTACAAAATCTGCCACATCCCATTTTATATTTTGCCAATAGTAAAATTTATTCACTATAGTCAAAGTCTTCTAGTAACCTGAGTGACACGAATATGGTTTCTCATGAAAATCCCTCAAGATCACCTTCTTAAGATCAGTGATGTTTGGTATATATATATCTTATCTTAAAAATTTACCAATCCATCTGGCATGAGACGATAGTCCAAATTCTGTACACCTGCACCTCTATTGATGCCTCTCCTTGTTCCACTACCTGTACATGTACTTGCATTTGTACTGCCACATGTACCTGTAACAACACCTCTACCTATAATTGTACCAAAACTTGTACATGTACTATGTTATAGCGTGTGCACAATATCCATATACCTTTGATCCAGCTAGCTTGCGTGCAAGACCCTATCCTGCAAGTCTGTCCCATAGAAGCTCATCATTGATAAGAGATTTACTTGTATTCGCAAGTTAAGAGAATATACAACCTTATTCTCCTTTCCCTTGATATACCTAATCTTGATGTCAAACTCACTAATCATAGCCAACCATCTATCTTGCTTATGTTCATATTTGGTCAGTCAAACAAGTACCTCAACCCAATGTGATCACTCATAAGTAAAACTGCCTGCCAAGAAGATGGCGCCTCCACATCGTCAGTGCATGTATGATCACTACTAGCTCAAGATCATGTTTCAAGTAGCTTTTCTCATGTTCATTTAGCTTCCATGACTCATAGCATACCACTTGTCCATCCTGCATAAGGACCCCACCAATACCTCTCTTACAAGAATTCGTACAGACTACAAACTGATTGTCTGAATTTGCAATCTTTAGAATTGGAGCATGTGTCAAAAACTACTTAAGTTGCTCAAAACTAGCCTCACAGTCCTCTGTCCAATAAAACTTCTTACCTTTCCTCTACAATGATGTAATCTAATAGGAAAATAGATTGTGAATCTTCTAGAAATATTTGGTATGGTGCACTGTAAGTCCATGTCAACACTGATGGAGATCAACTTCAAGAAGTTGAGTGGCAGCACTGCTGGGCCCGTGTTAGCAAATCCTACTGAGTATCATAAAATCGTAGGGGACTTGATGTTTCTTTTCAGCCATATATATGTATAGCTTTAGTTAGACAGTGTGATTCAGCCATAGATCTACAGTTTATAACTGTTGTATCTCATGTCCTTCAAAGAAACCCCTGGCGGGTTATTCCGAGATTGTGTAAAAGAGACTCGATCTCATTTTTTCAACTCTTTGAGTAACATATCAGTAGATATATTTTTTTCTATATTGTTGTAGCAGAAACCCTCATTAAACTATGTTGTCACATGCTTCAAAAATTCTGTGCTGTAGTAGTCATGGTGTTTTAGTGTTTTTGGGCTATATCGGGCTTGGGAGATCTGTTTAACTAAGCTATAATTATTATTTTTTGATTTTCTTGTATATTTGGGTGCTAGAATACATAAAATAATGGATCCATGTGCTATTATTTATTATTATATCGTAATTTTTTGAAAACTACATTTTGGTGCTTATATTGTTGATTTTCCTAAATAGGAATATTACAGTGGTATCAAAGCTGTGATCTTGGCTCAGCTTGTGGGGACCATAAATTTATAGCCATGGAGGAGAGAGAAATCCCAAAACTCCTTTAGAATGTGAAGGACATTTCCAAAGATATCAAGGAGATGAGGTTTGAAAGAGAGAGGGAATCTCCTAGAGGGTTTCACCATGGAGAAAGCTCTGGCACCTCACATTCGTGGGGAGAGAAAACAATAGCACAACCTTCTTCACAACGCTCCACTATGCCCAGATTCCTATATTTGGAAGGTGAGGAAGGAAGGCCCTTGAAGGAGGAAACCCTTGGTGATTATTTTGTAGAATATGAATCTCCATATTGAAGATTCAAAGAAAATTTGAACTTTCAGGAGTTCTGTCGGATCATGGATGGTAGGAGATCCTTCAAGCACCATAAGAAGGAAGGGTATATGAAAAATTCAGATCTACAATGCAGTTCGGGCAGGTTCTTTTTTCCCTCTTATGATGGATCACCCAAGTGCACAGGCAAGGCTTGGGTACATAACTTGGACAGTTATTTCCAACTCAATAGAGTTTCCAAAGTGGAGGCTATCAAAACAGTAGTGCTACACCTAGAAGGTGAGGCACATGAGTGGTGGTTCCATGGGTTATCTACACTTAGGCATGCTATTATCACTTCATATCCAGACTTCACTAGGAGGTTGGTGGAGAGATTTGACCACAGGGATCCAGAGGCTCGCTTTGTTGGGCTAACCAAGCTCAAGAAATTGGGAGATTTAGAAACTTATATCTTTGAGTTTCTAAAGCTTTCAGTCATGGTATCTGACCTCACTATGAACCAAAGAATATGCACGTTTATTGATGGGATGGTTGAATCATTGCATGGGTTGGTGAAATCCACTAGACCAACTACACTCCAAGAAGCTATGGAGAAGGCTAGGGATTTGTAGCATGCCTTACCCAAGGCCAAAGCACCCTTTCAACAAAATATTTCCTCTTGCCAAAGGGAGAATCAGGAGAGGACATCTCTTGATAATGATCAGAGAGATCTAAGGAATAAAAAATTTTGTTTCACTTGTCGATAGCCATGGTACCAAACCACCAATGTGTTGCAGGGAAAGCACATTGCATTGAGATATTTTCTGATGAGGAGGAGAAGACTAGCACTATAGAAGCAGAAGGAGGTGCACCTCCCACAAAATATGTAGTAAAGGCACTTGCTCCAATGGGAGGTACTCTTGCAGCTTTGAGAGGAGTTCCCAAGTATCCAACCTTGAGAGTTAGGGGCACTATTATGGGACAAAGAGTATCAATATTGGTAGACAATGGAGATACCCATAAATTTATTGATACACAGTTGGTGCAAAGGAGGGGAATTCACAAAACTGCATGGTTCTAGCTCCTGGAAGGTTCACATGGGAGGAGAATTTACAATAGATTGAGGCAAAATTACGCATTCTTAAGGAGCAACAATTCTATGCTAAGCTCTCCAAGTGTGAGTTTTGGCTCACATAGATGCTTTACTTGGGCCACATTATTGGAGTGGATGGGGTAAGATTCCATGAAGAAAATATCCATGCTATTATAGATTGGTATGAACCAAGGAATGCCACAGAAATTCGGGGGTTTGTAGGCATATGTAACTATTATCGGAAGTTTGTAAAAGCATTCTCTCAACTAGAAGCACCAATCAAAGATCTAACCAAGAAGGGAGCTTTTAGTTGGACACCCATAGTGCAGAGAGATTTTGATAAGCTCAAGGAGGTGATGAGTAGCTACCCAGTATTGGTCCTACCTAATTTTACCCAACCCTTTGTGTTGGAATGTGATGCTTCAAGGGAAGGCATTAGGGTAGTATTGGTGCAAGGGGGACATCCCATAGCTTTTGAAAGTCAGAATTTGTTGCCACATGAGAGACTATACCCCATATACGATAAGGAGATGCTGGCTATTATGCATGCTTTATCCAAGTTTCGGAAATATCTAGTGGGAAATAGATTCCGAGTGAAGACTGATCATAATAGTCTCTGATTCTTTCTTAAGCAGAAGCAAGTTCAAGAGAGGCAAAAAAAATGGGTGAGTAAGATCCAAGCATATGAATTTGACATAGAATATGTCAAAGGGAAGAGTAATGTAGTGGTTTATGCTCTATCCAGAAGACCATCAACGCTGTCCTTGATGAGCATAGATGCAAATTGGAAGGCTCAGTTGTTAGTAGAATACTCCAAATACCACTTTGCATGTGAGATCCTAGATGGAGTGGTGACTTATGAGAGGTATAGAGTGATGAATGAGGTTATATATTAGTGGGATCAAGTCTTCTTGGCTAGATATTCTAAGCTCAAGGAGAATATTTTATAGACATCACATGATTCCCCACTTGTAGGGCATCAAGGATTCACCAAGACTTATTGAGCTATTCGGTAGAGATTTTCATGGAAAGGTCTCAAGGAGGATGTACTCCAACAGATCAAGGAGTGTGTATTTTTCCAAAAGAACGAAGGAGAACACAACCATCCTGCAGGATTATTGCAGCCACTCCCTATTCTGGATGGGAAATGGGAGAGTATTTCGATGGACTTCATCACCGGTCTACCTACAGTTTAGGGTAAGGATTGTATCTTTGTATTTGTTGATTGACTAAGAAAGTATTCACATTTCTTTGCTATTCCTGCATGGTATACTATTTCATAGGTAGCTGAGAATTTCTTCAAATATGTGTTTAGACTCCATGGTATCCCAAAGACCATAGTCAGTGATCAGGATAGCTACTTCACAGGTGGCTTTTGGCAAGATATTCACTACCTATCACCCAAAAACTGATGGAAAAATGGAAATAGTGAACAAATGGTTGGAAGGCTACTTGAAAACTATGTTTCGGGCTAGTAGAGAACATGGCTGCATTTGCTCCATTGGGGGGGGGTATAGTTACAACAAAACTTATCATATGTCCATTGGTATGACCCCATTTTGAGCCCTTTATGGGTATGATGCACTTTCATTTTCTTATGTGATGTTTGGGGCAAGTAAAGCTCCTAGAGCAAAGGAGTGGATTCCAGAGAGTTAGGATATACTTTGGGCTCTCAAAGAAAACATTGCTACAACACTAAACCAACAGAAAATATATGCAGACCGTGGTTGGATAGAGAGGAATTTTGAGGTAGATGACTTGGTCTATCTTCGTCTTCAGCCATATAGACAGTCTACACTCAAGGAGAAAGGGGCTGAAAAGCTCAAACCTCAATTCTATGGACCATACAGGGTGATCTGTTGTGTTGGAGAAGTAGCATATGAGCTAGAGCTCCCTGTTGGGAGCAAGATCCATACCATTTTTCATGTCTCATGCCTCAAGAAGGCCATTGGACAACATGTGGTTGCCACTAAGGATCTCATACCTATTGATGATGAGGGCCATCTAGTTTTGCAACCCGAGGCTATCTTGGATACTCGGGAGAGGCAGCTAAGGAGCAGGGTGATCAAAGAATATCTGATTTGATGGAGGAATCTTCCTGATGAGGATGCCACTTGGGAAGGAGAGAAGATTTTGCAGCATCCTTCTTTACTGTTGCTTGAGGAAAAGAAAATTTTGGGAGGGGAGGACTATAATATTCCCAATTAGCTTATTGCTAGTTGGAATATTATATGTTGCTTCTATTTTCAGTCTTGAGGAATAAATGGGGTAAGGAGACCCTTAAATCTATTTAGTAGGAATAAAAAACTTCCAGTGGGAATGTGGATCAGTTTAGGTAGGAAAAATAAAGTGACCTTGGGTGTGAAAGGTGTTAGTCATCCATAATTTTCACTATCTACAGATGACTAAGTAGTGGTTCTAGATTTCTAGAAAAAAATTCATAAATATTGTAAGTTCTAGATATCTCACTACCTTCATTATCTTGAGATAAAAATTTCCTATTTCATCTTCCTATCTAGTCATGACTAGCCCACCACTCCTGGAAGACCCATCATGGGATCAAGCCATTTATTTTAACGCCAACTGTCATCCATTTTTCACCATGTATTGCCTTTTTTGCCCAAATCCTCTGTTCTACTTACCTACAAGATTCCTTACTACTATTCAAACCTACCAATCAAATAGCCTTGCTGACTCTTCCATAATATTATTAGACACCGATTGTCTCTACAAACCCTTTGGATAATCAAGTATGCTAGATCCTAGGTCTTCAAAACACGCTAAGCTTATCACAGGTCCTATCTTATACTTGGTGATCCCTAAGTCTAAATCTCTATCCAAAATCCAAGTCCAAAGGTCCCCATTAGGTCACCAAAGGTTTCATTGAGTCATAGGATGGATTTGGTGCCCAACAAGTTATGCCTTCCTGCATAAAAGAGGTTTCATTCAAATGGGAATAAAATCAAGCATTTTGAACCAAAGTCATTCAAGGAAAGCCTTCTTGGCTTAGAGCACAAACACTGCAAGGGACAGCTGCCCTTGTTCATATTTTTCAAAGAATAGCCAAGGTGACCACCAGCAACAAGAAGAGGCAAGGTAATAAGATGTAATCATCACCAAGAGGCAGACAAAAAAAAGATAAAAAACAACATGCCTATAGGTAAAAGAGTATCAGGTTTTGTTTTGGTGGATTAACAAAACATTGGTGACAAGTAAAGAACCATCTTAGAGATTTCAAGGAAAAAAGCCTCCTCCTTAAGGTTTTTTGCCAAAATAGCATTGATTCACCTGGACTAAGAGAAGAAAGACAAAGGGTATTAGTTTAAAGAAGATCATTTTGCCAAAGGGTAGAAAAACAGAGTTTTTGAAGTAAAAAGTCGAGTATAAATTATTGTCGAAACAAGCCTAAAAATGCAAAGTGTAACCTCGATTTTTCATCTCAACGATAGGCTCCCAACAAAGGGCCTCCATGCCAAAAATATTGTTTTGTAAAAATATTGACAAAGGCATAATATACATGTTTTCTGAAAAATGTTAAAGTGTGTTCACAACAAACATTAGTCAAAAGCACACTGAAAGATAGGAGGCACCAACTTTACAAAAGTGGGTTTGATATTTTTAAATTTACTTTTGAAATCAAGTATAAAAGGCCACTTGAACCTTCCCCATACATCATTTTCCATTTTCCCAAAAGAAGAAGATGTTGATAAGAATTATTTTAGTTTTCAGAGAAAACTGTGAAAAAATCGGGCGCTACGCACCGAGGCCGGTGCTACGCTCCTGGCCTCTGGTGCTATGCGCAGAGGGGAGGCAGGTAGTGTAAAAATACACTGCACTACATGATCATGACCCGAAACTATGCGCCTATCCCGGTGCTACGTGCTTGCCCAGAAAAGGTCGGAGGCACCCGAGGCACCGCCCAGTCCACTCGGCGCTACACACAGGCGCTGTGCTCCGACCAGATTGTTACAAATTTTTCAAAAATACTCCAAAGTCTGAAATTCACCTTCAAAATTCCACAAGAAGGGTCTAAGGTTGGTGAAATTTATTTTTTCCTCCCAAGCTCTCCTTTTTCTGAAAAAGCTATCCGTAGTCAAAATTAGCCCAAAACCCTAGACTATGCAAAGATCAATTACTTAGTTTTTGAGTTAGGGTTTGCAAGCAAATTTGGTTTTGAATACAAAAGGGGGATTGTGTGACTATAGTTATTTTATAACCTCTAAACCCCAAGTGCAAGCTCTAAAGAACCATTCTCATCTTAGTTTTCCTTTTGCAAAAAGTTGACCTAAAGCCACTAAAAGCACTTAGTTTGCCCAAAAACCCTCAAGGAAAGTTCAAAATCCCTACAGCTGTTTTTAGACTAGTCACCATGTCAAAGGGAGATAGTCATACCAGTGGTGATGAGATTCATACTCCCACCAAGCCAAAACATCATGGAGGAAAAGCAAAACTATTTGAGCCCATAGACACCACTCTAATCACTTCCTCTCCTATGATCATTTCATGCTTCCAGGATGTAGGGTGCTACAATTTTTGTGAGAAGGTCAAGCAAGTCAACAGTCATCCAGACTTGACTAGATTGTTTACCTATAGCTTACAAAACCACCAAGTCAATCTAGCAAGGGTCTAATTTGAGCTTTCATCTGAAATCATTTCCAAGGAAACCGGTATACCATAAATTGGAGAGCTTTGGTTCAAACAAAGGAAGTTGGATTTGGGTTGTTATGGGCATTATTTGAAACCCACCTATAAGCAAAATTGCAAGGCTACTTTTCCTTTTTCTTATTTTCTAGAGAGGTATGCAGCATTAATGAGGCATATTATCAATTTTTTCACTCATGAGGGAAGGTACTCTCTGCTCTATTCATGTCATATCAAGTTGTTGATGCATTTTACCAAAGTCAAGATGATGAACCTACTTTATTACCTTTTCTGGAGTATTTCCGCTGCTAAGAGGAAAAGCTATGACCACCAAATTCTTAGCCTCTTTCATCACTCCCTGATCAAGATGATTGTCCTATACCAGCGAGAGAAACAAGGTGTATCTTGGGAGACCTTCATCTCACATGATGTGTTTGAAGACCTCCAGGCCTTCATCTATTAGATCTTTCCTTCCACTTCACAACCATCTACCTCCACACATCCATCATATCCCCATGTGCCTTCTTCACAAAGAATTTCACCTATTACCTCCTCCCCTAAATTACCAAGTGAAGGGGATGAAAGTAGCCCTATTAAAGAGCAAATAGGAGGCAACAGTGAGGAAGAAGATGAGATAGATAATGATGGATAAGGAGAGAGAAGTGAAGAAGAAGATGAAGAAGAAGAAGAAGAGGATGAAAATGAAGAAAATGATGAAGAGGAGGAAAGTGGCCAAGAAGAAAGAAGAAATGGCCAAGAGCAACAAGATAATGAAGAAGATAGCAATGATGAGGAAGAGGAAAACAGTGAACAAGAAGACAGTGAAAAGGGAGAATAGACAGATGAGTAAGGTAGCTATCTAAGTGCCCAAGACAATCCAAAAAAGAGTCATGATAGTCATGATAGCTGTCATGACTGTCTTGAAAAAAATCAATCCATAGAAGACAAAGAAAAAGCAAAGCAGAGTGAAGGAAAAAATGATGACAACATTTCCTTTGAGACTCCCATGATTGCCCCTCTCTCATGCACTTATCATAGAGGGAAAAGGGGTGTGTTTGCTGCCTCTAAAAGGCAAAGGGCCACCTCCTCACAAAATACCAAAGCATCGGACAATGGCAAAGAAAAAATGAAGAGTGTTTAGCAAAAGGCACCAGTTAGGAGAAGCAAAAGGATCAAAAAAGTTTCTCAAGGTCCTCTCTTTGTTGATTTAGATAGTGATAATGAGGACCAAGGGATAAATACAAAATTGCTCCTCCTAGAAAAAGATGCCCAACTTAAAGAATGGGAAAAGGATTTTGAAAGGGCACAAAGGGTCATCTACTATTATAAACAGGAGCACAAACATTTCAAAGAGGTGAAGAGGGGTCTTGCTGTGTAGAAAAAAATGGTCAAACACTATGCAAGGAAGAGCATGATTGCTAATGCCAAATTGAAGCAAGCCCTCCTAGAGCTAGAAGAGCTAAAAAGGCCCAAAGTTCATCATAGCCTTGGGATATTGGCTGATTCTTCTTAGTAGGTGTCTAAAACCCCTTGAGGGATCTACACACCAATTTTGAATAAAATCCGAAAACTTTTGTTTTTTTTCCAAATTTTGGCCCCTATGAGTGCAACACCCTAGGCGCTACACTCATTTTTGGGGCATACTCAGCTACTAAAGTTTACATTTTTGGGTTTTTCATGTCACCAACATTCTACCCACAAAATTTCAGGTCAATTGGAGCATTTTTGCCCCCTCAAAAGGTCAAAAAACACCTCAAAAATGACCTTTCTGCCTCCTTTTCAGGCCTGGTACTACGCACTGAGCAGTCATGGGAGATTGGATTTTTGAATAGGTAAATGGAATCCATTAGGCACAAATAAATTATTTCTGGAAAGTAGACTCTTCAATATTTCCAACGAGCCATCACGAGGCCAACTCCGATGCCTGGAAGGGGTCCAAAACTCAGTTGCAATAGACCCCATTTTTTGCTGATATGGAGCTTTGCACAGAGACAACTTTTTGCCAAAAAGTCAACAAAAGACACTAATTAATGGAAAATTGGTTTTTTAATATTTTCTTGGAAAAAACACTCTTGATTCGATTGGGGAGTTATGTTTTGGTGTTTTTCATTTATTTTCTTATCTCTTGTGTATCTTGGGCCTTGCATGGTCATTAAGCACATTTATGACATTTATGGCTAAATTAGGGTTTTTGGAAGCCTCTTAGGGTTTACACCTCCTCATTTTCTCCATAAATAGAGATGAGGCTCTTGTTTATTTTGCTGGATATTGATGACTTATGCTGAAGTAATACATAGTCCCTTGAAGCCTTTGATGAGAAATTGATGTCTTGGAGCTTATGCATGATCTGATTTACTTGTTGATGGAGAAGGGCTGTTTGCAGGATCCATAGGCATGGTTGATGGTGAAGTTTTCTCTTGTTAGTGTTTTCTAAGTTTCTCATATGTTTTCCATCTATCTATGCTGCAGTAGGACAAAAAATTTAGACAAAGGTATGTTCGTTGATGGTACCTTAGATCTGTTTGTTTCCTTCACTGCCTTAATGTTTTCTTCTGCTAAGATATGTTAGGGAATTCATCTCTTGCTCTCTAATAATTTTTTGGCTTGTTTATTTTCTTGAATGATTTATATCAGTTAGTATCAATTATGATTTATGGCTAGCCCTGCATATTTTTACCTCTAAAATACTCTGCTCTTGAAATCATCTTTTGAAGCATCTTTGCCTATAGTTTTTCAAAGAAGTTTGTCTCAAACCATGCTCTTTGCCTTTACTTAGCTAAAATTGTTTCAAGGAACTTTCATAGCTGTAACTGTGGATTTTAGGGTTTTCTCTCCTTCTAAGGTTATAGTTTTTTTTTTTCTCGTTTAGACTAATCCTAATCTTTCCATTTTTTATCCTCCCATCCCACCCACGGGTTTCGAACCGGTGACCTTACAGAACAGAGTGCCTTAACAGTGCACCCCATCACCGACTGTTCTACACCACGTGGGCTCCTTCTAAGGTTATAGTTACTTGTGCATCTTAAATGTTTTTTCTGCTCTTGATGATAAAATCCATGAAATATTAAAAAAGATTTTGCCTTTCTATGCTTTATTTGAATGTTGTCTTGGTTGATTATATGTTTTCAGTCTAAAATCAAATGGATTAAGTTTTGCTTAAGCCTTTGACTCTCTTGCTAATGCTTATAAATCATCTAACCCCCTCAGTTTACAAGTATATAAAGGATTCTATTTCTGCCCTTTATTAGCTTGTTGTTCTGAAGTTTAATGTCCATCTAATGATCCTTCACAACCTTAAAGATCCACCAACCAAGTTAAAATTTCCTTGCAGATGCTCTTAAAACCATTGATGAACTCATCATGACCTTGTTTGACTCCATTGCCCAATGAATTAACAATCTTCCTTGTTTTCTATCTAAATATATCTGAGCATCATACCCAACCAAAAACAATAAAAATACCTTGCACTTAATATCTAGCCTAAAATCAACCCTAATCAACAAAAAATTTCACATCTTTGCACCTACTAGAGAGATCCCTCTCCGAATCCAGGAAGGCTAGGTCCTTGGATTCCAAATCTTTGTTTGATGTTACCCTGTACCTTTGTATCTCAATCAATCTAGAAAATTACGGGGATATAACAAAAGGGAGTAATGCGTGTGGACTAGATCAAGGTTGACCAAATCAACAACATTTCCAAAGAAGAGAGTGGAGCTAGTGGGAACAACGCAGTTTTGGAGGAGGAATATTTGCATGGAAGTAACCTCATAAATGAGTGGGGCCAAGGATGAGGGAGATCACCAACAATATAAGAAAGGGGATGGAAGCCATGAGAGGCATTTAGAATATTTTCTATGTTTGAATCTTATGACTTATTGCATGTTTCGGTTTTTTAGCTGGGTTTGTTGTACTGTTTAGTACAAGGGTATTCTCATGCCGGAATTCCCCACTCGTCCTTAGAGGACTTGTTGATGAAATATGAGAGGAGTATTTTGGGCTTAATTTCCACCATCCTACATTGTGCCAAGCAGTCATCTACAGCCACAACACAATATTCTTGAGAAACTATGTTATTTTTCATGGTGTTGCAGTGGAAGGGTCAAAACCCCTGTTGATGACCTAGTTTCCTAGTGAAAGGATCAACCTTTCACTCGAAAAGCTAGTAAGGAGAAGTTTCAGCCATTTATTTTTCTTTTTAGCCATATATATGTATAGATTCATTCAGACAGCATGATTTAGCCATAGATCTACAATTTATACTTTTTGTATCTCATGCCCTTCAAAGAAAACCCTGTCGGGTTATCTCGAGATTGTGTAAAAGAGATTAGATATCCTTTTTTCAGCTCTTTGCGTAATATATCAGCATATATATTTGTTTCCATATTTTTTTAGTAGAAAACCTCATTAAAATGCACTGTCACATGCTTCAAAAATTATGTGTTGGAGTAGTCATGTGGTTTTTGTGTTTTTGGGCTATATGGGGCTTGGGAGATCTGTTTAAAGAAGCTATAAATTTTTATTTTTTTTCCTGATCCCCTTGTATATTTGGGTGCTATAATACATAAAATAATGGATCCATGTTCTTTTCTTGATTATTATGGTGTATTTGGGTGCTACAATACATAAAATAATGGATCCATGTGCTGTTCTTGATTATTATGTCGTAATTTTCTGAAAATTGCATTTTTGGTGCTTATATTGCTAATTTTTCTAAATAGGAATATTACAATATGAATGCCCAATACCATGGTTCTCATATGAATCATATGGAGAATATATGTAGTCTACCATTCTTCTATTCATCTTTGAATTCTTTCCGCAATTTGCAGTATGGCAGATAAACCAATTCATAATTAAATCAATGTACCTTAGTGTAGTTTGGGGAGGATACTTCCTGCAAGATCAACCAATCAACGTAATATATATATATATATATATATATATATATATATATATATATAATCATGAATTCTAATTCCTGGTACTGCACCGAGAGTGCTGCAACTCTACTTTACTTTATCAACCCGGGGTTCATAAAAACTTGGAGGTGACAGTGCTATATACACAATAGATGCATTCTACTCATGTCATCTTCTTCTGAGTCCTACGAAATGGTGCTATTTATAGGGTTTTTGAGTGAAGTTTGTCACACTTATTATTTAGAACTAGACTAAAAGTGAATAAAAAAATTACTCTATTAACCATCAAATGACTATTCTGAAGCAAGAAAATACATCTAGCTATTCTACAAAGAAAGAAATCTGCAATTTAAACTATGGCAAGAAATAAAAGCAAACTAGGCATCTTCATGAAGAAATGGCTGAATTGAAATTGTAGAAAGAAGGCTAATCTACTCACACATTTCTCGGCCAAATGGCTAAACACACTTTATCTACTTTATGCTTAACTATCATGCTTTTAATCATGCATCTAATCATGACCTAATTATGCTTGTAAATGCATTGTTTTATAGTAAGGAGGAGAAGTGGTTTGGGAAGGTTTTGAACTCATGGATGTAGGGTTGAAGGTGTCTTGATGGTTTTGATAGGCCTAGATGACATTGATGATGGTTTCTAGGCTTAAGGAGAGTCCTATTGATGCTGCTACAGGTTTCCTATAGTGCTACAAGAAAGTCATGAATTACTATAGGAAACAAACAGAGGGTAATTCGAGGCAAAAAATGATGAAGAAAAGTATAAGGGAGGTGGAATGAAGGTGTACTTGGATGAATGGAAGGTGGAAAACCCCTTGGCCAAGCCCAAAAGCTCTTGAGAAGCCTATCTTTCACTTTTAGGGTTGCTCATGGCGTGAAGGTGAAAATCTCAAAAAAATAGGGTTGAAGGCAATTTGATAGAAAGAAGGATGATGATGGGTGAGAAATGAAGCTAAGGGTGCTGGTGAAGCCCTCCTTTGTTGTGCTACTTGAACGTACAAGAAAACTACCTGTTCATGCAACAAACATTGGAAAATCATGATGAAGGAAATGGAAAAGATGAGTTGAATTTGAAAACAAACCTACTTAATGAGTCAAATAAAAATCTAACTCAGTAGTGCTACAGGAATCCTGTAGCTGCTAGACTTTCCTGTAGCAATTATAGTTAGGGGAAAAAATGGTATTTTCTACCTACCTGTGAGGTGAAATAAATGAATGGGTGCATGTTGGAGTGTTCCATGGAGTGTGTAAGCAAAGGAGTGGGAGAAGTAGGGAAAAAATGCTCCATTGGATCTAAATACCATCTTTTATCAACAACATGAGAAACAAAAAACTAGTGAGTGCATATGTATCATCTTTCTCTTTTTTTGTTTGTTTCTTTTCTCTCTTTTGTTTTTTTTGAAGGCAGGTGGGCTACATCCATAGAGTTTTTCAACCCACAAGCTTGCCTTAGGTGCCTCCAAATTTTTGCTCCAGGATTGTCTCATGGAGGTTTTCAACCCTGGAGTTGGCCTTGGGCACCTCAGAGAGGTTTTTACCCATAGCCCTCTCTTTTTTTTTCTCTAGGAGGGGGAGGCACTGGAAAATATGGAGTCTCCAATGATATACACCTCCCTATTTATGGAATTTATAAATTCAGCCCTAGACATGGGATTTTTGTAACCTTTGAGCCTGTAACCATTGACAAGCAGGGGAATCCCCTCTTCATCTATGGTCCTGATTTGAACTGCGCCATTATCATAGCATTTCCACTTTGTAAGGTCCCAACCATATTTTCATTAGTTTTCTTTTGAAATCCTTGAAACTTGAGTCATACATCAATGCCCAATCTCCTTCTTGAAAGGTCTTCTCCTTAATGTGGTTGTCATGATAGACCTTCCTTTGTAACAAAATCATTTTTGTGTGAAGGAGTGCTTGCATCCTGAACTCATCCAACCCATTTAAATGAAACAACCTTTCTTGTTGGGCCTTTGTCATATCCACACCTAAATCAGCTTCCATGCTCAATTTGTTGAACTCAAACTCAATTAAAAGCAGATATTTCTTCCAATAGACCAAGTCAGAAGGAGTGAACCCTGTTGTTGTTTTCCAAGTAGTGTTGTAGGCCCAAGTAGCTTATACCAATTTTTCCACCCAATATTTTATGTTGCTGCTCACAACCTTGGTGAAGATATTCTCCAAGGCTATGTTGGTCACTTCCACTTGGATATTTTATTGAGGGTGGTAGGTAGTGGAAATCTTATGCTTTATCTTGTGCCTTCTTAGAAGATTCTCAATGAGACGAGATGTTAATTTTCCCCCCTAATCAATGACTTCCTCTCCGTGGTATCCAAATTTGTAGAACACATTATCTCTTACCACACATATGCAGGTCATTTCTCCAAGTGGGAGCATTATTCCTTATAAAATTCATGGTCAATTTGGGCCATAAAAGGTTTTGAGCATCGCCACTCCCTAGGAGGATATAGGCAGATGATATATCATTCAGGGTGCACTCCAAAGGCACCAAACATTACTCACCTTTTGAAAACTTTTGAGGAGACTATGGCAACAAGTAAATGGTGGGGAAACCACTTACCATATCATTATCTGAGGCAGTCAGGAGATATATTGTGCTCATTCCACATGTGGGACTATGATCCACCTACATTATTGCATATGGTTGTTTATGTATCATTGGTTTTTATCCCATACGTTGATGATGTCATTATTCTTTTTATGGGAATGATTGGAGGAAGGATGGAAGGATTGGATGTGCCCTTTGGGAGAGAGATTCTACATGTTTCTTGTGCTTCATGTTTCAGGGAGAACATTGAGCAAACCATGATTGCTTCATTGGGACTTTTTCTTCCTTGTGGGACGAGTCATTTGTATCTCATGAGAACTTGGGAGGAGCATTTCATGGAGGGATTGATTGGGAGACACTTGGTATATGAGGAGAGCTTATCATATGGAGATGTCACCAAGGAAGGAGGAAAAGAGTTGCATGTTAGGTCCCTATATTAATAGTATATTCCCTTATTGTTGTTAGTGTAACCACCTTATTGTTATTGTTGTACCTCTGTAACCCCAATATTGTTATTATTGTGCCCTTACATTATTATTGTTAGGTCGACTAGGATTATATTGTGACCCTGCGGACTCCTATATATGGAAGGAGGTTTTTTCATTTGTATCATCGAAGAATTGTTCATTTATGTAATGTATTAGAGGTTTCCCCCTTGAAGTGGCTAATTTCTAAGGCGTTGATCTTCTTTTATTCTATTTTTGGAGTTGGTTTCATAACATTTGGTATCAGAGCTTTAGATTCTAGGCTTTTGCTGCTCCAAACAGGTCATCATGGAATTTTCGCTATAAATTTTTTTCTACGAAGGCTTAGAAGCTGAAAATTTTACAGAGTGAAGCCGAATTATTTAAGAAAATCTTGTAAAAATTTCAGATCTTGGTTCACAATATTTTCGGATATATGATCTGTGGAAGTTAGAGTTTGTTTTCAAGCTCCCGAATTTAACCTAAATAGGTCATCGTGGAATTTTCACTATATTTTTTTTTCTACAAAGGTTCAGAAGCTGAAATTTTTATAGAGCGAAGCCTAAATCTTGAGGCATATCATGCAAAACTATCAGATCTTGGTTTGCAATAATTTCAGAGATATGATCTGTGGAAAGTAGGTTTTTTTCAGGCTCCCAAATTTCATCTCAAAGAGGTGACTGTGGGAAAATTATCAAAACTCTCTCTCTGAGCATCAGATTGGAATTCTATAATAATTGGCCAAAATTAAATGGAATTTGGTTTCCATTATATCAATTTTAGAGCTGAAAGAGGAAACAGTGACATGTGGCATGCCGTACAAGTTCGCTCTACTGAACCAGCCCATAATTAGGCCATTGTGGGAGATTGGGCATAACTTTACCTTGAAGAATCTATATCGGGTCAGCCATGTGGCATTTGAAATAATCTTTAGAGGGCTACTATAGGGCTGAATTTCAGGTATTGAAGATTCTAAATCACAGAGATAATTCAGTTTCAATATTGAGCTCATCAAAACCAAGAAAAGGGTATGTGTTTGTTTTTTTCGAATTGCATAAGTCTTGTGTGAAAAATAATTTTGAATTGATTCCAAGGGCATATTGTAGAATAGATACCAGTATTGGGTTCTAGAATTCCTTGTAAAAAGAGTTCAACACTCCTTAAGCCTTTAGAAGGCTCTACTACAACTTATGAAGATGAAGAATGACAACATGACATATCAAAATTACAAGAGCAAGTGCACCAAATTTCGCTCTGGCAAAGAGAAAAAAAATGAAATGGAAGTTTTGAAGAATGGAGTGGAAGCTAATATGGATGGTTTGAAGAAAGGAATGAATGGCATGGAATCTAATATGGAGGGCATGTATGCTGGCATGGAAGCTAAGATGGATGACATGGAAAAAAAATGAAGGACAACATGGAAAACATGAAAAATGATCTAAAAATAGACATGGAAGGTTTAAGAAAGTTGATACAAGAAATGTTTCCTAATGGTGAAAAGATAGTAGAGGAAACTCATGATGAGAACAAGATAAATGTTAATGGTAATTTCATAAAATCTAATGTTTGATGGAAGAACCACCATATTCCAAAGATGGATATGAGGAAGTTTGATGGCAAGGATATCATAACATAGATACTATAGATAGAGCAATATTTTGATCTCAATAATTTGCAAAACACACAAAAGGTACACATTGCAACTTTACATTTAGAACAAAATATATTTGTACGGTATCGATGGCTTTTCTCCCGTAAAAAAATTGTCACTTGGTCAATTTTTACGAAGGAAATGATATCACATTATGAGGATACAAAGAGCAATACCTTCTTTATCCAATTGACAAATCTCAAACAAAAGGGTTCAGTGGTGGAGCACATTGAGGACTTCCAAAAATTTAATATAATAGTAACTTATACTCCAGAGGAACACAAGATTGATGTCTTCATAGGGACTTTAAAGGATAACATCCAACATGAAGTTCGCATTTCAGAACCTGATTCATTGGAGAAGGCATTCAGGTTGGAAAGAAAAAATGAATGTAAAATTATGGCGACAAGGAAGCATACCACTCACATCTATAAATATAGAAGTGTTGCTACTGCTAGAATTCCACAACCTACAAGGTTGACACCACAACAATTGGAAGAAAAAAGAGAAAAATGGCTTTGCTACAGTTGTGATAGCAAATACACTAAAGGTCATAAGTGTGCTGAGAAGAAATTATTTTACATAGATTATGAAGAGGAAGAATAAAATGAACAATAAAATTCAAAAGAAGAGGATATATACCATCAACCAACCCTAGAAGAAGAAGAAATGAGTCTGACCATATCATGTAATGCATTGGTAGGAATTACCACTCCCAAAACTCTCAAGATAGAAGGACATATCAAGAAGAAAAAGGTAATAGTGTTGATTGATTTGGGTAGTACCCATAATTTTATTCATTGTAAGGTAGCCAAGGAATTGAATTGTTTTCTATACCCAACACTAGAATGTCAAGTGATGGTTGCAAATGGAGGAACTACAAATTTCTCTGGAAAATTCCATAATATCAAGCTAACCATGGGGAAATATGTATTGAATATTCCAATACTTTCCATTCCAAAGGGAGGTGTTGATGTTGTACTAGGAGTACAATGGTTACAATCTTTGGGGACTTCTCTTGAATTTTTTTTTGAAAGGAAAGGAAGTTGAATTACGGGGTATCACAGGGAAGCCGGGAAAGATAATAAGCTCTAATTTCATGAAAAATCTTCTGAAGAAATAACAACGAGGCGTAATTGCACACTTATGCTCACTAGAAGTTCCAACATCAAAATAATCTATTTCTCGAGATCTCCAAAAAGTCTTGGACAATCATTCCAAGGTGTTTGAAACTCTCAAAGGACTCCCACCTGTTTGTGATCATGATCATGCTATTCATTTGATTCCAGGTAGTGTTCCTCCAAACATAAGGCCTTACAGATATCTTTATGTCCAAAAGAGCGAAATTGAACATATGATTGCAGAAATGTTAGAGGCTGGTATACTTCAACCTAGTCAAAGTTATTTCTCTACTCCAATAGTATTGGTACATAAGAAGGATGGATCATGGCCCATGTGTTCAGATTATAAGAAGCCGAATAAGCTGACTATTGAAGATAAATTTCCCATACCTACGATTAATGAATTATTGGATGAATTACATGGAGCAATTTATTTTACCAAGTTGGATCTTTGTTCAGGATATCATCAAATTAGAATGAAGACTAAAGATATTCCAAAAAAAACATTTTGAACTCATGACGGTCATTATGAATTTTTGGTCATGCCTTTTGGCCTTACCAAACCCTTCCTTAGAAAAATTTTTCTAGTATTTTTTGATGATGTACTAATCTACAACATGTATTGGAAGGATCATGTTCAACATGTTGAAAAGATGCTCAAACTATTGGAGGAGAAACAATTATATTCAAAAACATCCAAATGTTTCTTTGGAGTACAAGAGGTGGAATATCTGGGTCATATTGTATCTCATGAGGGTGTTAAGGTAGACCCTAACAAAATTAAAGCCATTAAGGGATGGAAAGTCCCCACAACCAATTATCAGTTGCGAGGATTTCTCGAGTTAACAGGGAATTATCGCAAGTTTGTTAAGAATTACGGGAGAATAACATCACCTCTAACAATATTATTGAAGAAATATGCATTTTCATGGACTCTTGAAGCAACTAAGGCCTTCGCACTATACTTCCACATTCCAGCATCAGGCAAAAACTTCAGTCTTATGGTACAGCAAAATTCCTATGGAGGTTGTGTTGTGTTGCAGGGAAAAAGTTGTGGAGAGTTGATTTGAGTGATTTCTAATCTAGATTTCATTGGAGGAAGGTTTCCTTCCATTGGGAGGCTAGTAAGGAAGTCCCTTGAGCATCATTGATATATTTGGAACCAGGACACTGTTTTTATCCCCTACATTGCAGTATTAGTTGGATTTTCATTATTCTAGGGAGGAGTTGCAGGGGTGGTTGCAGTGGGTGATTTGGGGAGTGATTTGTTTAGTGAAAGTGCCAGCCTTTCATCTGGAGGATCCATTGGAGGAGAGCACACTTATTTTCATATCATCTTAAGCCATCACTCTTGTGTTACTTTGTTGAAGCATACTTTCAGCCCTAGAGCTGCAGCTCATATTGTATTATTCGGTGTATTTCTCGAAAACCCTCTTGGGTTTTCTTGGAAGGTTGTTATAGAGCCTAGATCTTCATTTCATGCATCTCTTGAGTCATATATCAGCCATTAATATTTTGTATGTTCATTTTCTGTAGCAGTGCACCTATGACTGCACTGTAACATACTTTTGGAATTTTGTGTATGGTTTGTGCCTCATTGTATTTCATTATTTTGCTGCTGTTATGATGAATAAAGAAGCTCCATATTGGTCTCATGTCTTGATGTGATGTTTTATACTTCTATCCCAAGCACTTTTTTCTATATTCCTACTTCTCCCATTTGGGAATATTACAAAGTGTTAGCTCCCCGTAATTTGCTAGATTGATTGAGATACAAATGGATAGGGTAACATCAAACTAAGCTTTGGAATCCAAGGACCTAACCTTCTTGGATTCGGAGAGGGATCTCTCTAGTAGGTGAAAAGATGTGAACTTGTTTGCTGATTAGGGTTGATTTTAGGCTAAATGTTAAGCACAGGGTATTTTGATTGTTTTTGGTTGGGTATGATGCTCAAAAGGATTTATATAGAAAACATGGAAGATTGTTAATTCATTAGGCAATGGAGTCTAACAAGGTCATGATCAGTTCATCAATGGTTTCAAGAGAATTTGCAGGGAAATTTTGACTTGGTTGGTAGGTCTTTGAGGTTGTGGTGGATGACGAGATGAACATTAAACTTGAGAATAAAAGCTAGAGAATGGCAGAACTAAATCCTTAATAACTTTTTAGACTAAGGGAGTTAGAAAATAATAAGCATGGAAAGAGAATCAAAGGCATAAATGAAACCTAATCCTTTTGATTTCAAACTAAACACAGATTATTATCCAAGACAAAAATTCAAATGAAATTATGGAAAGGCAAGAAACTTATTTAACTTTCATAGATTTCATTATCGAGAGTAGAAAAAAAATTTAAGATGCACAAGTAGTTATAACCATAGAAGAAGAGAAAACTCTGAACATCTAAAGTTACAACTATGAAGGTTCTTTGAAAAAAATTCAACTAAGTAAAGGAAAAGAGCATGATTCAAATAGACTTCTTTGACAAATCTAGGCAAAGCTTCTTTAAAGAATTGATTCCAAAACAAAGTATTTCAGTAGCAACAATATGAAAGACTAGCCATAAATCATACTTGACACTAACTGATCTAAACCATTAAAGAAATGGACAAGCTAATAACTTCTTAGAGAGGAAGAGATGGATTCCCTAATATATCTCAACAGAGGAAAACATTAAGGCAGTGAGGTGCCATCAAGAAATAGTTCTTAATCTAAATTTTTTGTCCTACTGCAAAATAGCAAGATGGAAAAAATAATGGAAAACTAGAAAACATGAACATAAGGAACACTTCACCATCAACCAAGCTTATGGATCCTGCAAATAGTCTCTCTCCATCAACAAGAAAACCAAGGCATGCATGAGCTCCAAGACATCAAATTTCCATTAAAAACTCCAAGAGACTATGTATTTTCTTCAGCATAAGTCTTCAAAATCCAACTAATACATAAGAACCTCATGCTCTATTTATGGAGCAAATGAGGAGGTGGAAACCCTAAGAGGCTTCCATAAACCCTATTTTAGCCATAATGTCATAAATGTGCTTAATGACCATGCAAGGCGTAAGACACATAAGAGATAAGATAATAAATGAAAAACACCGAAACATAACTCCCAAATCAAATCAGGAGTGATTTTCCCAAGAAAATATTAAAAACCAATTTTCCATTAATTAGTGTCTTTTGTTGACTTTTTGGCAAAAAGTTGTCTCTTCCCATAGCTCCATATCAACAAGAAATGGAGTTTGTTGTAGCTGAGTTTTGGACCCCTTTCTGGCATCAGATTTGGCCCCGTGATGGCTCTTTGGAAAGCTTGAAGAGTCTAATTTCCAGAAATACTTGAGTTGTGCTGAATGGATGAAATTTACCTACTCAAAAATCCAATCTCCCATGATTTCGCAGCGCACAATGCCAAGCCTAAAAAGGAGGCATAAAGGTAATTTTTGAGGTGTTTTTTGACCTTTTGATGGCGCAAAAATGCTCCAATTGACCAGAAACTTTGTGGGTATACTACTAGTGATATGAAAAAACCAAAAATGTAAACTTTAGCAGCTAAAGATGCCCCAAAAAATAGCGTAGCGCCTAGGGTGTTGTGCTCCTAGGGGCCGAAATTTGGAAAAAACAAAAAATTTTCGGATTTTCTTCAAAATTGGTGTGTAGACCCCTCAAGGGGTTTTAGACACCTTTTGAGAAGCATCAGCCAATATTCCAAGGCTTTCATGCACTTTGGGTCTTTTTAGCTCTTCTAGCTCTAGGAGGGCTTGCTTCAATTTGGCATTAGCAAGCATGCTCTTCCTTGCATAGTGTTTGACCATTTTTTTTCTACAAGGAAAGGCCCTTGTTCACATATTTGAAATGTTTGTGCTCCTGTTTATAATAGTAGATGACCCTTTTTTCCCTTTCAAAGTGATTTTCCCATTCTTGAAGCTAGGCATATTTTTCTAAGAGGAGCAATTTTGTACCCATCCCTTGGTCCTCATTATCATTGTCTAGATCAAAAAAGAGAGGCCCTTGAGAAGCATTTTTGATCCTTTTTCTCCTCTTGACTGGTGCCTTTTGCTCAACACTCTTCATTTTTTCTTTGCATTTGTCCGATGCTTTGGTGTTTTGTGAGGAGATGGCCCTTTTCCTTTTAGAGGCAGCAAACACATCCCTTTTCCCTATGTGATAAGTGCATGAGAGAGGGGAAATAATGGGAGTCTCAAAGGAAATGTTGCCATGATTTTGTCCTTCAATCTGCTCTACATTTTCTGTACCTTCCTCACTCTAATTCTCTTTGTCTTCTATGAAATTATTTTTGTCAAGTCAGTCATGACTCTTTCTTGGACTGTCTTGGGCACTTAGATAGTTGTCTTCCTCATCTGGCTGTTCTTTCTCTTCACTGCCCTCTTCTTCACTGTTTTATTCTTCCTCATTATTGCTATCCTCTTCCTCATCATTTTCATCCTCTTCCTCATCATCATGTTCACTGCTTTCATCCTTGTGGCTGATTTTGCTAAGGTTATCTTTGTGGCTGCCATTACTAGTTTCATCTATGTTTTCTCCTTCATTATCCTACTGCTCTTAGCCATTGCTGCTTTCTTCTTGGCTACTTTCCTCTCCTTCATTTTCTTCTTCATCTACATCATCTTCCTTTTCAATGTTTCCCTCATGATCATCACTTCTTTCTTCATGATCATGGCTGCTTTCTTCATGGCCACCACTGCTTTCTTCATTATCATGGTTGCTTTCTTCATGGATGCTTCCCTCCTCTTCATCATTTTCTTCCTTTTCATCATCTTATTTTTCATCATATTCTTCTTCACTGCTCTCTCCTTGTCCATCATTATCTATCTCATCTCCCTCCTGATTGCTGACTCCTATTTGTTCTTCACTAGGGCTATTATTAGCCCCTTCACTTGGAAATTTAGGGGAGGAGGTAATAGGTGAAATTATTTGTGGAGAAGGCATATGGGGAGATGATGTATGTGTGGAGGTAGATGGTTTGTGAAGTGGAAGGCAAGTTCTACTAGATGAAGGCCTGGGGGTCTGCAAACACATCATGTGAGATGAAGGTCTCCCAAGATATACCTTGTCTCTCTAGCTAGTATAGGACATTCATCTTGATTAAGGAGTGATGAAAGAGGCTAGGCATTTGGTGGTCATAGATTTTCCTCTTGACATCGGAGGCCATTTTATCAATACTCCGGAAAAGGTAATAAGGTATGTTCATCATCTTGACTTTGGTAAAATGCATCAACAACCTGATATGATATGAGTAGAGTTGGGAGTATCTTCCCTCACATGTGAAAAAACTGATAATCTGCCTCATTAATGCTGCATACCTCTCTAGCAAATGAGAAAAAGGGAAAATAGCCTTACAATTTTGCTGATAGGTGGGTTTCAAATAAGGCCCATAATAACCCAAATCCAACTTTTTTTGTTTGAACCAACTCACCAATGTCTGGTATACCTGTTACCTTGGAAATGATATAAGATGAAAGCTCAAATTGGACCCACGCTAGATTAACTTGGTGGTTTTGTAGGCTACAGGAAAATAATCTAGTCAAGTCTGGATGACTATTGACTTTCTTGAACTTCTCACAAAAATTGTAGCACCCTACATCCTGGAAACATGAAAGGATCATAGGAGAGGAAGTGATTGGAGTGGCGTCTAGGGGCTCAAATATTTTAGCTTTTCATCCATGATGTTTTGGCTTGGTGGGAGTGTGACTCTCATCACCACTGATCTGACTGTCTCCCTCTGACATGATGACTAGTCCAAAACAGCAGAAGAAACCTAGGGCTTTTCTTGACGGTTTTTGGAGTAAAATAAGTGGTGTAGGCCAACTCTTTGCAAAAAAGGAAAGCTAAGGTGAAGACAACTTTCAAAAAAATTTCTTGGTGGTGGAGGTTAGCCTTATAGTTACTCAGTCCTCTCTCTGCACTCAAAACCAAAATTTATTACAATTCTAGCTCAAAGACATAAAAATTGATTTTTGCATAGTCTAGGGTTTGGTCAAATTTTGACTATGGATGACCTCTTTTATTTTAGGAAAATAATGCTTGGGAGGAGAAAAAGGGGTTTTACCAACCTTGTATTTAGCTTGCAGAAGTTTAGAGGCTGAAAATTTGATTTTGAAGGTCTTTGGCAAGATCTACAGAATGCTGCTAGGAGCACAATGCCTGTGCGCAGCGTCGGGCCGGTCGGGTTGTCTGAGAGTAGTGTTGGGAGGAAAGGGCGTTCTCCCGAGCGCTTATGGTAGTTTCTGGGCCTGCGCGTAGTGCCAACCCAGGTGTGTAGTGCCATGTTGCGAGCGCGTAGCACAATGTAATTTTACACTACTCGACTCGCCTTTTTCCGTACCACCAGAGGCTAGGGGCATAGCGCTGTGCTCTGCATGTAGCACTGGTCAGTTTTCACAGTTTTCCCGAAAAAACATTGCAACTCTCCTCTAATGGTTTCATTTTCTTGCAAAGTGGAAAATGGTGCGGGGGGGGGGGGGGAATTAGAAGGGGCCCTTTATAGCCTTTTTTGAAAACAAATTAAAAGGGCAAACCCACTGTTACACAGTAATTTGTCACCGTCCTTACCATTCCCCATCCCGCACAATGGAGGACCCATTATGTGACCTGTGAACACTGTCATGCCTTGAAAACATCATCAATGCATCCCTCTGAGTATGAGCTTCATTTCCCCTTGAGACATCTCCTTGCAAAATCCATGAAAAACAGCTCTTTTTGCATTGGCGCGGGTAGACAGTTCACTGCTCGCGCCAATCAGGGAAATCCTGTAAAGAGGTCGCGCCACTTAGCGCTCTGTCATAGAGCAGCAATCGCGCCACCCATTTTAGGGACTGTTTTTTAAATATGGATGGCGGAAGTTGAGTTCAAACAAACTCACAACCATTGCCTATCTTGAGTTGGGAGGATTGGCTGCGGGAGTTCTATGGAAGGGAAGTAGTTTTGCCACCTTCTATGGAACCTTCCTTGTTGATAGGGCCAATCCCATAATAATAGGGATCCCAACTCCCTCCTTTCCCATCTATAAAAGCTTGCTCAGATCCATGGCAAGCTAGTCTTGAAGTGCTGAAGCTTTGCATCTCCCTATTCCCAAGTGCCTTTGTGCTGTAAAGAATCCCTTCTTTCCCTTAAGGCCTATTCAAGCGAGGAGACCATTGTTACGAGACTCTGGAGAGGCTTCCCTTTCCTTGGCGAGCTTTGCGAGACGTGGACAACCGGAGACCCGTTCGAAGGAAGCTGCGACGTCAGAACTTGGTTGTAACTTCTATTCGTTTATCACTTTAATAGATGACTATGATTATGGTTCCACTCCTTTCTCTATCATGTTAATGCGAGTAATATCTTTTCTGACCGATGTTTAGTTACGTATGCTGGTTCCTATGCATGTATCTGTTTTTTTCTTCTGTGTGCAGGTGTTCATCCGCGGATATCGTGGAAGGATTGTGATCTGCCAGGGCTGAAGGACGGGGACATCTTCTTCTTCGGATCTAGCGTTGGAATCCAGGTAGGCTCTTATCCCAAGTCTTTCATTCGTAACTAGGAGCTTGCGTCATAGCATTGTTTGTTTGTTGCTAGACCCCTGCTGGGCTAGTAGGGATCGCCTATGTCCGCAGAGGGGATTTACCTCCTCAACAAATTGGCGACTCCGCTGGGGATCGTTCGGTTTTCCTTGTCCCATTTATGATTGGTTCGCTTTGATTGTTTCTCCTTGCTTGATGAACCTTCTGGGTTGGATTCTTTCATTATTTTAGCCTCTTGGTTTGCTTAGCTTGTATTGGTCTACTTTTAGAATAGCTTGTTTTTTAATTTTTGTTGAAGAACTCGACTGGCGCGGGTTTTAACCCGACAGTCGCGCCACTTGGCGCTTGTTGCATTTGTCTGTCTCGCGCCACTCGGCCTCTGGCGCTAGTTTCAAGGCCGCAGTCGCGCCACCCCTGTGACTTTTTTGAGTTTCTTCATTTTTTGGCTTTCTGAGCTTGACCAGTACTTTGCTTCTTGATTTCCTGATTGTCTGAGTGTGTTGGAGTCTTGCTTGACTGGAATTCACCGCTATCCTTTGGTTGTTTTCCTTTGTCTATCGATTTCACGATTTGAGCCCTAGGGCATCTAGTGGCATAGTGAATCGAGCCCTCCTTGGGAGTTTTGGTGTCTTGATTGTCCTGTCAACTTGTTGATTGATTCTCCACGCTCTCTTAGCAGTCTTTGATTGTTTTGCTGCGTCTTTTGAGTGATTGTTCGTTCTTTCATTCAAAATTCGTTTGCCCTTGCTTTGGACCTAGATCACACGGTCCATTGGGTGTTTTCGAGTCTTTCTTCGATTTGAGAGACTTTGGGTCGATTTAGAGATTTGGTTGCTTGCTTTGTTGAGTGAATGTTGTTTGCTTCGCTCTCTTAGTTATCATTTCTCAAATTGTTCCTTTTTTTTTCAGTGCACATTAGCCATTAAACATTGAAGATCAAAAAAAAAATAATCTCTTTTGTTTTTTTAATTAGTGCAAATTGTCATCTTTTCCGTATTACTAGTGATTAGTGTTTGAATGAAAAGTGTGCAATTGCATTAGTTGCATTAGAGACATTCTTGTTTGTATTCCGCTCATTTCGTTTGTATAAAAGCTCTCAACTCTCATTTAACTAGTTTTCATCGAACGAAATGTTGCATCGTGGCATATAGCTTGCATTTAGGAGACACTACATTCGATAAGGCCTGGAAATTGAAACTTAATTGAAGATCAACTGTAAAATTCATTCAATTAACCTAAGGCAACATTGGAACTTAACGCAACATATTTAGAAGGTCTAGGCTAGAGACGTGTTCCGGCGTCGTTAAACCTAGCAGCTGTCGTTCGCCTATTGGCTTTAGACATCGCTAGTACGGACTTGCGCTCCCCGTACCGTCGCGTATATAAAGGGAGACCCCTATAGGTTTTCAATCCTTTATCCACAGGAAGCCGAGTCTGCCGCCCTATACCCGTGATACACCGAACACAACATTCGGGGAGACTACCTGCATGTACAGAAAGTCCTTGGTCGATTTCTGTTTCATTTTTGAAACCAAGGTGTATATTGTAGTTCACGGATGTTTGGTACACCCTTTGTGCCTAGTTTTTCCTGAGCAGTCATTTGGTCTTTTCTGACTCCCTAAACTTGAAAAGATCGTCAAGCGCTTGTCCTTTCACGCTTGTATCAACTCTGAAAGAGATAGAGTCATCTTTTTATCGTTTCTCGACTCTTAAAACATGAAACGGTAGAATTTGTTTATTTTCCAATGTGGTAAAATCAATCTCCCACGATAACACACCCGTTTAAAGATTGCTTGTGACTGTTTGATCGTGTGTCTTAATTCGTTTTCAGCCCGTGTGTGTGTGTGCTCTCTTCTTCTAGTCTTTTGCCATGGTGGCGGAACCCTCGGTTTCGTCTACTGGTAGTCCTTACACGGACGATTCTTCAGAGGCTTCTGAGCCTTCTGTTGAACCGCAGCAGCCTGTTGTTTCCGAGTTCCCTGACGGGGGACCAGTCCTCGCCGAGCAACCCTTTGGAGAGCCAGTTGAGTTCCACTGGCCCTTTTCGGACCCTGTGTCTGAATTGAGATTAGGAGCTGATTTCATTTCTCTTACATCGGGTTCACCGTTTATTGCTGCTGTTTTTCCTCCTAGTCCTCGCCGTCTTCTGCGTGATTTAGCGGCAGGATCAACCATGAGTGATTCTGGTGAGGAAATTCCCGGGTCTGATGACTATCAGCGCATCCCTCGTAGATTGTTTGAGGGAGACGAGTCTGAGCTGGCTACCACATCGTCAGCTGGTCCTTCTTTGCCACGGGGATACAGATCTCTGGGTCAGATTATCTCAGCTGCTGCCTCTATGGGAATATCATCTCCTACTTCGAGGCCAGCTGCCACTACACCCGGGGTGTCTCCTTCGACGCCCGTCACTTCTGTTCCCGTGCGACCCACTGTTTGTGTGGCTGCCTCTTCTGCTGTTGCCTCAGCATCTGCTACTAGATCTGGGCCAACTCCAGAGGACATTTATCTAGCTATTGTTATACCGGAGAATATCTCTCCGGAGGAGTATCGGTTGTTTTTACAGCAGCCGAACGCCGGAGCTGGACAGCTCCCCCAAGATCCTTACCGATCTTTCTTTTCGCATTATGCACAAGACGGCACTCCCGTGTATGGTTTTCCGGGTCAGCTTGACGAGCATGGAGACATTTTGCGTCTTCTTGCTCCTGAGGCTTATCTTTATGTTCAAGGTTTACCGTACAACCAGGCTCAGAACCTGCGGGCACAACCTTTCCAAGGCCAACTTTCTTCGAGGGCCAACACAACTGTCGATCGACCCACGAGGCAGTAATCAAAAATAAGTTGCGGGCAGCCAAGGGCCATTCTATAATCGCAGGGCCGTATTATAACCACCGCGGTCAACTTTGCTCAGCCTCGGGGCGGGGTATCAGCAAGGACCGGTCTGTGGACACGGGGGGCAAATCGGCCTTCGGCACCGTGCAACGCAATATCCTTAGCACCCTCTAACGTTGCATATCGACGAGGACCACTGTGGTTCGCAGTCGTGGTTTCCGACAAGCACCTAGTCTGTTCCACCACCGGACGCGCCGGGTCATGGGTACAACACAGTGTCCGCCTCCGGGCCAAACGGCTTATTCGGTGCAACACGGGGCTCACTTACAACCGGGTCGACGCAGCAATGTGCTTTGTTTATCAAGACCTTTGTTCATTCGGGCCCCGCCCCCTCATTCGGGCCAACCTGTCCATTCAGGAGCGCCCCCTCATTCGGGTCAACCTGTTCATTCAGGCCAGCCCCCTCATTCCGTTCACTCTTCTCACCAGCCTGCTCACTCAATGCCGCAGCCAAATCAACAGCTGCGCCCTACGTACCAGGCTCCGCAGGGTTCCACTTATCAGCAGTCTACTCATCCTCAGAGTGGTTATTATCCTCATGGTCAATCTCAACCGAACTATAACCACCCTAGAGGCTCTCAGTATCATCCTCCTCCACACGGTTCTAACTATGCTCAGCAGCCAAATCCAAACGCTGCTTATTCGGGGCAGACGCCTAATCAGGGCCCGAACCCTGGTTATCAGGCCCCACACAATGGTTACCAGCAACCAAATCAGTCTGGCTATACGAATTATGCCCCTCACGGTCAGAATCCTACGGGACAGAACCCATGGGGGCAGGGATATTCACAACCATCGTGGAGCATGGGTACCGGACCTTATTCTGGGACTGGCATGGGAATTAACCCTCCATTGCCGTTCCTGGCTACCTTGGATCTACCGGCCGTTTCGAAGTTGACCAATGATCCGATTGCTCATAATCCATATTGGCCCCCGGTTCCGACCAAGATACCAGGAGACTGTCCCAAGTTTGAGGGCAAATCTGGAGAAGACCCCCAGGCGCATGTGATGACGTATCACCTCTGGTGCTCGTCTAACTCTTGGACTGACGATTCGGTTCGTTTGCGTCTTTTCCGGCGTACGTTAACAGGAGCTGCTGCTAAGTGGTACATAGAGCTATCCCGTGGTATTTTTCAGGATTTCAACTCGTTAGCTATGGCTTTCCTCACGCATTTCCAGTTACCAGTCCGGTATGAGACCGGGACGCACCTCCTGTCTTCCCTGAAGCAGGACTCGGCCACTCACATCTCGGATCACATCCATGAGTGGCGACGCCGTCGTCGACTGATCAAGTTTCACATACCTGATCAGATTTTGACTCACTGGTTCACCACCTCCTTTGTGAACAAAATCGCTCAGGATATCGCGATGGGAGCGTGTGTGACGGAGGAACAAGCTATCGCGCGTGCCCAGTACTTGGATCTTGTTTATTCACAATCTGGCACGCTTTATGACATCCTGCCTAATGCACCACGGCCCGGAGCCAAAAAGGCCCCGCCCACCCCTTCGGTGGATGGAGTCATTGGTTCCGTTTCTCAAAATTCGAAGAAGTCTTCGAATGGGAAGCAGAAGGCTAATTCTTCCAACAACACCTCTGCTAATCCCGCCTCATCCGATTCTGGTAAAACCGCGGAGGTAAATGCCGTTCAAGCCAATCCTGCGGACAAGTCCTCCAAGGGGAAGAAGAAGGGCAAAGGCAAATCAAAATCTGATGCCCCAAAACCGGAATCTAAATCTCGGTCTGAGGATGGCTCACAACGTAAGCCGAAATTTCCTTGCCTCATTTGTGAAGGTGACCATTACACTAAAGATTGTCCAAGACGATCCGAAGTCAGTCAACTTCTTAAAGGCTCAAAGGGAACTCCGGCTGTTTTAAAAGAGCCATTTCCATCTCAGCAGACCCAGATGGTCGAACAAGGTTCATCATCTGTACCATTTGGGTCTCAAGTTTTCATGATGAAGACTAATGCACCTATCACTATCGCTACAAGGTCCAAGGATTACAATAATCAGCAGCAGGCACCCGGGAAGGCAGTGGCGGATGGACCGCCTCCCGCATCTGCTTCTGGTTCATTGGAAATTGAGAAGCCGACTCTCGAACCCGTTGTGAAGCCACCTCCCAAGGGTGTCCTTCGGAGATCCTCTTATAATCCAAACGCTCGTGCCGCCCAACATTAGAGTATTGTTGAGGATTTGGCACAGGCGCCATGTGCCATGTCTGCACTTGAGGTTCTTCAGAGTTGTCCTTCACAATGGAAGGCTTTATTGTCTGCCATCGGTGGTATTGATCCCGCCGATTCGAGCCTTCTCACCTTTGATCTGGAGAATTTTACTCCCCGGCTTCCACATCAAATCGCTTTGGTTATTCAAGTCAGGATTAACAGTCTGAACGTTCACAGAGCCGTCGTAGATGAGGGTGCATCTACTTGTGTTATGTCCTCCGCCTGTTGGAAAGCCATCGGCTCTCCAACCTTATCGTCATCTCCCAATGCCCTTGAGGCATTTGATGGCCGGGAATCTAAACCCCTGGGAGTTTTCGAGAGTCTGGCGATTACATTACAGGGAAAAACTGTCAACGTGGAAGTAGAAGTGGTTGACGCTAAACTCAACTACAATATACTTCTTGGCCGCAGCTGGACCCATGCCATGCTCTGCGTGCCGTCTACTGTCTTTCGATTCATCAAGTTCCCTCACGAGGGCAAGATTGTCACAGTAGACCAGTTGTCGTTTTTTACCTCTAACTCCGAGAACAACGTGCCGTATGTGGATCAAATTCCGAATCCCCCAGACAGCATAGGACCTGGTCTTTTCAAAGACCCAGTCCTCATGGGTATTTTCCCTGCGCCGCCACCGAATACCGCTCAAGTCAATATGTTGTCCAGGACTGATGACCCCTGGCTGATTCCTACACCTGAGCAGGTATATGAGTTTTGAGAGTCCATGCCTTTAACGCCAGTAGAGATCAGCTACTGTGAGATTGTTGCTGCATCGGACCCTCCACCTCCTCAGCATGCTCCGATGAGCATGGCTCTTGACGTCTGCTCACAATCCCCCTGGCTTGGTCAGGCTGATTCGCCTGATCCTCTTAGAGAGATTTTTCCCTCAGATGAGGCTATCATTGAAACTATGTCTCTAGAGGAGCTACCCTGGGGCGATGGGCATCATCGTTCCTCGTTCATGCCTAGCTTGGGGGCAATGACTGACTGTCTAGAGCGCTATGCTACTCAGGTTCCTTCCCCTCCTCTTCAAACACCGATCTTGACGCATGAGGTCTTTTCGGAAGGCAATCTGAGTAACATTACTCAAACGGTTCCTATCAACATCTCTGTTAAACCAGGGCTTGTTGAGAACATTCATGTGGGTGTGACCTGTTCTCCCGAAGAGATCCAGGTCTATACGGAACTTTTCAAAGAGTTCAGAGATGTTTTTGCATGGTCCTACGAGGAAATGCCGAGAATTGATCCTAGTATTGTCGTGCACGAGATTCCAACCTATCCAGGTGCGAAACCCGTGCGCCAACGCTTGCGTCCCATGCATCCTCGGAAAGCCGCCGCTATCAAGGCAGAGGTTGAAAAACTTCTGAACGCCGGGTTTATTTATCCTATCCCCCTTACAGAATGGGTGTCCAATATCGTCCCTGTCGATAAAAAGCAGGGTACCATTCGAGTCTGTGTAGATTATCGCGATGTCAATCGCGCCTGTCCTAAGGACAATTATCCCACTCCGTTTATCGATCAGATTATTGACGATTGCGCCGGGAGTGAGATCTACTCCTTAATGGACGGTTTCTCAGGTTACAACCAGATTAACATTTCACTTGAGGATCAACATAAGACCACATTCATCTGTCCGTGGGGCACTTTTGCATATAAAAAACTCCCGTTCGGCTTAAAGAACGCTGGCGCCACGTTTCAACGTGCCATGTCATATGCTTTTCATGATATTCGCCATATTGTCCAGCCTTATCTGGACGACTTGCCTGCCCATTCGGGTAAGCGAGAGGATCATCCGGAACATCTTCGCCGGATATTTCTTCGTTGCAGACGCTACAATATTAGGCTGAATCCTCATAAGTGCGTCTTCTGCGTCGACTCTGGCCGTCTTTTAGGCTTTATAGTCTCGAAAGACGGACTTCGCCTCGACCCTCTGAAGGTTGAGGCCATTATAAATCTCCCGTCACCCTCCTCCCTTTATCAGTTGCAGAGTCTGCAAGGGAAAGCGAATTTTCTTAGGCGCTTCATCACGAATTACGCCGAGGTGGCCAAAGGATTCACTCGTTTGTTAAAGCAGAATGTTCCCTTTCATTGGGACGAAATCGCTCAAGAATCCTTTGAGAAGCTGAAGACATTGCTCGTCAATGCTCCGTTGCTTCGTCCTCCGGACTACCACTGCGACTTTACTTTGTATCTAGTCGCCGCATTAAGCACCATCGCCATGGTCTTGGTGCAGGATGACGAGAACGGTGATGAACATGTTGTTTATTACCTCTCTCGGAACCTTCTCGACCCGGAAACGCGTTACGCACATGTTGAGAAGTTGGCCTTAACAGCCGTACACGCTGTACAGCGCTTTCGCCATTCCATCCTTTTGCGCACGATAACAGTGGTTTCAGACTGCAACCCCATGACATATATTCTTTCTAGACAATTGCTGGGGGGCAAGTACTCCAAATGGATCGTCATCCTGCAGGAGTTTGATTTGGAGTTCACCACTGCCAAGTCAACTAAATCACTGGTCTTCGCGGATTTGATTTGTTCTCTCCCTACGGACTCTCTTCCTGAACACTCTGAAGATCATATTCCGGACGAAACGTTGTTTCTTATCGATACTCGTGATCCTTGGTACGGGGACATCATAGTGTATCTCCAGACCGCGACATTCCGGTCTGAGTTGGATAAAGCTGCACGCCGTCGGATTCGGCACCAGTCCCAACCCTACCGCATAGTGGGAGATACCCTATATCGTATTGGAGTAGATTCGGTGCTCGGACGATGCCTTACCTTGGACGAGGCTGAGAAAGTCTTGAATGACTGCCACAGTGGCGCCTGTGGTGGACACATGTCCGGATATGCCACTGCCCAAAAGATTCTGAGGGCAGGTTACTTCTGGCCTTCTATATTCAAGGATTGTATCATTGCAGTCCGAAAATGCCATCCGTGCCAGATTTTTCAGCGCAAGATGCGCGCGCCGCCGTTGCCTTTGCATCCCGTTATTACCGTCGGCCCTTTCGCGAAATGGGGCGTAGATTTTATGACGTGTAACCCTCACTCGGCCGGGGGGCATGCGTATGTCATTGTCGCCGTCGACTACTTCACTAAGTGGGCCGAGGCGATGCCTACACTTGCTGCTGACGGAAGAACGGCTGCTTCATTTTTATTCAACCATGTTATTGCACGATTCGGGGTTCCTCAAGCTATCGTCACTGATCACGGTACTCATTTTCGTGATTACATGATGGCGGAGCTGACAGCTGCGTTGGGCCTGCGTCACGACAGCTCAACGCCATACTACCCTCAAGCGAACGGTCAGGTTGAAGCGGTGAACAAGGTTTTGGTCACTATGCTTCAACGAACAGTTGGGATTCATAAATCCAGTTGGCATCTCCAACTGTTCTCAGCTCTCTGGGCGTACCGAACATCTGCTAAAAGTGCAGCCGGATTCACACCATTCCAACTGGTGTACGGTCTGGAAGCTACTTTGCCGGTTGAATGTGAAATTCCTTCGCTCAAATTAGCTGTGGAGCTCTTACCGGATACTTCTCCTGAGGAAGAACGTCTTCTGTATCTTGAACGGTTGGATGAAACCCGTCGTCTAGCTGCTTTGATCATCGAAGCACAAAAGAAGAGGGTCAAATCTCATTTTGATCAATCTGTTTCTCCCCGTTCTTTCATTGAAGGAGACCTAGTCCTCTTGTACGATCAAGCACATGATAAGCTTGGTGCCGGTAAACTCCAGCCCATGTGGCACGGTCCCTATATAGTAAAACGTGTTTTGAAAAATGGGGCCTACGAGCTTATAGACTACGAAGGAGTTCCATTGGCGCAGCCCAGAAATGGGCTGTACCTCAAGAAATACTACGCCTGAAATGATTTCTTGGTGTGGTGTGTGTACATAGGTGTGTGATTGTCATTTGTATGCATGGTGTGGTGTGCTTTGTAAACGTCTTTCTGCTGATCGGGTCTTCCTGGTTGTGCAGATGTCTACTCATCCATTTGTTGGTTTCGCGGACGGTGCCTCCCGCAGTACCAGGAATCTGTCTTCTGCAGCCTGGGTAATCTACGATCCTGTTGGTGAGTTGATCGACCTGCAAGGTGTTTGTTTAGGACGTACCACGAACAATATCGCGGAATATAGCGCCGTGTTGGAATTATTAACCGAGGCAGTAAACCTTGGTATCCGTGAATTGCTCGTGTACCTAGATTCACAGCTTGTAGTGTTGCAGCTGAACAGGCACTATTCGGTAAGAAACCCGTCCATTTTACGATTGTATTTGCGTATTCGATTACTGGAAAGGAATTTTGAATATATTACATATCATCATATACCCAGACATTTGAATACATTAGCAGATACATTAGCAAATTTGGTGTTAGATAGACATTTGCGCAATTTATAAATCATCATCACATGTAAAGAAGACTCATCCAGAAATAGATATGCATATATAGATATCGAAATGTTTACATAGAAGTGTGTCACATAAAACTCAAAAAATATACATAAGTGTCTTAATACATCCGGAGACACTGTGTCTCTCAAAAAATAGGTGTGGCTAAATCCTAGAGACTAATCGGCATGGTGCTCATGATAGCACGTTACTGCACGCACTAGCCGCCTCAGGATTCGGTGGAGCCGGTTTGGGACTCCCACCGTATGGCGCTGGTACTCCATCGGTACATCTGACAGTCGGGCATAGTCTGGGATCCCATGGACGATCCCCTCAAGATTCTGAACCAGTGCCTCTCCTCCGGTACCTTCCCCCTGGATCTCGGGGGCGAGTTGTGTCCTCCGGAAGATAGGAGACATCCCGGCTGGTCTCTCAGGTCCTACATCTGCATGCATATATAATTGTGTTAAGACAACTGTGTATTAACAAAAAAAACATATAAACATAAAATCAAAAATATGAGGTCTTACCCAGCTCTTCGTCCCAGTGGTCTCCTTCTGGTAGCGGGAGATCCGGGTCCCCTGTAAAGTCAGTTCCCGCATAAGGCCAATCTTCCACAACGATCAGTTGGCGCCGTATCCATCTGAAGAACTCGGGCTTCCAGGACATCTGTTGCCCGCCTCCAGATCTGGGCATCAGTGCTGCCCAGCGAGCCATTCTCGGCTCTCGTGGTGCTGGACTCGCCACAGGGGCCTCTTGGCCCTGGAAGGTTGGTATGCGTTCCAGAATGAACGACACCAAGATGGAACCATACCCAAACTGCTTCAGTTTGCCCTTTTTGCACTTTGTGAGCTGCCTTTTCATGTTGATAGTGACAGCTGTTGCCCAGTCATACAGTCGGGGACCCATGCACTCTGAGGCCAGTAAGAGTTGAGTCTTTGTAGCCTCGTGCGGTGCCTGCGATCCAACAGCCCGCGTAATGGTGTGGAGTATAACTCTCAGTGCTAGGTCGGGGATGGTCGAGATGTATACCTTCTTACTCCCTGTTCCTGTTTGTGCCCCACGGCACACCCGCGCCATTACTTCTTCCATCTTCTCCCCTGATGGTCTGCTCCCAGTCAGTACAGGGATTGGACCCCTGCGGGATAATCCAGTAACAAAATAAATGTCGGTGACCTCCAATTCCAACACCTGGTCTCGTAGTCTGAATACCTGGTCATTTTCATCCCAGAGGTTGATCAAATATTGGAGGAGCTCAGGCTGAGCTCGTAAGCATGGCGTGAGGAAGAATTTCTTTAAACCACAGTTCCTTAGAGCATTCATGCAATTTTCATTTTGCATGGCTTCTTCGTCCTCATCTCCGTGTTCCCGTTCCTTCCATTCAATCACCATTCTGACTGTTTATCTGCATTCACATGGTTCAAAGCCCCTAATTAGATCTTCTGTGAGCTTAAGAATTCAAGAAATTTGACATAAATAGAGGTTTTTTAGGCGGAAATTTGGGTTGCGCCGCTGGCGCGACTGTTTTGCTGACAGTCGCGCCATGTGGCGCGGGCCCTTTGATAAAAAGAGCTCAGTGGCGCGGGTCCATGCTCGATACCCGCGCCACTTGGCCCGGCCCTAAAAATTCAAGAGTGCCCTTACAGAGCTGATTTCTAAGGGGAATTCATTAAAAAATGCATGGAAAGAAAGAGAAAAGGAGCGCCTCTTACCTGTCACAGACGAGACGCTGAATGGTTGCCTGGATCGGTCGCAATCGCCGTCAGAAGATTCTGCTCCAAATGGACCACTGCTACTCTCCGCAAGGTAAATAGTAAAAAGTAATTTCATTTTTTACCATTGGACATATTTATAACTTTTCGACGTTAAAATGTGTTTTAAAAGTTATTTCTTGTCAAATATTTGCATGTATTATGTCGAAAATGGATTTTACGCTTGTTGGGTATGTGCAGTGACAGGTTTTTGCGACTTAGAAGGTGGAAACGAGTTGTATTTTATACTTTTTTCGGACTCGGTAAATACACGAAAAAGTCACTCTGGAGTCATCTTTCAGCTCTTTTCTGACTCTCTAAATATGAAAAGATCGCCGAGGCCCTTGTCGTTTCGATCTCGTTAAAATGGACACGAATCGACATCCACCCAGTATAAGTTTAACCCTTTTTCGGGCTGGGATGGATTGATTACGAAAAAAGGAATACCCTAGCCTATCGCGACTAGGAGGTTTTCCCGGATATTGTTTTCTACCTTTTCGGATCTGGGGAACTATTTACGAAAAGGGACCTGTGGAGTTTCCTTTTCCGCTGTCTTTTCAAACTCTCTAAACATGAAAAGACGCCGAGTTCTTCCTTTGTCAGACTCGTTAAACCCTGATGACATTGGATTCCGTCGCAATGACGTTCTCAGAGTTTCTCCTTCCTAGGACTCGTTAAATGCACTAGGATGGATTCGCCCGAAGGGCGGACTTATATCACAAGCATATGCTATCCCCTCCAAGCTTGTTATCAAAAATAATTGGGGTACTCGCCAGAAATGGTGGGGGAAAAATGGAACCATCGTCGTTGTCGTCGGCAGTATGTCGCTCTTGAACATGGCACTTGTCTGCATTTGTGTCGGGTTGGGGACATCTCATCTCGTTGTTTCACTTTGCTTCCATGGGTTTGGGTAATCTCTTTTGACCTCTCATCTGTTCACTGCCTCGTCGCCATGACCTTTGGTCTGTTGATGTCAAATACTGCCAAGCCCATTGTCGTGCCGTTTATATGTTCGAGAGAAGTTGGCCTCTGCGAATATCAACCTTCCTCTGTTTCTCATATGATCCTAATTCACAACAAAACATTATGTTCCTCTGTCTCGTGTCGATGATGTGGGAATCATTATGGCCCACCTTCGATCAAGGTCACTTCCTGTCGACTTCAACTCATTATCCAGGAAGTTGGTCTAGAAACTCCTGATGGTACCTTGGAGCCTGCATGCCTTAATGGCAGGTTCGTCGCATTCGACGTGAGGTTTTCATCATTGGCCTCCGATCGGATGATTCTGCGAGTGTTCGACGTCAGCTCATTTATTCACACGCCGTAGATTGTACCTGTAGTACCTTGAGGACCATCGTCATTATTGGTGGTTTCTCTCGCGTCTGTTAACAGCTTTCATCATTGGCTGGTAATCAGACGATGTTCTTGCATGTTCGACTTCAGCTCACATATTCGCATGCTTGAACTTGTACTCTGTTGGGTCGAGATGGAGCGCAAGACCCTGGATTGTGTCTGTTGTAATCGAGGCTGCGATTGTGGATTATTATCATTATGTACATGACTCACTGATTGGATGGCTGCGACCATACCTGAGTCTATTTGTTTGATCTTAGTTGGATGGCTGCGCCCATACCCTGGATCCGGATTATAGCATACTCTGTTCGGATGGCTGCGTCCATACCACATATATACATCATGTACTTGAGATATCAGTTGTATCTTTCTGCGCAGGTTTTCCGACGGCGGGCCTTCAGTTGGACATGTTCTCGTAAAGCATTTCACCCCTCTCTCTCTCGGGCCTCATGCTTTAGGGGGCATCTGTTACACAGTAATTTGTCACCGTCCCTACCATTCCCCGTCCCGCATAATGGAGGACCCATTATGTGACCTGTGAACACTGTCATGCCTTGAAAACATCATCAATGCATCCCTCTGAGTATGAGCTTCATTTCCCCTTGAGACATCTCCTTGCAAAATCCATGAAAAACAGCTCTTTTTGCATTGGCGCGGGTAGACAGTTCAGTGCTCGCGCCAATCAGGGAAATCCTGTAAAGAGGTCGCGCTACTTGGCGCTCTGTCATAGAGCAACAATCGCGCCACCCATTTTAGGGACTGTTTTTTAAATATGGATGGCGGAAGTTGAGTTCAAACAAACTCACAACCATTGCCTATCTTGAGTTGGGAGGTTTGGCTGCGGGAATTCTATGGAAGGGAAGTAGTTTTGCCACCTTCTATGGAACCTTCCTTGTTGATAGGGCCAATCCCATAATAATATGGATCCCAACTCCCTCCTTCCCCATCTATATAAGCTTGCTCAGATCCATGGCAAGCTAGTCTTGAAGTGCTGAAGCTTTGCATCTCCCTATTCCCAAGTGCCTTTGTGCTGTAAAGAATCCCTTCTTTCCCTTAAGGCCCATTCAAGCGAGGAGACCATTGTTACGAGACTATGGAGAGGTTTCCCTTTCCTTGGCGAGCTTTGCGAGACGTGGACGACCGGAGACCCGTTCGAAGGAAGCTGCGACGTCAGAACTTGGTTGTAACTTCTATTCGTTTATCATTTTAATAGATGACTATGATTATGGTTCCACTCCTTTTTCCATCATGTTAATGCGAGTAATATCTTTTATGACCGATGTTTAGTTACGTATGCTGGTTCCTATGCATGTATCTGTTCGTTTCTTCTGTGTGCAGGTGTTCATCCACGGAGATCGTGGAAGGATTGTGATCTGCCAGGGCTGAAGGATGGGGACATCTTCTTCTTCAGATCTAGCGTTGGAATCCAGGTAGGCTCTTATCCCAAGTCTTTCATTTCGTAACTAGGAGCTTGCGTCATAGCATTGTTTGTTTGTTGCTAGACCCCTGCTGGGCTAGTAGGGATCGCCTCTGTCCGCAGAGGGGATTTACCTCCTCAACACCCACCTTTGTAAAGTTCATGTTTCCCTCTATCCTTGCATGTGTCTTTTTACTAATAGTTCACTGTGTGGAACACTTTTTGGCACAGTTTTTACAAAATGTTTACTTACGCTTTTATCATATTTTTGCAGGATAATCCCTTGTCAAGGATGTCCTTGTTGAGGTCTTCAACCGAGATGTAAATCATGGGAAAAAAATGCTTCTTAAGCCATTTCTGTTAATGAATTATGTCCCATTTTGATTCTAAGGAAAAAAACTCTATTTTTTGCCTCTTTGGTGAGATGAGACTTTACATACTGATACTCTTTATACCTTTCCTCCAGTGCAGATGACCTAATGCTATCCTTGGAAGTAAGCTTGGGGAGGTGACTGCTGCCTTTGTGGTGATTTTCTTGTTTGTCACCATTGTTTTGTGACTAACAAAGACACTCATTTTCTCCTTGAACACAGGCCCTTTGATGATCAGTATTTTTACTGATTTACCATAAACTCATGGTGTTTCTGTTTGACTTAAGTTTACTGTGTCTTTTATCAAAAATTTCTTTACGAACTCTTTCAAAGGTACTTCCCTTTTTTTCTAACTCTGCTTCAGATTACTCTCCAAGGTATTTTTGCAAAAAGGTTTGGAGGTGATAGTTTTTCCTTTGTATGTTTAGGTGTTGAAACAAGAGGCTGATTTTGGAGGTCCCTTTGACATCCATTTTGCTATTTATGAAGGAGACCTTTTATTCCATTAACTTTCGTTTTTGCTAACCTGATGTCCTTTTGACCACTCTTGCAGATATGTGAGCACAAAGCAACTGTCTCCTTGCAAGATTCATATCTTTAGGCATAAAATGTTCCTTGACTGATCTCTTTGGTGTATCTAGGACAAGTGACTTGTCCCCTTCTTTTGAATGTACTCCCTTTATATAGAAGAAGAAGAAGAATCTGTATGGCACCAAATCCATCCTATGACTTTGTGAAACCCTAGGTGATCTAGTGGAGGCCTTCTTGGACTTGGTTTTTGGGTTGGGATCTAGACTTAGGGTTTACAAGTATAAGACAGGATCCATGCCAAGATTTGTGTATTTTTGGGCCTAAGATGCAACACACATACGTGATTATCTAAAGGCTCTACAAAGACACTCAGTTTTTTAGAGTTGCTATAGAAGGCACAACAAAGCTGCTCTATTTGGCAGGCTTAGGTGGTGGTTGGGAATTGTGTAGGTAAGCAAAAACAAAGGTTTTGAGCCAAGGAGACAAGTTAGGTTTACAATGAATGGTTTGAGCCCTTGATGGGTCTAGCGAGAGTAGTGGGTTAGTTATGACTAGATAGGATAACAAAATAGTGAAAATTCTACCTTGAGGATAATGAAGGCAGTGAGATTTCTAGAACTCACAATGTTCTATAAACTTTGTTTCTAGAAATATTGGGGTAATCATTTAGTCATCACCATGGTGAAATTTATTGATGACTAACACAAAGCACAATCCTTATTATTTACAAAAAACATTAGTGCACCCAGAGGTGACAAAGTTGGCCTAATGTATCCTTTATCAAGCACTTCCTTAAGTTGCAACTTCAATTCCACTAAGTCTGGAGTGCTCATTCTATAAGGTGCCTTTGATGTTGGTGCTGATCTTAGCACTAACTCAATAGAAAATTCCTCTTCCCTATGAGGTGGTAACTTTGAAATTTTTTTAGAAATACATCCTGAAACTCTGCAAAACCAAATACCTCTTCATAAATTCAGCATTCTCAACAACCTTCCTCTTGTCACTAGAAACATGCATTGCAAAAAATGCATTATGTTTACTACAACTACGCTAAGCCTGCATAACTATAACCATTCTCACTGATGTAGGCTTCATATTACCCTTCAATATTCTCTTGTATCCATCATCATCTAATCACTCAATATAATTTTCATAACAATCTACCTTAGTCCCGTGAAGGCACAACCAATACATACCTAAAACAATATTGTATGAAACCAAAGGAAGAAAATTTAGGTGTAATGATGTAGGAATACCATTTAGCTCAAATGCACAAGCTCTCACTCAATGATGAACTCTTTTTGTAGTACCTGTATAAAACTACACCAACCAAGACTCTGCATGAACTTATTTTCTCAAGCCCCACTTATCCACTAGGTCAAGATTAATATAAATATAATTAAATATAGGATCAATCGAAATGGGGACAACTTGATTAGAGAGATTACCTTCCATCTCAATAATGAATTCCTAGTGATCCACTTGCTTGTTATCAAATGTTGCATAAATCTGATGAATGATCTTCCCAACATCCCCAACATTCTGTGGCTCCTGAGCATTGTAGATCTGAGGTCTTCCACCATGGTACAACGAACAATACTTTTTACGGTTGTCACAAATAAAACACTATAATGGTTCCCTACCACTACCTTTATTTTTCTACCCTTGAGGTTGAGATCCATGTTCCTTATCTATTGTACTTAACTTCTTGTAAGGGGCCACATGTTATTTCTCATCTGCATCCTGATTTATTTCTTTCTTTAGAGGCCATTTTTCCTTTGGTCTTGCCATTGCCTCTCCAGTAACTCTTAGGTTAATTCTTGTGTTTTTACTGATCATAACAGTGCTTCATATTCCCATCAACTTCCTCT